>VXAL01012976.1:998662-1234193 GCA_013399475.1 Chauna torquata | reverse complement strand
GGTTTGTTGTCCCCCCCCCCCCCCCCCAAAAAAGCTCACGGAAAATATATTGAAGCTTTATTTATTATTTTTTTGAATTCTTGTATAAGTTTTGATAAACCAACATGCGACCCATATCTGAGAGCTTTCGCCTCACTTGTGGGAGCTTCTTTCTTCACACAAAGCATAAAACATGCACGCGTACGTGCCGAAGCCAACCTACAGGGACATCCCAGTAAAATTGCAGTTTGTAGTTCACATCCAAGCTACAGAATGTCTTATGTTGAATATTTCATTGTGTAGTTTTGCAGGGGAAACAGTTCGTTATCTGACCCGTGGATGGAAAAGGCTGAACCATTTAAATGTCTCATAAGCGTGAACAAATTAATACTTTCTTTCTCAAGTTGCAACCAAGAGTGAATTTCCAAAATAAAATGAGCAGTCCTTGAGGTTAAGCAGTGGGGAATTTCAAAATCATTTGAACATCGCTATTAATAGAACAGTAATTCAGTTTAGCAAGAAAGTGGCTTTTTATAAATTTACATCTGATTATTAAAAATGTGAATATATTAGCAGTCATGTTTCAGGTGGAAAGTCGTTGGAAGACTAGATGTTTACAAATGCTCGTGGAGATGGCTATGGCATTGTATGCAGTGATAGTACTACAGCAGCAGTCATTCAGGATCGCATGAGCTGCAGTTACAAGTATCACATACCAGAGGTTAGCCGTGAGTAAAATGTCCCTGCCAATTGCTGTGATTCAAAAAGTGACAAAGGACGCAAATATTTCTAGGAAACAGGAGTTTTGTTTCCAAAGTGCTTTGAGTGTGCGCCTTGGCCGTCTTAAGCAACAGTAGTTAAAATTGTATTATCAAACTGGGCATCTCTGGTTGTTGTTGTAAACAGAGAAACTCTATAGATAGACGCTATAAAAATTTGAGGAACACCGCATGGAAAGTAATATAAAGAAGTGCTTGCGGGGAAAAAGGTTTGACGTACAAACTTGCTGCTGCTGCTGCTATTATTAGCCTGGTCTTTAAAATGGCTAACGGACTTAATGATTTTCATTGGTAATTATCACGCGTACCTTATGACTGATGGATATCCAGGAATGCCCTTTTCTGTTGCTCTAGTACTTATCCAGTACAGTTAAAATATCCATGTGCTTTAACACTGGCCTCAGAAATGTTCCTATTAAACTCCAGTGTTGTGCGTTGTCTATACTTTTTAGCAGTTGTGCAGGCTAGTGCAGAAGTTAATGCTGGTTTTGTTGTCCGAAAGGAAAAATCTCAAGACCTTCCTGCAGTATCCCCACATGTAGTACGTACAGTATCACGCAGTTTATAATTCCACAGTTTGTTGGATCGCGTAGGGCTGGTTTTAACAGATTTAGTTCAGCTTTCTGATGATGGGGGTTGTGATCTGTATGTGGAGAGTCTTCAGAGAATCACAGAATGGGCAGGGTTGGAAGGGACCTCTGAAGATCATCTAGTCCAACCCCCCTGCCGAGCAGGATCACCTAGAGCACGTTGCGCAGGATGGCATCCAGGCGGGCTTTGAATATCTCCAGAGAAGGAGACCCCACAACCTCTCTGGGCAGCCTGTTCCAGTGCTCTGTCACCCTCACAGTAAAGAAGTGCCCCCTCATGTTGAGCCGGAACCTCCTGTGTTTGTTTGTGCCCAGTGCCTCTCGTCCTGTCGCTGGATACAACTGAGAAGAGACCGGCTCCATCCTCTCGGCACCCTCCCCTCAGATGTTTATATACGTTAATGAGGTCTCCCCTCAGTCTTCTCTCTTCCAGGCTGAACAGGCCCAGCTCTTTCAGCCTGTCAGGTTACACGTGATTGACACCTGTAAATGCCTACGCATCAGCAAACAACAGCTTTTAACTACATTTAAAAATGCTGTTGAAGATGGTTCAGTGATGGCTCCGGTTGGACCCATGTGAGGTTTCCTGATGGTGGCCTGCTCTGTGCTCTCAGAGAGGTTCAAGAAGTACCCCAAGAACCATGTTTTTATCTCATTTCCAAGTCCCCCAGAGGCAACAGCCCTTCTCTTTCTCCCTCTCCGAGAGGACCTTTCTGTTCCTTCTCTTTCCATTGATTGCCCTGAGGCAAAGGGGAAAACTCATTTCTTAGCCCCACGGCCTTGTCCCTGCGATGGTGCTGCCATGCTGGGCTGACCTTCCTCCTCTCTGCGTTCAGCTGGCTCCAGGTGCTGTTTGGTGTGGGTCGCTGTTGCACCAGCCTGGCACCAGGAGCCAAACCACACGCTGCCTGCACCCCCAGAGCTGGAGTTCAAAAGGAGTTTAGTGTACTCCCACAATGCAGACCGTGACTCAGGCTGAAATGGCTGTGTTTATGTTGGTTTTAGCATATTTATTGCACGCTTTACACCTTCTAAGCTGTATTCTTTGTTATGATTTAAGAGGATTATGAGTAATACAAAGTCTCCACAGCTCAGCAGAAGGTAGTCCCTGCTTATGACTGTACAGATCAGGTACAGAAGCAGTCATACAGTTATTAGCTGGCTAACAGATAGGCATCTGATTCAGGGATAGACTCTTGGCCTACCAGACTTCTCATGAAACACCAGACAGGGGTGCCTGTTTTTTTGCTAATGTTGTACAATGCCTTTAACATGCCTAAGCACTTTCAATGTGTCAGGTACTGCTATTAAGTGTGTTTAGGGAATACGCAAGGTGTTATATCTCATTACTTTGAAGTCAATGGCAAAACTCCCAAACATGAAAGAAGCGTCTGTTCACGTTAGTAATCCTGACAGGCCCACGTACACCCAGATTCTCAGGTGCAGATCTGCCTAGAAGAGAGTTTCTGATGCTGAGGGAAGTGCTCCTTACCCTTTGGGTTTGGGAAAGTTACGATGTTTTTTTCTGTAAGCCCAGCTAACTTGAGCAAAGTTTTCCTGTGTGGAAGTGTTCCAGCTCACTGGCTGTATGACCCACACCTCCCTTCCATGATTCCTAAAAAATATGGGTAAACAGTTCAAGAGTTATCAGTTCTTCTGTTTCCTCTTGACCCTTCTGGAGGTGGCAAACCTCAGTTTCTACTGTCCCACGTTCTTGCTACCCACCCAGCGTTGCACGTTCCTTGCTCTGGTGACCAAGAGTGCCCCTCTCTAGGTCTACCTCTTACTGCCCATGCTAGAGGGCTGCTCTTCTTGGGCTTGTAGTAAGGGTTGTGACAAAACAGGGAGCAGAAAATGCTGCGGTTTGGGGAGCATATCCAGCTTTCCCTGCTGCCTTGATGTGAGTGGCTTAGTGTTATTGATGTTGGGTAGGTGATTGCTTCCCAGTGTCTCAAGCTGAGATAGTTCTCCTCTGTCCTGGAGAAGACTTAAGAATTTTGATTTGACATGGATTGTGCTTGGCCCTTGCTCACTGTTTAGGCTAGGCGTTTGCTTATCCCCAAAATTAATCCTTCTTTGACTTGCATTACCCTTGGGGTTTGCTGGTTGACATGGGGATGGGTGTAATGCATCAAAAGAAGGGGGCACAGAAGAAATCCAGGCACTATTGCGGATGATCCAGTTATATATCTCAAGATTACGCTTCCCTGATTCCCTAGCTGAAAGGAGTCAAAACGATGTGTTTTCATCTTCCAGTCCTTTTAGGCTGCATAATTCCTTTTTATAAAGGAAACATTGTCAAGCGCATGTGTAAAGAGTCATTTAGAGGAATGTTAGGTAAGTAAAGAACAGATCTGGCTACAAGGCTGGACTTGACGAGGCTCTCAGAGTATGAAGAGGGCAATGAAACGCAACATTGGACAGCATTTTAAATTCTGTCAGTTGCAATACAAAAGGCATAAGTGCAAAGATGGGCAAACCTACGTCTGTGGTACAAAAAAAAAATCTGGGTCTCCTCCACTCCTGAGGAAGAATCTTTAGCACTTAATTGAAAGGGGAGCCTCTCTGAGGTGGCTGTTACACTTGGTTTGTAATTACTTGAGGCAGACACGATTTCTCAAGGTTAGCTGCTATATGGTGAACTCCTGGATGCAATATCAACCTGTTTACTCTAATGAATTTAAGGGCAAATTGGAATGGCCTTTTCAGCCTACTGGGTTTAGAATACTATTTTTGATGAAGCAAAGCACACTGAATTGTGCCTTTTCCTCCATCTGGCAAATATATTGGTGCGAATGTTGGAGTAGGCTTTGCTCGAACTGTGTATCTCCATTTCTGTTTAACTTATGCAAGTTTATATGAATATGTATGTTTTGTTTTACACTTTGTGATTGTTCTGTTAATTTGTCAGTGCAGAATGTGTGCATACAAAACAATTAGGAAAATTAGATATATGGAGAAAAATGGGCTCCCTCTAGTGGTTAGTTACGGTTCGGAGCAGCATGTGTCAGTGGACTAAGAGCTTACCTCAGCTACATTTGAAATCTGGAAAGCTTTATACTTAGATATTCTTTAGAGTTTTGTGTTGGTGACATTATTTTTAAGAGAATCTGCCTTTCTGTCATTGCGATATGGATGACTAAGCTCTCACCACATAATTATCCTTATCAGCTGTGTCTGACAAAACTATTTCAACAGCTTCTTTTGTTGGTGAAGCAAAACATGATTAAGCCTGATATTTTCCAAAAAATTTGCATGCATATATAGCTGTAGACACCCACCACCCTGTGAAACTAGCGCTCACCTCGTCTCTGCCTTTTCTGTTCTCGCCCTGTGAATGCCCTGCTTTGTTTAAGAACAGATGTCAGTCAATCTCTAGATATGCCGGATGTGTTTGATAGGAGATGCGTGGCTTTTGGCAGGGATTGTGAAACAGTTGGTTTAATGTTCTATTGCTTTCGGTACAATTGTATCGCATTGAGGGGACCAGATAGATGTATTCCTCTGGGTGATTTCAATAATTAAGTGTGCTGTGACTTAACCAAATACAGGGAGGGAGCTGCTAACTTGATTATCAAAAATGTCTATTAAGAGCCAGAGGTTTTATTTTCCTCACATTTCACAATGCTTACTGAAAAGAGAGGGCATGGAGCCCCTACCCATCAACAGCAGCTGAGCATGGGCTCTGCACCCTACCTGCCACTGCCCACGGGACTGGGGAGGGGGACTGAGTATCGTGTATTTTTATTGCAGCACCAAATTGCATTCGGTACAGCATGGAAAGCAAAGGTGGGATAAAAGGATGGCCGCTGCCTCGAAGAGCTGTTGGTCTGAGGAGCAATCCTGACCTGTTGTCAGCTGCAATCCCAGCACTGCGTGACTGGGGCAGTGCTGCAGGTGGTCTCATCGCAGCAGTCGCAGGGGTCGAGCATTACCATGCTGTCAGCTCAGGTGTTCCTGTTGCTCATTTTGTGGGATTGTGGAAGTGAGGAGCAGGGTAGGTGGGAGGGGAATTGCCAGGTGTTACTGGTATAGGGCGAATTTCTGCATCTATTTTTGGTGTTGAGCTAGAAGTAGTGGTTGGGAATTTCAAACAGGGAAACAGACATCTCAATTCTGTGGAAACCTGTAGGCTTCCTTGGAGAAAACAGCTCTAATTGGTGTTTGCTGCCTTGGCAGCTACTGAACACATTTTCCTATATGTCAAGTTTCTTTCTTTGTCCAGTGTGTTGCTTTTTTGTATATCTAGCAGTCTGATAGCCGTATGGAGGGGATGGTGTCAAGACGGCATGCTGCTCTGACATTCAGTTGGCCCTGCTGGCTCTGCCCAACTGCTGTAAGGGGGCATACGTTACCACCAAATGCGATTACTCTCCTGCAGGCAGCTTCCAGGGTGGTATGTGCACGTGTTGCTCCTGCTCAGAGAAGCAGTAATGAAGGCCCCCCGCAGAGAGTTGTCTCCAGTGAGGCATCCTGTCCTGCAGTGGCAGTGTGTCTGCTCTGCTGGAAACACTGCCAGCTCCCTGCACTCGGTGTGCTGCACAGCTGCTGCCTGCAACAGCAGGGCTTGGCTCCAACTGCCCTTGATGTGTGCAGAGGTCCTCCGATGTCCCCTTGAATGTTTTGCGCTGCAGCAGGCATGTAGCAGATGTGTAGAGTCACCTTTTCTGCTTTTCCCATGGAAGAGCATCCACGTTAGTCGGGTGTTCTTTGAGAAAAGTGTTGGAAGCGCTACTTCTGGTGGTGTGATGATAAAGGCGGTGGGGGGGCAATTGATGCTGACTTTCATCCACCTCTTCTGAACTGCTTGCATAGATTGAGTCTTTCTAAAAAATCTTAAGCAAGTCTGTCTTTGTTTCCACATATATAAGTTAGGTCAGAGTTAAGTTAAGCCATCTTGTTCAGCATTTTTCCTCCAGATGCTTGCTACCAGATACAGCTGTAAGAAGAAAAGAATGGTTCAGTAGGCAGCTTGGTGGGGCAAACACACCATCCGCTTGGATGGTGGCATGAAGCAAGTAAGTGCAGAGACTCTTCATCTTTAAAATGCCCCTGGAAAAAGTTGCATTCTTGCTTTTCTGTCTGTTCAACAAGGACTGACAGTGTCGTCCTGACAGCTGTGAGAATAGTTCTGTCTCATCATGATGGGGAGAGACCTAAAGAAGTAAGACCCTAAAGCTTGCAGGAAGTATAGTAACAATTGCCTGAAGATTATTCCATCATGTTTTGTAGTTTGCAGAAAGTTGCCTTAGCTGCCATTGCATTAGGACATTTACCCTTGAAGTTACCAAAAATAAAATTCAAAATTCAAAAAATGTATATACTTTTTTCTTTTAACTTTTACACGTGTGAAGGACAGAATACCCTCTCATGTGATGTCTGTATACTTTGATGCTTTATTGCTCAGAATACGTTATATCCCTGACAGGTGAAACCTGTCTTTAAGTAGCATTTGATTCCCAGGGAATCCGGTTACCTCCATTACCAGATTGTTTTGCAAAAAATAGCAAAGCTTTAGACTGTAAAAACTTAACATGCTTGTCTATATGTGACAGAGCTGTGAGCTGGGTCAGTGACATCTGCCCAGTATTGTGTTCCTGTTTTACTTAGAATTTTTCAGACACGGAAAACTTTTTTTTTCTTTCATACGATGTGAATAAGCAGACTGTGCTGTGAAAGTTATCTACAATGCTCTGTGTTTTAGAAAATATATTAATCACAATTGTGTTGACAGTACAGAGATTATAAAACTAATTTAATTTTTTGTGCCTTTTCATATACAATGCAGAGTGAATCAAAAGTACAGAATTATGCAGCTGTTATGAACTCCTGTGCTAGTGACATGAGTAAAACAATTTTTTTAAATTGCTATGTGTTCTTCTCAAGTATTAAAAAAAAAAAGAAGAAAGAAAAAAGAAAACAACAAGAAAGTTTTACTGTGGATTTTGGGAGCAACGTGATAGTACTTATACACACAGTCAATCTTTTATATGACTAAAATGAAATTCTCTATGACAAATAGTTTTGGCTTGCAAAAAAATTGGTATTTTATAGGACTGTAAAACTATACTGTGTAATTTAGTTGGCATGTTTCCACTAGTTATACCCAAGTCTCTTGCTTTTCAACTGGAGCAGACTGGCATATTTCTAAAATAGGAACACTTTAGAAATTCTTTTGGTTATAAATTTTTGTTCATAAATATCATAAAAGTGCTGTCAGAAATTAAGATTAATTTTATATTTTTAATACAGATAAGAAAGAAGCTACTTCAGTCTCTTCTCCTCTCAGTTCACGTTGTTGCAGTGAATTCTCCAGTGACTTGATTGTACAATTTGATCCCGAAGTGAGGGCGAAGCATAGCATAGAGTGAATTTTATACAAGTGGCAAAGCAGGGCTGTTGTATTAGCATCTCTTGTCTATTTCTGCTGTCTCCCCAGATATGCTGAATGGTGGAAATTGGGTGCTATAATTACCACATGGGTCTGGCAGGAAGGACATCTGGGTCATGGTCCCAATCTGGATGCAGATTTTCCCTGTGAACTTGGAAAAGCCCCTTCAGTTCCTTCTTTTCAGCAGTTTCCTCTACTGTAAACACTAAATTGGGATGAGATAATGTGAATAACTTACAGGAGGTTTTGTTTATTAAACTGTAGATCCAGTCCCTAGATGTAGGAGCACCTTAAGAGAGCAGTGGTGTTCTCCCCTGCTGTAGTTGCTTGGCTGTGCACAGCTGTACGAGTTTAAAACAGTTGTATAACAGTTTATATTTCACAAACATCTGTTTGGCTTTGTGACAGAATCCAAACAAGCCCAGCAAAACTCTCACTCCCCTTTCATTTGTGGGAGGTCGCACAGAGGCTTACATGTTGAGGGACATGGAGGCTGGTATTTTTATTACAGAGGCTCTCTAAGGCCAATCCATACTAGAGACTCATCTGCTGTGAATTTGAGGAAGGGCTGCACAATAGTGGGAACCCATGGGTAGAAGTCTCATTGATTCAGCCACAGCCTCCCCAGGGCCTGTGCCCCATCCTGTCTGATGGTGGTAACACGGAGCAGCATCCTGGCTGCTTGTGCGTTGGGGCAGAGGGATGTGCCTGTGGATGCCAGAGGAGTGTTCCGGTTTGCCTTTTGCCTTTCGTTTGCCACTAGCGTGTAGCATAAATTAATTTAAGCCCAGATGAGCAAAGGTGATGATATAATGTTATATAAATACATGCATGAATCTCGGTAACACGTCTGATAGTAGAGTGCCTGCACGGAGAGCAAGAGTAGGGAAACCTCCTTGTTTCTCAGGGCTGCCATGGAGGTACTGTCCTCAGGTACCTCCTGAGACTGCAGATCAGAGACTACATTGTCTTCCCAGGTGAGTTAGTGCATTTGTCGTCTGTCTGGGCTTTGCAGTATGTTGATTTAGATCAGTTATTGTTGGACTTGCTGTGTCTTGGGAAGTTATATTTGATTTTATTTGATTAGTTAATAGTAAACAATGACAGAATTATTTCTGCTGCACACTAATGTTAGGGGCAGAAAAGGTCTGGATGTGGGAAGTGTGGCTTAAATTATTCTGTGCGCTAGAGTTTGTTTTGGTGATGGTATGTGACAGATGTGGGGAGTTGGAAGTAAGTGTGGGAGAGAAGGGCAGAGTGCTGTGAATTGCTCTTTAGGTTCAGTTCACCTGGTGAGCATTTTACTTGATTAATTGCGGTGCGGGAGAAGTGAGTTGTTACGCTAGAAAATGACTTGTTGAGGTAACCGATGTCCAACCTCGGGCATGCGCTCGGCTGGTGGCCTCGTCTTTGCTTTTCTATTCATGAAGTTTCACAGCTGCTTCTTGCATTATTCACCTGCAGCTTGTCTGTTCTGTGCACAAAATGCAAGCATTTGTAGGCACACGGTGGATGTGTGCTGGGCTTGTGATGGATGAGAGCCCTGTGTTCACGCGCACCTATCATGCAACGGGATAAGCCATCTACTGCGTATGATGCGCTACTTATACTGTCATGTAGTGTGCGCCTTGGGTCTAGTAGTGTGTGTAAGGAGTCACTGGTATGGCTTTAAATGTGTACATAAACGCAGAAACGGCTCATCCCAGTCCAAAGCCAGGGCTCCATTGCTTCGTTTTCAGTGCTGGTGCCATTAGCAAGGGGAACAATTTTGTGTTTGAAAGGAACGGAACTGTGGTCTTGAAAAGCTGACTGCTGCTGATGTATGAAATAATGCAGTAAGAGAGGTTACCATTTATTGCCAAGAAACTGGAAGCAACTCATGGGTTTATACAGATATTTTTATATGTGTGTGCCACGACGTGGGACAGTAGCTCTGGAAAGGGAATTTTGGCAAGCCTCTTTTGAGCCCATGCTTTGAGTTATGTAGACTGGTCAGTTACGAGCTTTGGCTGGATGAGGGGATGTGACCTATTCTAGGCTTGCTTCTTCCTGGTGCTGCTGGTTCAGTCCCAGCTGCGGAGGGGCCGCTGCTGTGGCAGCTCTGTTGTGCTGCCGTCCCTCCCAGGCTGTTGCCAGACCTGCAGCAGCCTCCCAACGTGAAGGTGAGCGGTTACGTACAGAGCCACGCTCCTTTCTGACACGTGACTGGTTGTCTCATCCTGGACAGGGGGACTGTTTGTTTTGCCATGTCCACGTGTACTGCTCTGTTCAGTTGTGGGATCATTTAAAGCCCCAAATGTTTCCATGCCATGCACATACCTTTTGTGGCAGGCTCACTGCTTGTGGTTGAGTGAACTGGTTTTGCTGCTCTGTGGGGCAGTACTTTCAGGGGGAAACCTAAAAGAAATGTTGACAGCGCTTCTGTAGGGCTAATTAAAGTGAAATTTTTTTTAGTAAATCTTCAGAGGTGCTAGCAAAGATTATGCTGTGACTTTCCTTTTGTTACAACAAACAGAGAGCTAATACCTTCTGATACCAGGCACATTTCAATTGAAAACCAGAAAAGAAAGCCGCTGTGTTTATCTGCAGTATTGTTTGTCCCAGTGTCCTGGATCAGATGTCTTGGGGCTTGAGTTGTGTCTTAATAACTAACTCTGCCACTACTGTTTGTGTTGCACTGAAGCAATCTCCTGTCACAGTTATAAGTTAAATATTTTTCACTGTTACCAGTACACTATGTGACAGGATTTAGGACTAAAATTCCGAAGTATGTTTGCTGATGTATGTATATCCAGCAACATGGTGTCTTGTGTTATCCTGCTATCACTGATACATTTTGAGCATGTTACATCACTAAGGCTGATCTGGCTATCCTTTTTGCCAGCTAGAGAATGGAGAGGATGCATATCCAAAATGCCCTGTTCTGGAATTCTTTACTGGAGCAGTGGTTGCTCTCAGAAACCGATGTGCCTGCATGGGCTGTGAGACGCCAGCAACAGTGAAATTCCAGGAGTGTTATACAAAAACAGTGTTCCTGCGTTGTTTTGTGAAGTGAGGGATGCAGGGCTTTGTAGTTAAAATACACTAAAATACAGTAATTAATTAAAGGAAATTAACTATTTGCATGCTTCATGCAAAAAAAAAGTGATTCTACCCTTCTGTTCAGTACTTGTGAGACTGTATCTGGAGCATGATGTCCATTTTTGGGCTCCCCTGTAAGTGAAAGGTATGGCAGTACTGGAGCAAGTCCAGCAAAGACCATCGAGGTGGTTAGGGTGCTAGACTATGTGATGTACAAGGGGAAGTGGTGAAATCTAGGTTTGTTCGGCATTAAGGAGTAAAGTCTAGAAGGCGGCTGAGGAAAATCCTGCAGAATGGGAGGTGGCACGCACAAGTTGGAACTGAGGAAATTATTTGATACATGGAAAGACTTCTTCAACTTTATTGATCAAACACTGGAACAGGAGCCCGGAGAGGTGGTGGGATCTCAATATCCACCCTTGAGGATGTTCAGAGTTTGAATGGACAAGGCTCTTGGACATCTGCTTTGGTTGGTTCTGCTTTCAGCAAGGGTTGGGCTAGGTGGCTGTGGAGGGGTCTTTCAGCTTAAACTATTTTGTGATTCTGTGCAAATGCTGCAATTGTGCCACACACAGATAAATTAGGGGTATGCGTAGGTAAAGCTTCATCATTAGTAAAGGTCTTCAGAGGAGGAGGGGTGAAGGGAAGTCCTTCCAGTACTACCCTGCAATGGTTGTATTTTCTGAATTTACTTGTTAGTTTATAAAATGACATTTAGTGAAATCAAGGAGGAGAAGCAATGTTCTCACACATAAGACAAAACCCGTGCTGGTACTCCAGAGGAGTGAGTTCAGTTTTGTGCTTTGGCACACATCTGGCATGACCTTGGGCAAGTTGCTTAATCTGTCCGTATCTCCAATCCCATCTGCGCATTAGTGTCTTTAAATTATAATATCTTGTTTTTGTAATTTGTCTTTAAATTATCAAGTCTTGGAGTACTACATCTCACTGTTTCACTATATTTCAATGTACGGCACTTAGCACAATGGGACCATAAAGCTCATCAGTCCCGTGGTACATGAATAATAAACAGTGACGGCATAATTTAGGGCCGCATTCTGCCTCTGTTACTCATGATGTATAAAGACAATTTTTTTGGTTTATTAAAATGCTGTGCTGTTCAACGTAACAAAGATACATGGGCCTCACTGAGCAGATTTTTATGAGCCTGTTGGTGGCTCTTACTCCTCCCGCCTCGCCCCCATTGTTACTCATTGATTACAGGTATCTGAACAATTTACTTAGGAGATCAGGTAATAATAAATTCCTTTAATCTGTGTCTCTTTGGTTTAATTATTGTTAACTCATTACTTAGTGTTTGGTTCAATGGATAATGAGCTGTGTTCACTGTGAGGGAGAAGAGAGTTGGACTGCAGAAAGAGAGCTGGATTCTCCAGTTCTTCTGAAGATACAAACCAAAATTGCAGAGTCACTGAACATTTGGCTCTAGGTTACATTCAAGCGTAGGTGTACAGCTGGTACCTTTGCAGGCTTGAATATAGGGTAACATTATTTTGGTAGGTTCCATGCCTGGTGTTGCTTTATTTTTAGACAGCTAAGAAACTGGTGACTACTATGTAGCCAGCTATTTTTATCTTGATTATAAGATAGTATCTAATAAAATCATATGTAGTGGAATCCTCATTATCACAGACAGACTTCACATTTTGAGCTGTGGTAATAGTTACCGTGTTAAGCTACGTCCTGCGAAGTTTAATAATGTGTTCAGACCTTCCCATTTCAGCTAGAGCCAGGGGAATAAATAATTCACTGAGGGGTGCTGTGGTCTCTAGTGCCATGCCGCTGAGCATGTGCAACATGTTTATAGATTCCCCATTTCTCTAGTTTTTTCATCCTAAATTTTCCTCGTCTTTTCATCATAAGACTTGGTGAACCACGCACAGCAGGCGCTGGCTGTGCCGCTGCGTCATGCCAGTGACGGTTGCTGCCGTGGTGGTGGTGCTGAGGAGGCTGTTACTGACCCGAGAGAGTACACGCAGATCAGGGTCACCGCTGTTGCTTCATTTGCACGTCAGCAGCTCTGTTCAGCCCCCAGGGCCAGCATCTGCAGTGTGGCATGTAACAGAAACTAAAATACATCGGTCTATTTTTAAACACCTTGTTTATGTATGTTAGGCTTTCTTCCTAAGACTAAAGAAAGCTGGGCACCGAAAGTTAGGAGAGACTAATGTACCAGGGAGGGGAGCAGTGTGTGTGGAGTAACCCTAAAAATGAAGAGTCGATTGTTCATTAATTGCTGCCTGCTTTTACGCCTTGGCAGGCTGGCTTGGGCACGCATGCCTCTATCAGTTCTGCAGCTATTCACAGAGGAATTTGAAAAAGAGTAAAAGTACTACCAAGGCTTTCTCCTTATCACTGAGGCTCTGGAGCAGACCACGAAGCCTGCAAACAGTTGCCGTTGGTAGAAATATAGTTTTCCTATCAGGGTATTATCAGCTTTTTCAGCTAGAGTGAAGTAAAGAGAACAGAGATTTCTGTAGGAAACCAAGCTGAATGACTTCTGGGGGCTTGGCAGCGTGTCATGGAAAGGTCGAGTATGGCTATATGTCAAAGATCAGTGCTGAAATGTTTATTATGGGCTCGCTACTGTATTCTGCTCAGTCATCGGGAGAAGACAATTCATAGCACTTTTATTGTCTGATCATTCTCAGCACAAATTTAATGCAGTGTGCTTTCTTGCAAAATAAACAAGGAGAGAGATCCTGTGCGCCCTAGAATACTAAGCTGCTACTCTGGAGATGTTTTTCCACTCCAAGGGAAGGAGTTGTTCTTTGCATAGTGTCCCCCACAAAAGCCCTCTTAATATGAATGACATTACCCACCATTTGTAGAAGGAGAAAATGACACTTGCCAAATTTACAAATCACAGTTGTGTTTCTGTCAGCTTTGGCAGTTACATGGCTTCTGGTAACACTAATGAAGACAATCTGCTTTTAATTTAAAATCCTCCCTGAAGAAAAAAATAGCTGGCAGTTGAGGGATTCGGCCGTGTCCTTGTGTGAAACTTCTCTTTCCTTATTTTCCTATGGTTTGCTTTAGCCAAGGAGAAACTGTTAATTAAAAAATATTCCTAAAGTAGCCAAATATGCAGGAATGTACTTACGCAACAGCTACCTGTACCAGTTCTGCAGTAAATCACTCCTTTGTTTTCATTTGATGAGCAATTCTAATTAACCAAATAAAAATACTGCTTGCTTTGCACTTAACTCAGCATGTTTGCTGTTTCTCATATGATTGAGGGACTGAGGATGGAGGGTTTTGTTTAGATGACTTTTTTTTTTTGGATTCAGTAGGGCCAAGGTGGTCAAGCAGCACAAGGAGGGGAAAATCCCAGAGGAGAACTTGGCCTACAGAGCAGTTCCTCCTGGTTGGGACTGGCAGGCAGGGAGCACCGAAGGCTGCAGGCTGTCCCAAAAGGCTTGCTCAGGGTGTGTGCCCTCCATGGGCACAGAGGAGGGAGTCAGAGAAGTGCGAGAAGGCAGCATTGTTCAGACCACATTCAAATGAAGTTTCTTTGAAGGTATTTTCCTTAGTTCAGAAGGACCAAATTGGGGATCCAGTCAGAATAATTTTGTGCTTTGCACAATGGTAAACAGTGAGTGCTTGGAAGAGAACATGAGGAAAGCATGTCTGTGTGTAAAGCATGCACTTGTACAGTGATGCTGACGTGGTCCGGAATCATCCGGAATGCTTCTTCAGCATTGCATTTCTTGTGTGCAGGAAGGAGGGTTTGGTTGGTTTCACAAGTATTTCACAATGATTTGAAATGTGTTTGTTCCTGTTCATCATAAATGAAGAAAGGCCAAAGCTGTTATGCCTGTAGATTATTATCCCTTCACACTAACACCTGTTTTGAAAGGGATGGGGAGCTAATGAAAGTGCTGATTCAACCTGAGGGTAGAGTACTGGCAACCTTTGCTGTAATATAAGGAATTACAGTAAGTCAGTAGCCAGAGCAAATTTTGCAGCCTAAAGTTTGCACATCCAACAAGAGCCTTGGCCATTCTGCTGGTGCCAGTGGAGTAGCAGCTGGTACAAAGGGCCATAGCTGCAGCAGTCACCAAATAGCTATAAAGCTGGGTACAGCACTACAGGGCAGCACAAGCACTGCGGTTTGCTCAACAGCACTGACTCCATGCTCCCATCTGCTTTAAGGCTGTACCAGAGGGAGGAAATTCTGGTCACATTGCCTCCTCCGTGAGGATTTATCTTGGAATTTTGAAACCTAACCTCCTGCTCCATCCCTAAATTTAAATCCACGGCTTCTGACTGAAGACAGAACCATATGTCAGTGAAGCTCTGGGGCACAGCCGACCTGTATGTCTTTATAATGGGCTGTTGCATTAGGAGTTTGCTGTAGAAACAGAAGCTGGAAGAGGAACCAGCATGGCGAGAGGCATTATATGGGATGCACGCTTGGGCTGCTGCTCTGCTGCCCTGTTAAGGGGTGTGCAATTAGCCTCATCTGTGCTAGGCAAATGAGTGGTGCAGAGATGTTTGGTGTCTAATCCAAAGGTCACCTGAGGTAATCCAAAAGCATTCTTCTGTTCTGTGGAAGTGCCATGGTCATGTTTTCAGAAACAGCCCTGGTCTGATGCATCGCTACACAAAGGAGGTAGCTTAAGCAGAAAGCTCACAACCACAGTGGAGCCTTGTCAGCACTGCAGGCCAGTTGCATCTTCCCTGGTGACCTTGGGGAGGGGGCAAATATCTAACAGATGGAGAAAATATATTCTTGTAATTAGTTGGTGCTGTGCTCCTCCTAAGCAGAGATCTGTTTTTTTAATTAATTAGCTGTTTAATATGTTTGTGCAGTGGCATGTCTAGCTAACTTGCAGTTACTATGAATACACATACAAATGGTAGTAATGGGTGCAGATGGCTGTAATTACCCACGTTGATTTCTGCGGTAACCACACATGCAACACATCAAGTTGGGCATAAAAGTCAGTGTGTTGGGTGATTTTTTTTTTTCCCAGCCCACCCCTGCATTGTGCATGAGCTTGCTTGCATGACCACCCTCTATACACCTGGGTTCCCTGGACTCGCTGCTAAGCTGTACACACCAAGCTGAGGCACAGCGTTAGTTTTTAATGTGTGTGCAAAGAACTCAGAGTGAAGAAGGTTTTCTCTGCAGTCCTACATGCAGTGCTTTGGGCTATGGATTTTGCCAGATACAGTACAGAAGCAGAGCTCTGGGGCTTCTGAGGGTTTCATAGATCTGTATGCAGTATCTGGTTGGCCCTCACAGGGCAGCTGGTCCGTGCTCTTACAGCCAGGCCTAAGAGTGGTGCCTCAGGGGCTTTGGTGCCCTGCAGTTGACTGGTACGAGCATTAAGAAATGTCTGACTAGGTCACATCATTGTCTGTCCAGCCATGCAAGCTCTCATAGTGATGGCAGAAGATGGTATTTAGGGAGGGAGTGTGGTCATGGCACTTTTCTGAAGTGTCTCACTTTGTACTCCCCAACACCTACAGTTTCTGAAGGGGAAATATCAGCAAGTATGTCCCTTCCCAGTCCTTTAATGGACCTTTCGTCCATGAATCTGTCTAATCTATTGTCAAACCTGCTGGATACTGTCTGCCTCTGCAAAGTCCAATGGCAGCAAGCTCCAGAAGTTCACCACATGCTGTGTCAAGAAGCACTTTATTTTGTCTGTTTTAAACTGAAAAGGCATGCAAGCTTGCATGGCTCTTCTTTATTTGGATCATCTGGCCAGCTGAATCCATTACAGAGCTTTTATTAATAAGCTTAAAGCTAAGCAGTTGTATTCACAAGGTAAGTCAAGGTTTGGGGACATGGTCACACCTTCTTTTCCCCAGGGAGATGCCCAGGGCGGAGGGGACAATACCAGATGACTGTAGTGGTGCAGCTTTCAAAAGGAAACAGAGCAAGTTTGAGGACCTGGAAGATCTTGGTTGGCAACAGGAGTGCATGCTGCCTGAAGCTTTTTTCTTCCATGCTGAATAGTGCTTACCTGAATTGCATGATGGGCTCCCTTCAAGCCAGGTGACTGAGGCTCTACTTATCTATGAGGCTGAACTAGTCTAGGAATTGTCGAAGACAAGTTAGGAAAAATGTTTCTGGGATTGCTAATCACTGCTCCAGGTATAAGCACCAAACACCATCTGCTCTGGGGTAGCTCAGCATGGAGGAGGAAAAGCTCTAGAAACTGTTGTTGCTCTGTGCATTGCAGATCCAGAGGGAAACAAACAGCAAGAGAAAGCTGCCAGCTGCTGCCCTTCAGCCTAGAGGCGGCTCCGTTCCAGTGGTAGGTTGTGTGCACGTACCTGCCTTGCAAACTGCTTGGGGCAAAAGGCTCCGTCAGAATGAAAGACCTGTGGATAATTCATGTGTCTGCACTTCTTTGTGGAGTGGCATTAATCTTTGCATCAGGAGACTGCTCCTTTGTCTCCTAGGGTTAAATCTTGAAGGTTTTTGATGGCAGTTAAAAAGCTGGGGGTACAAAGGGAAGTTTAAAAAGCCTCGTAGGAGAAATTCGTGTCAGGGAGTGAATAGTCCGTAGACTTTGTGCAGTGTAATGGAGAGCCAATTCAGGCTGATGACTGAACGTAGTCAGTAGTGCAGAAAAGAACTATAAGTGCTTCCAAATCCTATGGCCGTCCTTTCTTTCTACAGCAAAAACATCTCAAAAAACAATCAGTTTTTTGGGGCTGCTTTTTATCTTTCTCTTAGTAGAAATGGGCCCTGTTAAATATTTACTTTTCAACTAACATTTTCCCTATCTGGTTAATTTGTTTAGGGCCACTATTTCTTGTTTGTTTGAAGCCTGTTTTGTTAGGCTGGTGGGTAAAGCCTTCCTATTTTGACAGCCTTTTTACTCATTCTTTAGAGCTGCTCTTTGATGTGAGCTCAGAAACACATCTTATTCTTTTTATCATTTTCCCCTGACAGTTTAAAACCAGTTACGAGTACCATAAACTATTAAAAACAATCTAAGCTAACCTCTCAAGTGACAGATATTCAGGGCCTATCTTTTATTTTCAGGAGTCTCTGTAGAGCAGGCTTTGGTTTTGTGGAAACAAGAAAGGATGCTGCTTGATAAAGAAACATGATTGGAGCACCTCAAAGTTGTTTTGTAAAATTCATCTGGAAAAAGGCAGAGTAGTGGGATGTCCTGATGAGTTTATTATACCCAGAAACTGACTCTCCATGTAGTTGTGCCTATTCTGAATTTGTTTTCTACAGTGTAGCTGATTCTTTGTTGATAAGTACAAATTACCTGACTTCATTCCTGCTTCAGACAAGAAGAATTAAGTCTGGCAGGCTAGCTCGGAAGGATATGGAGTCAGAAAGGACCACTGGATCATGAAAACCAGTCCTGTAGTACTGCATTCAGCCTCATGCACGAAGGTCTGGTGAACATCTCCGCGTATCCTCAAGACACCACCAGCCATGAAGTGGTGTACAGACCCTATAGCAGAGACCAAAACAGAAGAGATGACAGATGAGATCAGAAGCATCATTGGTGTCCTGGTACGTGTTAGAAATGAAACTGTAAAGAAAGCTCCCCAGGCTTTTAATCTTCCTTCGTAAGACAGCAACTATGCAGTTCTCCTAACGGCCTGTCTCTGCCGCTCCATGGAACAGAAGTGTACGTTGGTACAAACCAGGGGAGGTTGTGCACTGTCTTGGTGCTGCTGCTGGCTTTTGCAAATAATATCCTCCATCCTGGGGGCGGATCTCTTTTTGAAGTGCGGTGTGCTGACAGCCCCTCATCACACACAACAGACGATGTTCCTGGGAGCCCAGAATTGTCCCCAGTGCAGCCACATGCTTCCACTCTCACCTTGGCCTTCTCATTGTAATCCCCCAGGAAACTTGCAGGTGGAAGTTATCCTTCAGGTCAGGACAGGACGTCCTGCAATGGGTCCTCGGTGCTGTGGGAGTCAGATTAGCGTAGGAGAATTAAAGGATTCTTGGCATCTGTGAACCTTAGTAAAACAGTCAACTGTTTCCAGACTTTAGTCCATCGAGTAGCCATGTCTGCTAGCTCCTAGGCTAACCAGTAATGACAACGGGTAGAAATATCTTGGAGTAGAGGACAAGAGGACCAAGCATAGCACCAGGAAAAAGAAACCAGCATTTAATATTGCTAGAAGAAAACTTGGATATCTCTTCAAAAGTAGTTTTTCTTACTTCTGCAGACAACTCTTACATGGAGTCATGCAAGCAGATGGTGGGGGACAAAGAAAAATTAAAAAAAAAAAAAAGTCTTCTACCTAGATAGATGAAATGACTGGAGAAAAAAAAAAAAGCCTTGCCTTCAGCTTTTACAGCACTACCATCTTTTTTTTTTAAAGGGAATTCTTTTTTCCAAAATGTAATGATATATAAGTATGTATTTTTTTTGAACTGGTGATGTACAATTATCCAGCATTGCTCAAATGTCCCTGCTGTGCTGGGAAAGCTGTATTTCTCTAGGAGTTCTCTGTTCAGAGGTGCTGCTGTAGCTGTGAACAGCAGCAGCTGGGCTGAGCTTGGCTGGTTCAGGGCTCTGGCAGGCCAGAGCAGTGTCTTTTAACTCTATCAGATTGAAACTCTGGATACTGGGAAATTCAATAAGTGGGGTTTGTAGCTTTACCCTCAGAAGATCTGCCAAGCTCTTTCAATCCTGTCTTTTTGGTCTGAATTAAGCATTTTCTTATGGGCAGCTTCCTCATGTTCATTCTCCACAGCTGTTTGACAGCCCTTTACAGACATCTGCAAAAGCTGGGGTGTTTGCTTACAGCAATGTAAATGTTTGAGTTGCCAAATCCCATGGGGCCCTTTATCCTTTACACCAAAATAGGGGTTACTTTCTAAGGCCACTTTGCCACCTCCAAGTCTTCCACTGGTAGTTTACCACATTTTCTGATGCTTTGCCCATGGTGCCTTCTTCCAGCTTCATTCCCATGGCAAGATTTTGCAAAGCTCTTGGCACCCAGCACCTCGCAGGAGGAGTGGGACCTCTCCCAGCAGTGTCACTGGATGAGGGTATGGAAGTGGGAGCGATGGAGCTGGGTGGCTCTGACCAAAGCATTGTTGCCGAAGCTTTCCCCAGCGGCCCGTGTTTCTCAGCTGTCGCTCTCAGCTGCTTGTGGACATAGACAGCTGCTGTTGTGTCAGCGTGAGTTTTGCTTTGTTTTGTTTTAATCTGTCCACTTCATTTATGTGCCTGAATCAGAGCTGAGTTCTTTGAAGATCTAACCACTTGTTAAGATCCTTATGGGAGTACTTCTGAAAGTCTGGCCCTTGGCCTCTAAAAAAATCTTTGATTATAAACTCACACCAGATTGGAAAATGAGATGTCTCTGCATGTTTTTTCTACATCTTCCCTTGCGTTTAGCTGAGCATCAGGATATTTGGCATTTGCTACATCTGAGAGCTTATCTATAATTCATAAAGGAAAGCTCTCTACCTTGTCCAGTCTGGGAGTTAACTGTTCCTTTTAAAAAGTGCTTGTAAGATGCAACCTGATCATAGCTCCTAACCTCTGTTTAAGCTCTCAGGGCTGTCTGTCACCACTGTAGCCTCTGCTTTCACTTTGTTTACATAAACACCAGTCTCATACAAAGAAACCAGAAGTCTAGACAAATTGAAGCTGCTTCCTGCTTGTCCAGATCACAGCTTACAGGGCTTCCCAAACCAGCTGTCTGTCTGGGTTCCTCTGCTTTCAGCAGTATTTCTGCAGCATTCAATGAGGCCCCACGAGGGCTGCCCACAGTGCGCAAGGATAGCCTGTAAAGACCTTTTGTCAAGATTGACAAGGTGAAAATCTGACTTGTCACACACTGAGGTCAGGGGTTTGAGTTTTATTGAATTTAGTCATGAGGAAAGAATATGCACTAATGGTTCTGGAGCTGGAAATCTCTTCTTTCTGCAACAGAGTCACAGCCAGGGGTTTACAATTTCCCTGGTAACTCTGAGCAGAGCACATCATCATCTTCATGTTTCTGTTGCATTCTGTTACATACACACCTCTGTCAGCTATCAAAGCTCAGGCCAGGCAGGAGATTCAATGCTCAGAACAAATGGGGAAGAGCAAGTGGGCTGAAGCTTTAAGGCTTCTCAGCTGGCCAGCTCAGCTGCTGGCACACAAAGCACTTCAAGAACAGGCTTTCCAAAACCACCTGTGTTGACTGAACTGATTCCATTGAAGCTCCTCTTGACTTCACTGGAAGCCTTTGGGCTAGGAACAAGTGCTTTTGCAATCCCAGTCCAACAGATAGCCGTGAGTGTTTGCTTGGACCTAACTCTTGCAGCTCACTGAATGATCTAGCCCCATTCTGTCCCTTGAAAATCTGCTTTTTCCTTGAAAACAAGGCAGGGGATGTGTGTCAATTAAATACAAGTAAGTCTTTTCTGTGATCAATCTGTAGCAAGTCCAGAGCCACACTCTGCAGTCTCAGCCCTGTGCCTGCTGCCAGAGACGCAACGCATATACAGGAGCTTGCGAATCAACAAGAATCACGTGTGTCTGCCTGTGCTAGTGAAGCATCTTGTCACCAATATATAGGAGCCACCTGATTCTATTAAAAAATGCATACAGTACTACCTCAGAAGCAAAAAAACCTTAAGCTCAAGTTTTCTACATGGCAAATACTGGATTCGGCATGGTCTGTCTGAGGGTCGCTCTACCAGCAGAGCCTGGCTTCACAAGGTTTGGTCTGGTGACTTTCCATAGTGAGATTGTGAGACATCTGGGATGCTTCTGCTCCCGTGAGGGATCAGGTGTGTAGGATCTGCCCATGTTCAGGACTTCTGTCTCTAATGGAGTTGTGTGGTAGAAAGAGCTGGGATGTGACTGTGCTTCTGGAAGGGGAGCTGAGCAGTAGGGGGCTGAGGAATGGGAAGGAGCATGAAATCTTGACCAGATGAAAACAAACAGCACTGCCTGGGACAGTAACCTGGTGCATAGAGGTGAAAGGCAGCCCATGAGTTTGGGTGTGCCCCTTGGGAGAGCGGAGTAGGTTTGCTCTGCCTGCACACACAGGCAGACATTGCCAGCAGGGCTGCTCCCACGCCTGCAGCAGCTACCTACCTGGATTTTGACTGTGCCATGCCGCAGAAGCATGTCACTGTCTCAAGGCTGAGAAACATGGACTGGAGGCTTCCAGCAACAGAGACCTTGTTGTTACTAGGACCGAACTCTTCCCAGAGCAAACTGTCTGTGGTTCGGCTATATGTGTGCATCTGGAGTGTGCTTCCTCCGCCTCACTCATCAGCGATGGAACGAAAAAAACCAACCATCCCAGCTGGGTGCACATGTCTACCAGTAAGGGCCTCCATCTGATCAAACCTTTGTGGTTTGCATTGCTCAGCAGCTGCACAGCTGTTCCTCTCCTGCTTGGGACGGAGCTGTCTCCATGAGCTTCTCTTTTGCTTGGGAGAACCACACTGGGGCTGGTGGTTATTTCCTTTCAGTGCCACTCAGCTCCGTTGTGCACACCTGCCCTGCCATAGGGACAGCAGGCTGAAAATTGGGCTGAAATTGGGCTCAGTGCTTGTCATCGTGGTGTGTGTATGGAGCCAGACATCAGCAATGGGAGGAAAGCCTGAGAGAAGGGATACCCCATCAGACCAAACTTCTGCATGGCTCAGCAGTCCCTGTCGCTGACAGGGGTTCTTGAGGAAGAGTGAAGGAACAGAGTGAGAATATTGTGATTGTTTGACCCACAGTACTCTCCCAGACTTGAGAGGCTTGTGGCTACAGGTATGTCAGGGTTCAACAGGCTTTCTGGACTTTCCCATTAGGACTGCAAAATGAATACTGCACAGTATATTAAGGAAGTGTCAGGCACCTTTTCTGTACTACCTCAGGACAGAGAAGTATAGCGCATGAATTACTGCACAAATTCTTTCATCCTGTCACAGTGTAAGTAAATGAAGAGGTCTGCCCATCTAAAGTAGCAGGTCCCATTTTGTCAAACCAGGCACACAAAATAGCAGTGCAGTTTGTATACTCTTCTTCGATTTCAGGTCTGCTTGAATTTCATTCTAAGAGAGAAATTTGCTGCAGAAGAGCTCGGCTGTTCCTGTGTCGTGAGTGCTGCGGGGTAGGTGCTGGCTGCTCACAGCCTGGAAGGACATGGCCACACAATTACACCTGGCAGAAGCAATCCTTGGGCTGAGGAGTCTGTTCATGGCTTTTCAGGAACCAGATCACATCTTCCTCCTTAAATGAAAAGTGTTAAGTGGGTCTTCTGCAGCCTAAAGGGGATGTAATGATAGTCTCTTCAGGGCATCTTTGCCACATGCTGACTGTGACTTTTTACAATTCACGTTTCTTTTATCAAGGAGATAGTCTGATACGCTGTCGCTTTGCCCCGTTGCCTGCAATTATGATTTCTTCATTCACTTTCTGCTGTTGAGGCTCTAGTTTCTTGGAATTAATTCCCTGTCTAATGACTTCTATTGCTAATTTAGTTTTAAGTGATCCCTGGACATCCACAACTAAAAATGCACGTAGGTGGCTGGGTGATTTGTCAGGGCTCTGCCTCTAGGAAGATGCTTAGTTTCAGTACTTTTACAAAGTATTTTAAATAGCATCATCTGGTTTATGTCTGCATTATAAAGCAATCCTGAAGCATTGTTTTTATTTTCATTTTTAAGTTTAAACTTACTGATTTCTATTAGCAGTTCCAATTTTCTGGCCTGCTTGAACCATCCCTGTCAAAACCTAGCTGGCTCTGAGAGCAGAGCTGGTTGTGCCTGGCACAGTGCAAGCAACCAACACTCTCACCTTTCGGACTCATGGAAGTGTTCTATGGACCTGAGCAAGAAACAGCCCTCACTCACTCTAGCGACTAGGACAGCTGTTGTGGCAGGCCAGTGACTTGGCCTTCCAGATACCCCTGGAAATCCTGGTTAAGACATGCCCCTCACTCATGCTCGTCAGTTTCTGGCCCTCAGCAGTGTCCACATGCATCCCTTTCAAAATCCATCACCATTTTGCAGTTGAATTGACTAGATATTTCCTTGTTGGAGGTTCTTGCATGGACCTGGGCTGCCTGTCTTTAATAGTTTAAGAAAAGATGGAGAAAGTCTACTGGGAGGTAATTTCAAAATTAAGCATTTAGGAAATGTGCTCCATCCAGAGGTAACAATTTTAGCTGGAGACATTTATGCAATGTTTTGCAGGCTTATTAGGACCTCTGTTCCCCCAGATCATAAAAATATCTGCTGTCTTCTGCCTTCGTAAGGTATTTGTTTCCTGGTATTCCTCCAGGCCCTAAAATGGAAATGGGTGTTGCTAGTGACCAGCTGTAAGGCTGAACTGGTCATAGCTGGTAAAATAAGATCCTACCTCACTTACCTACACATGCCACTTTTCATGCTGTGGGCTGTAATTGCGCCTATGGAAGGAAGGAACTCATGTTGTTACACTTTCAGAGCTATTGTTGTGAGGTAAATGTTTGTTTTGTTTTGTTTTTGATTATCCATTGCTTCTTTGCCATGTTGGAATCTCAGCACGTTGGCTACCTGAATGTTTTCTATATGCATATATATATGTAACTCCTCATCGAGTTTTCCATCTGCAGAGCATATCCTAGGAGACTTAAGAACAGCTGCTCAAATAAAGTAACAGTGAAGTTATTTGCTGTCCTGTTTTGTGGTTTGGGAAATCAAGCTGCTATGACATGAAATGATTTGCTCAAGCTTCTGTTGAGAGCTCAGTGTTCAGAATTCAAGTTTCCTAATTGCCTTGATTTTTCATTAGTATGGTTTCACTCTTTACGGTGTTCTTGAGCTTTGTAAGTTTCTGCAGATAAAAACTAGTGACGCAGGATGTTGAGAGAGATCAGAGATTCAGACAGGCTAAGAATAAAATGGGACTGTATCTGCTACATAGACAATAGAGAAATACCATTTCTCTCTCTTCTTGCACCAGTGCAGCTTTAGGCTTCCGTTTAACACTACCTTGTCTCAGGACAGCAGCATAGTTTGTACCTGGCCGTGTCGCCCTACACCAGAAAGGCAAGGACTGAATCCAGCTGCTCCCAACCTGGACACTCAGAAGAGGCTGGATAGACCAAAACGTTCAGGGATGCCAGGAAGAGTCCAAACGGGTAAAACCTGTGCTACAAACGAGCGTGCTGGACTGCTAAATAACTGAGATTGTACAGTTACGGTGGTGTTAATCAATGTTAAGTGAGAATCAGGTTTTGCATGATTTATAGTTTAGCGTGAAATTCTTTTTTGTAGTCCTTAGTGCAGACCATATAATCATTTTTTCACTGATGATGATATGAGAATCTAGGTTGCTTTGCTGGCCAGGACTAGGGCAGTGGCAGAGCCCTGAGCATTTTGTCATGAACGCCCTTTCCAGGTTGGAAATAGCAAAGGCAATCTGAGAGCCTGAGCTGTGCACAGTGGTTCAGTTTGGGCATCACTGGCACGCTGGGGCAGGCGGCTGTAGCGTTTGTGTGGGTAAGTCGTCTCTTCTAGCTGTGGCTTGGCTGAACAGCAAGTGCATCACAACTGTGCTGGGGTGTTTGGTGTTCTGATGAAACCCCTTCTAAAAATGTGTTGTCCGGTTGACCTTTAGCATGTCCCCAGGGAAGCCAAGTGGTGGAAGGGCTGCAGCATGCCAAACTGATAAGCAAGTGGCAAATTCCTTCTAAATGTGCCATGTAGCTACAGAGACTGGTGTGTCCATACAGAGACTGGTGTCTCCAGTTGCTTTGTGCCATTGGTGTGAGGACAGGAGAGGAGCCAGGCCCATGGGCAGGAAGGGAAGGCTTGGGGGTAAACAGGTGCATTTCCCATTGATTCAGTATTGTGTGTGGCGTGCATTAAGGCTGCAGTCTAACTGCCAGCCTCCTGGTGACCTGCTGTGTGAACTAAAGGCAAATTACGTCTCTCAGCTCCTCCTGTAAAGGTGGCTTTGTGCAGGGCTTGCAGGTCTCCAGCTGCAGTGGAGAGAAGAGTTGGTAACAGTGGTAAAAACTACACATGCAGCCTGTAAAGACAGGAGGGGGTCAAAGGCCTGTGTCAGAATCATGTAATCCTCATTTCAGTTACCCTCAATTTACAGACAAAGAGACAATGCACCATATTTTCCTAGAGCGTGAGAAAAGTGTATCTTATATCAACGCAAATGCTCAATTTGTCATGTATCTTAATGGGATATCCCCTTCAGTGTAGCCTAGTCATTGAGTTGGTTCCAGCTGCTGAACCAACACTTCATGAAATACCCTTAAAAACAAAAAAATCCTGCATGTTTCCATACTTTCATATATCCACTATAATGTTTCAGACATGGACCTCCAGGGCAGCACCTTGGTGGGAAAACATCTGCTTTTACACATGGACTTATCTCATGGTGATAGCAACATGAAACATAAGGAGTAGATGGTCCTTCTAAGTATGAGGGAAGCTGCAGAGCCCAGAAGAGACAAGCTGCTGGGCATTGTGGTGCAGTGACTTCTGTGTGTAAATTTAAGCATTTGTATAAGCGCTTATATATTTTAAAGCCACGAAGATTGTCCTTGTTTCAGATGGATCTCGTTTGCTTTGTGAGTTACAAAAGATTCAAAGGATAGTGGGCTGTGAATTATTATTAATAGTTGCATAAGGTAGTTTGTTTAAAAAAGTAAACAAAAGCCCTTACCAGTTATTATGTAAAGAAAACAAACTTAAAAAAAAAAAAAATCAGTACAGCTATGTGGTTCTAAACACATTTGTTCTTACTTAAGTGCTGATCCTGAAATTTTACTCATTGTTTCAGCCATCAGTGGGTTTTACGAAGACAGACGAGCCATGAAACAAATCAAGCTTTCAGAAAGTTTGATAAACTCTGCCTTTTTTAATCACCCAGCATAGCTCTGTGTGTAAAATTTACACAGAACAGAGTTTGTAGGTTCAGGGACTAAGTAATCATTTTTCCTGAGTTGTAAAGCAAGCCCAAGAGAGCTGTTAGACGTCCTAAAATAAATAAATATCGAGCCCAAGGGAGAGATGAGCGCGTAATTACCTGAGGTCTGGCTTTTGTGTCCTATCAGAAACTTAATTTAAACTTTGGATAGCTGAAAGCTCTCTGCAAGAGGGGGCACCAGAACATTGCTGCTGTCAGTGAATTTGTTTGGTGTGGCATTTTTGTTTGCTTTCTGACTAAATTCCATGCAAAGAAATTGCTTGGTTTGGAGGGAGATGTATGTGGAGTTTAACTAATAGTTGTGTGTGAATGACAGGAAGGAGAGGGAGAATAAAGGTCTGGTTCTGCAGCCTTGAACCCAGTGCTGTCATTTTGCAGTATGGACCATGAAGCCAAAATGTAATTTTTCTTGATTTTATTGGTTTGTTTTTGGTTTTTGTTTGTTTGTTTCTTCCATTTGGTGTTGACTGACACCATTATGCTTGGGAAGAGATGAACACATGGTTGCTTGGGAGAACCACGCTTTGACCACGTTCAGTTAAACAAGTGCAAGTCATTGGCATGCTGTAAGTATAGAGCATAGAAACAAAATGGACTTGTCCGAGGTGAATTCTGCAGTCAGGCTTTGGGAGACTTGCATGACCCAGTTACTCTTCAAAACTTGTCTCACATCATCATGAGCTAATGCAGTCTTACCTTGCAAATCCCATTTGCTTTGGTGGGGCTGTCCTCATCTAAAAATCGCTAGTGCATTGGGGAGGACATGAAGCCCACTGCATGTTTATTTTCAATGTTTTCAAAAACAGATGTATTTAATGTACTAACTGATCCCTTGTAATTCTTATTAAAGTCTTCCTGCTGCAGCAGTCAGCCCAGACTTAAAGATCTGAGTAGAAAATTGAAGAGTTAGATTTTCTTTCTCTTGCTATTTTTAATCCCTTCACCTTCATGGTACCCAAGCATGGGCCTGGTATGCACAGCAGCTGGGCTGTGTTCCTGTGGTCATTTCCTTCACTTCTGTGCAGTCTTCCAGTCTTTTTATATTTTGCCTGCTTGAGGCAAGTAGCAGCTATAGCTCTAGCCCAGTGCGGAGGAGGTGACAATTTCTGTATATTGGGCACATAAGTACTTCTGCTCGCTCTCCTAAGCATTACAGCAAGGTATGAGTAACTGGTGTCATGATTCGCTACTGCTGCAGCTTTTGAAGCTATGTCCAGGTCTCCGAATCACATAACACAGCAGAGCTTGGTTGTAACAGGAACACTGCGGCTCGCGAGCAGTGTCTTTGGGGCAGGGAGCCATGTCTGTCCTATGCGCCTTAGGTGCATGTGCAGTAGGATTCAGGTTTTTGACTGGAGCTCCTAGATCTTAGCCAAGTAATAGTAAAACACCAAATCCTTCTTGGTAGTACTCCATACACGTCCAGCCCTGTAGGGTGGTTGCTTACAGCACAAAGAGCTGAGTACTGTGCAGACAAAGCTGTGGCTGTGAGGAAAAAGGAGGATTTCACCACCACCACCCCAAGCCACCAAGCACTGCATGGCTGGTGCTGTGGCTTAGAAAAGCTCCAGGATTTCTCCTGATACTTAAATGCGTGCCTAGAAGGTAGCAATGGGTGAGCACCAGATCATCTTTCGAGCCTACCATATACAGTGATGCATACGAGGCTCTACCAGACCAGTGCTTTTTTGTTCCTCATGCTAATCCCATTTATCTTTTGGACAGCAGAGCCTGGCAATCCCATGCCACCTATAGAATCCCCACATTCAAAAATGTTGCACAAGATTTGCCCATTATTTTAAGTTGCTTGGTTTTGGAGATTTTCCAAAAGTGGTGTTCTTACTTTGGATGTGAACTTTCTGTACCAGCAAAAGAGAAAAGGTCAGTGAACCTGAGTTTCTTTTCCAGCTACTGAAACAAGTGGCAACAGTTCAGTGCCTCAGCAGTGATGCTCAGAAGAGGACGTTATTTTTATCCTTTTGCATTTGCAGAATTGCCTTGGTTTTTGGAGAAGATAGCTAAGCTGTTACAAACGAGGAGCTCAGATCCCAACTGTGCCTTTTGTAAATGTGTCCTGTGCTCCCACTGGACAATTTTGGGGTTATTACGATCAGTGCCTTTCATTGCTAATACAACTGCATTAGCATTAACTACGGTGTTTTTTATCATAGGCTTAAACACATCCAAAATCACAGAAAAAAATGGCAAAAATCCTGTACCCCAACAACACACTACGCAGCAAAAACTGCGAGGCTGCGTATTTTGCATTTTTGTAAAGCAAGAAATCATCTTAAGTTGCTCTGAATTGAAAATAAAACCAGAAGACGTATTTGTGCTGTGAAAATACTTCTGTTGCCCCCATTTGGTACAGCTGTTAACTGTTGCATTTGAATGCCTACCTGGTTATCTGTAAAACTCAGAGAATAGCTCCACAAATGCAAGTGGTTCCATGTTGTCTCCTAGTATCAACCCCATAACATGGGATTTTGGCACCTAGCTTCCAAAGATACCTATGAAAATCCTGGTCTTAATCATTAGTTATTGAATTAGCTGTTTTACTCCATATGCATACCTTCAAGAAGTGAAGAAGGTGAAGTGCACAGGTCGCCTTGCATAGATGCTCCTGGCCCTGGCTGGTGCATGGCTGTACTGCCTGTTAGAGTCTGATCTGAAATGACAGATATTAAGTCATTAACTCCTGCAGCCCTCTGAACGTTCTTGGTCCTTTTTGCATACTTTCCTTGTTTTTATAAGTCAGGAATTTGAAACAGTTCTTAAATGAGGAGCTAGACTTTGCTAGTGCCTCTTTCACCTGAAAAACACCACCTGTTCTTGTTGGCAGTATGGAGTTGTGTAAAAGCCTTCCTTTTAAAATGTACTTCTTCATACAGCACTAAACTTTAAAACCTTGTACACAGATGTAGATAGAAAATATGAGAGGTTACAAGTCTAGGCATAAGCACTGTGCATCACCATGTAGAAATAAAGGCAGCTCAAAATGTGTTCCTCCACTGTATGTACCATTTATGACTTCTGTATTGTTTCTGCTTCAGTTAAAATGAAGTCTCTCTAGGGAACAGACAATATCTTCTCCATTTCTACAGTAGAAAGCACACCATTGTGGTCTATAAATAATAACTGTTTATATAGTATTTGCCTTTAACCTTTCCATTCCCCTTACAAATAAATAACAGTATTGCTGTCTTTGCAGTATTCTTTATATTAAGCATTGGGAAAAATATCGTAATTTAAAAAGTAAGGTAAATTGCAGCTTCAGGGCATAATACATTTAGTGTGAATGACCACTGCAGTAGATTCTGTTTCTGGTTTATAATGAAGGCAGACGAGATTTAAAACTAGTGATTGATGGTTAATAGAAAACTATTGCAGAAATTCTGTGGTTAAAAATACACAATTTGCATGGATATCTCTGGACACTTTCCAGATTTTCATTTTAGAAGGCGCTATTACTACTCTGTATCATTTATTTTTCCTGGCATCTTTCATTGGAACATAACAAGGTGCTTTGCAGCAAATGTCACTCATCAAGTTCATGACCAGTACGAAGCTGATCAGCAGATATCCATCTTCAGCTCCAGCGGCTAGCGGTAGTCGCACCAGGATGCTGGTATAGACGTGTGGTGATGTACACAGACGTCCCTTTTTGCCTTCTATCACAGGCCCTCTTCGAAACCAGGCACCTGGCCTAAGGGAGTGAACCAAGGCAGTGACTCTGCAGAGCGGCAGATGTTTCTGTTCATTTTAATTGTAAGTAGGACTGATGATTGGGAGCCCTCAGAGCACTGATACAGCTATCAGTGTTCGTTGCTGCCTTGTCCCTCATCTCGCCTCCATTTTATATGTCAGCTAGAGCTAGCAATGGCTGTGACAGTGAACTACTGCAGGGATCTGTGCCTGGCACATCTGGGCTACCATTTCTATTGCCCTTTATGTTGTGGACTTTTACAGTGAATTTCCTTGCTGCTTAAGCAGAAGCCACAAATTTGCGTTTCTTAAACACTCAGTACTTTCAGGACTTGTTTGCATCATCTTCATTACCAACTAGAAGGAAGTCACTCACCTGAGGATGGGAGGCACTGAATTTGCATGGGAATTTCCTCTGCCGTTCAGTAAGCTTTATGGGCCGTTGATTGTATCACAAACACAAGGTCTATAAGGCCTTCATATCCAATATCTGGGCTGAATCTGAGAGCAAATGGCTGAGTGATGAGCTTGCATTTGCAGGCTTCACCAGAAGGCTTGGGAGTTGACGAGGACTAAGTGATGCATCAGCCCTTTCCACCTGTGCAAGTTGAGCTTTGGATGTTTATAGTGTTTACATAACCAAAGGATGGTGTACACTGTATCAGGAATTCTTGAAATACTGAACAAGATTACCTGTAATACCAGAGATGGGTGGACAAAATGTGCTTCTGCACGTAGAATTTCTGCCTTATAAGAGAGGGTGAAACTGAAGGGTAGTCCTCGTGGTCAGAGAGTGACTTTGGAGAGCTGATGGGACTTAACGCAGTTCCTGCGTGATGCCATACAATACACAGAAAGGCAATCACAAGGCCAACTCCTTGTGTTTCACACAGGCCAACCTGTGTTTGGGTATTCCTGCTGTTCAGGTTCTGATCTGTCTCCATCAAGAATGCAAGGAAATTAGCCTCCTAAAATGGAGCCTTAAAATTTGTCAGGGTAAATATTTATGCAAGTGATACTGCTGTATCCTCATCCTTTACTTATCTGTAATGCTTTCACTTTGACTTTCTTTCTTGCCTGTGAGAATGAGGAGTAACATGGAAATCTTTTTCATTAGGTCCCTGTGTGTGTTGTGTATAATGTGGCTTGCACAGTAATTTAAATGCAAGTATAAATTCAGACTCCCAGGCATATTGGCTTTTGAAGTCCTGAAACTGATGCATCTCTACACACACACAGCAATCTAAACCCCTTGGTTTGGAGAGGGTTCTTTGAGGTATTTATCTAGAGGCTCCATGTAGCAGCATATAAAAAAGTTTATTTACCTCCAGTCCAACCTCTAAAGACCCTTATTCTGTCTCCCAGAAAGAAACTTACTGTGGTAAAGAAGCACAGCTTTGGCATCCAGTCCAAAACTGCGCTGGGGGGGCTCCTTTTGCTGAGTACACTGTAGTGCCTTGAGCCACTAAAGACTCAGAGTTAAATAGACTGTCTTGCTCTAAAACTTCTGCTCAAATAAACTCTTCACAACAAAGAGCAATTTCTCCTCACTGGTTGTATGTTACATCCACTAGTATTAATGGCAACAACACAAAGCAATAGAGAGAGGTGTTTTTACTTCGAATTCTTGAAATAAATATTAGGAATTAGTGCTTGCAGCTTATAAATAAAATAGCATTATTTTATATGCAATTGTTCATTTGATAAGAGGTCTAAAAATGCATGTGAAAAAGGTAACTGGTGGCACATACCCAGTTTGCAGGGGGAAATTTCCATTAAGTGAAATGACCACATCAAAATCGCAGAGGAGAAAACTGAAGAGAACTAAGAAGTGATGAGAGGTTTTTGAAGACAGTTCGGAAGCAGTTGGAGGAGTGATGTGGTTGACATGTAGGAGGGCTGTTCCAGGCAGCAGAGGTAGGCAATGGGGGATACTTTTTGATGAGTGGTGTTAAAGTAATCTGGAAGGACAGGATAGAGGGTAGAGAGGTGAGCTGGGAGAAAGGGAAACATGCTTTGCATTGAAGACAAAGACCCGATGTCCACTGAGCAAATGGGAGTTTCCTGCATGTGTCCTGTTGGTTTGTCAGCTGCCATTGACTATAGATCAGTTGAGGAGAAAACACTTTGCAAAACACATTATTCTACTCTGATATTAGCAACGTTTTCCTGTTGCTTTTAAAAGAAAAGAAAAAAAAAGAAAACCACCTTGGTGTTGGTGGAGAATATTTAGTAGCCTTTGATAGAGCCTCTAGTAATAAACTTTAAGGGTGGTTTCACCACTGTTACTTAGTTGACAGCAAGCAGCTGTGATGGTAGCACACACAAAATAATGTTAGAGATCAAGTTCAACGTCTGGTAGAGTGAACAACTGTTCTTTCTCTTCCAGTACATGAGCTGGGGAGCATTGAATGAAAACCAGTTCTGAGTATCAAAATGCAGTTTCTGATGTGTAGAATGGTATTTTTTTGCTGCTATAAAACTTCTAGTGAACTATTTAACTGCAGTAGCATTTCATCCCTGAGCTGCCTGCACTTTGGTGTTGGATGAAGTGACCCCGAAAGAGAAATGTGTATTTTATCTTATTGAATTCATAAAACACCAAGATAGTTTTGAGAGTTAAGTGCTGTATATGTTCAAGATCTGATTATATGGGGGAAGATGCCGTGAAAAGTGATCCTGAGGAATATTAGCTCACCTGAAGGCAAAGCGGACTTCTTAAGGGAAAGGAGTAGGAGCAGGAGACCTTGGAGTTAGTGCTGTGGGCAAAGTTCATGCCGTAAAACACCTGAAACCCTTGAAGTGATGATTGTGCTAAATGAAGTGCTAACTCTTGATGATGCCAGTACACAGCTGCTCTAGGAAAACAAGTTTGTTCCTCACAGAGGAGGACAGTATTTGATTTAGGTTTTTTCTTTCAAAGGCTCTGTGCTCCATCCAACACTTACATGAATTAGAATGACCAGCAGGTAAAAGTGCAGTGCATTCACTCTGTGTGACTTTTCCTCTCCTCTTCTCGTTGTTCTTTGTATCTGAGTGTAACATGTTAGTGCTTTAGCAGATTTGATGAGCTTCATTCTGTTGGATTTGCCCAGCTGGCTTTAGCTGTATTCGTTCTTGTAATAATCAGTCCAATATAATGCAACAGGATGGCAGTTCTGCTGTGGTTTGTCCAAAAACAGGTTTTAGATAGAATAGTTTTTCTTTTCAATGGTAGCTTTGATCCAAAAAACAGCACGGAAGCAAATAAGGCCTTTCTTTCCACAGAAACATTTTTTTTTTAAAGCTGTCACATAACAGACAGGAACAGAAGGGCACCACCAGCTAGGCAGAGGGGAGAAGATAAAACTTTCCTGGCACGGTGAATTGTATCCAGTAGCCTTTCAGAAAACTGCACTAATTTCCTGCTAACCCCAAAAGCGGCATACTTCATGCTGACATGTAGCTTGAAATGGAGGTTAGTACTGCCAGATGTTGTCTTGTGTTACTATCAGTTGTTTGCATTACAAACAGCACTTAGTGCCACTTGCTTTGAGCAAGGCTGCCAGGTACAGTTCTGCTGCGGCCGAAGGGGCAGTCCAGTCCTTACCTGCTCAGCAGAGGAGGTGGGCAAAGGGTGAGAAGGAACGCAGAAATGCAAAGATGTGGCTTGCCCCAGGTCATAAAACAAGTCATTGGCAGGGCTGGGAATAAAACTTGGTTCTCGTGAGGCCAAACAGAAATAATGCGTAGGTAATACCGGTTTTAGCACTTAATCCCAGTGTAGTGCACCATTTCATAGTTTAAGGTGTTTGGTTTGATCCTCTTTAAAGATTCAATATCTATAATCTCAGTGTTTGTGAGTTTATGGAGAAAGCTGGAAACAGAACTGGAAAATGGCAGTCTTCAATTTGTCTTAATCCCACAGGTTACAGTGAATTTGTGGTGGAAGCATACTGCGTATCATGGTGCTATGCATGACTGACCAGCTCTGTCCTTCAGATGCTATTAACTTCAGTCCAGTTAATCTCTATTCCTGTATGTTGAATACAAAGCAGTGGTGGCTGAGGGATTAGGGGAGAATTAAGTATTTGTTCTCTAATCCTGAATGTTTATAAATCAGTATTAATTACCTTAGAAGGAAGCATTCATAGTTGGGTGCTTTTAAAGAGTTTACATTCCAGTTTTTGTAATAATTTCATAATCCATCTGGCTAAAAAAATACTGCAAGAGAAAAAATAAAATCTGTTCCTGTGAAGTGTGAGTGTGCAGATCTTTTGCTTAATGGGGGCTAATTGCTGTTATTATGGATTATTATAAGTTAAAAATAATAGTGGGGCTAGCCACATCTCATGGCACCGTCTGTAAACATGCTGCATAGATTCAGCGCTGTATGTGGGGGAAGAGAAGAAAACTGAACCCAGGCCACTGGGGCCCCCAGTTTCTAGAAGTGAACTTACACATCCAGCACTTTTAAGAAATTGGGGGTTTTTGTTTGTGTGTGTTTGTTTGTTTGTTTGTTTTCCCAGTGAGAAGCAGATAATGCCCAGGGATGTCAGTGGGAAACAAGCATCCTGCAGGGCTTGTCAGCTGGCTGGCAGTGGCATTGCAGACACTATGCTGCAGTGCAGCAGTGCTGAGGAACGGGGGAGCAGGAGGGCAGACAGAAGTCATCTCCCAGTGATCAGGATCATCTTCCCAGTGATAAGAACAGTGATCTCAAGGCAAAGAAAAGGGGGCTTGGCTGGAGAAGGAAATCTTGCCCTAAGCATTAGAAGGGCTATTGATTGCCCCAGATTCAACATTTAATCCTTCCTTTAATCGCAAATCAATCCCGCTGTGTATTTGAGTTTTTTAAACTTTTCATCCATATGCTTCAGAGTTCAGAACGACTGTGTATTCAGTGCAGGGCTTAGAGGAGTTGCAGTCCACCAACAGCAGGCATTCCTGCCACCTCGGTGCAACCAGGAAAAAGGTATTCTGTGCAAGTGCATCTATCAGGGCTTGCTACGTTTGTGGCTTTATCTTGGAAGGAAGGGGTCCTTTCTAATACTTTCTTCTCCTCATAGTCCTTAATCAACTTGGGATTTTGCTAGACAAAGTATTTGTTTTCTTCTTTTCTTTGATCTACATTTAGCTGACAGGATAGATGGGCTGACACGGGTTACACTCCTGCCTGTGTAACACTCAATCTTCTGTATTAACTTCTTACACTCAGTCCCAGAGCTCAGCTTTTGGGCCTGCTGAGAAACAGCAGAACTGAAAAATAGCATGAGTATGTGTGAATCAACATGGCACGCCGCCGTGCTTCCAGGATTTCTGTGTTTGATGCTGCCCCAGCTTTTCCTGGCATTAAGATGCATCTCATTGCAATTTATGTGGAAGCGGTGTCATTCAGCCTGGGCACCTGTACCTCCGTCCTGCTGCTTACACATCTGCCGCCAGCAAAACAGCTACTGTTTGTAGGGTGCAATGTATCAGCCTGCAGACAGCTGGCTCTTAAGATCCTGCTTCTAATGCATTGGGTAGCTAATATTCATTACTCTTTTACACTGAATAAAATGGAAGGGACTCGATTGTTGTGCGTATATGTCACAGAAGTGCTTTATAATGGCGAAATAATAATCTCTACAAGAGGAAGAAAACAAAATGACCTGAAAGAGAAAGAACTTTGAAAGTTAAACTTTTGTGATAATACTTAGGTGTATGAGTCTGTCTGGAAAAGCATTATACAAAGAAGCGAAGCTCAAGGCTCCTGATTTTTTTTTATTTTTTTATTTTTTTAATATAGCTAAATGTTTTTCTTAAACTCCTGGACTTGCTTAGTGGGATTGGTAGCCACGTCTGTCTCCCTGGCTTCTGCATGCTGCCGTCAAAAGGAGGGTGCGTTGCCCTGTTTGAAAGGGTGCAACAGCCTTCAGTATGTTCGGGTGGCTCTGCGCACTGGTGATCACTGTGCTGCTTTTGGGGCGATGCAGCTCTGCACCAAGCCCCAGACCTACAGCAACACCTTAAACCTTGGCATGACACTTGTGTGTCCGCTTGCCTTTCATCGCTCTGTAGCACAAATTCTTCATGTCATTATGCTGTCAGTTTCATTTGAAGCATCTTTCAGGCCCAGTTTTATCTATTAGCTTTTCATAAATGTTTTTAACCGTTCTTTTCCATTATGATAAAATGTATCTGCCTACATGGAAGAAAAGGCAGGGGAGAAAAGTAGTGAGATGATTATGGGTATTAAGGTTTTTTGGTTTTGTTTGTTTGGTTTATTGCCGTGGTTTTGACAATAGCATGTGACTTCCAAGCAGGACAGCCACTGCTGAGTTGGAGTTGTCCCCATTGTAGTAAAACTCCCCAGATTTTACAGTTCCTCATGCCTTCGTGTTTGTGTTTATGCCACACCTATTTGGTAACATAATTGTCACCTATTTTTAATATTTTCTTCTCTTCTGTGCAGTTGTAGGAGGCGTGTTATTTACTGGGCAAACATTAGTGTTTATATTAATATTATGTTGGAGCGTAACATGTCAGTGGAAGGAGAGTTACAGATGGGCAGAGGAAACTTCTCCAGATCACGTATTTGGCTGGTAGTACAGCTGAAATGTGGACTGCTGTCTCTCAGTTACAAAGCAAGGTCCTAGCTGCTGGACCATGTTGCTGGAGAATCAAAAGTCATGTTGGGACTGCAGTGTTCCTATAGGTTTGCATCTCTTCTGGCCTTGTTTCGCAGGACATTATCATCTGTGTCTTGTATGAGGCTATGGAATAGTTTTTAAATGTCAGTCTTGACATCACTGGACACATGCTAGACTTTTCTCATTTTCCACCATTCTGACGTTTTTATCTGTACTTGCTGTGTCTCAGTGGCTGGTGTAAGGGACACCTAAACAAGGTACATCCAAGTTGGGGAGTGCGCTTGTTCAAGCTGGGCGGTCATTTTGTAGTTGATATGTAGGGGGGTTGTTTTGTTTTTCTAATACCCAGCAAATAGTGTTTTTTACATACTAACACTCCCTGTAGCTGTTGCTTACTCAAACCCTGAAACCCTGAGAGGTCTCAAACCCCAAGCCTGTCAGAGTCAACAGGACTTCTGGTTTTCTGTAATGTTTGATACTGTCTAATCCTGAGCATCCTTGCCTGTGCAGCTCCCCTTAACAAAGTAGTTTTAAGAAATGCCAAATTGACCTTAAATACTCCCTTGTAGGTCAACATTTTCCATTCGTTAATGGTTTGTCCTCTTCTTAGACTTCCTCTAGTATTGCTTTGATACCGGAGGGCTCTCTGGAGGAGGAGGTGGACTCTGAGGACAGGATAACCCTCACATAAAAATAAACACACAAGATGGAAAAAGAAACCACCTTTAGCAATTGGCAAAAGGAAGAATGTGAAAGGTGATGAGTGGTGGAAGGTATAAAGAGCTGATTTTCAGCTACTGAATTCTGCTAGCATGTGGTACTCGGAGAAGAACGGTGATGTATGAAAATAAAAACATTGACTATCTGAGGTAGAGACTTCACTTCTGAAGCAGAAAGCTAAGGGCACCAAATCATGTTCATTTTTAATGAGGTTTTAGATTCTGCTCTGTGCGTGTCACTGCTTGAAAAACAACACTTGAGACTGGTACCAGCAGAGAGCCTGTGAGTTAACACCTGTAACCCAGCGTGCGGCTTTGGAGCTGACACAGTGGCCACTCTGGAAGGAGCTTCAGTTGGGAATGGAGGGAAGCAGTTCCTCTGACCGAGCCATCACAACTGCCATACGGTTGCTTTTGCTGCCATAGAGCCTACGATGACTGAAATGGCAGATGGGGCCTGTCACCTGACGGGAGGGCTGGCAGTCACTGTTCTTTTCCACCCGTCTCTCTTCCAGCCCTCTCTTTCCCAGATTCCCTTGAGCAAAGTGGGAAGGAGGCCCTCGGAGGTATGTGAACAGAAGAACGAAGCTTTGGGTTTTTTTCACTATTGTAATCATAGCTTAGTCAATAGGTAATATTTCAGGTTTTGTTCTTGTTTATGGGGGGTGGAGAGGGGAGGGTCTTACCTTCTTTTCCTTTTTTGGCATGTTTGCTTAACAGGATCCTATTTTTGTGCCAGGCCTGCCTCTCTTTCTGGTGTTTGCAAGAAATGAAGTGTTCCTACACTTCTCAGGTGTAGAAAGTAGCATAATAATAACGACATAATCATTCAAGTGGATGAGATCTGTGAAAACACCTCTATTTTTAATAAGTTTTTGCAAAAGAGCATTTGTGAGGACTGAGAGGAAGGAGAAGGTGGATAACAAAGCTAAACTATTTCAAAACATCACTTTAAAGGCTTTAAAGTACCAATACTTATTAATTTCTTTGGTGTGTATTAGAATAATATCAATCCTGATGAACTGAAATGGTATTAGTGCAGATGTCGTAAGTACTTCTACAGCTATTCAGCTATAATTTAGCATCAATTAACTAGACTATTATTTGAAAGTGTTATTCTAATACATTAAATTTCCCAGTGTGTCCTCAGGCAGTTGCTAGAGCTGCTGTTAGCTTCTCTGATCACTCTCCATTTTTCTTTGTAGCTGTCATTCCTGTTCTGCTGTACTTGACAGTGTGTGCTTCACGCAGCCACAGGACTCCTCAAGGTTGGCTGGAAGTGTGATTTCACATTCTGCTGAACCTAATTTAGCTGCAGGAGGCTGAAGGGGATAGTCCTGCCTCTCCCCGCATCCCCTCTCCGTATTCTTTTTCCTCTGTTATATGATATCCAAAATTTCCAGAGCTGGGATTTTGGAAATTTGAAAGCATCTTCTAATCAGTTTTGTGACCTTGAACGTGTCCTATGGGCTACATTGCTGCTTCTCTGTGCAGTAGCGTGCTAGGGGTTGTGTAGCCAGCACCCAGAAATTTGTCATTTGTTCCTGTCCCCGTGCGGAGATGCTCACTGGAGTGCTGGAGGCTCTGTAGCAGTGCTCGTGCACTGCTGTAAGGGGCTGCATAACCTCGCCTGTCACGGTGCTGTGCCAAAGCAGCTGCTTGCCCAGGAGCTGGCAGGGGAACGCCTGGGTGGGCCTCCAACTGCAAAACAGATACAGATCGCTCTTTTTATCTCTCTGTTCTTGGAGAATGCCTTAAAAACAGCTTCTGCCTTCGAAGATGGACTCTTACGACGTGTATAGTGCCCTGTACAGCAAAACCCTCACACAAAGTTGTTCAGCATTTCTATACATATCTGTAGTACAAATCAATAATAAGTACCTGATATTTGGGAGCGAAACAACCTTTTTTCCCATAAAATTTGTAAGGGCTAATTCTGTAGTCAGTCATTGCTGTACAGCAGTCTGCTGTTTTGCATGAAAGAGTTTGGGATGTCTTAGCAGGTGTTCTCACCTCAATAAAACGGAGCTGCTGCCTTGCTCTTTCCCCACAGCCTGGTAATGGACCTCTTGGCTGCTGTGCGGGGGAGCGGGCGGTGGCGTACGCTCCGAGCGGCAGAGCCCTGCAGTCACCTGTGCTGGCCCTTGGATCTGCTCACCTGAGGCTCACGAAGCTTCCGAAGGAGCCTGGCAAACAAGCTCCTGGTGAGCCCTATTTTGGGTCACATGCAACACGTTAAGCAAAATGCCGATTTGTTAAAAGTGGTGTTAACAAATGCTTTCTTTAACCTCTGCCTCCAGCTTCCTATTCCCATTCACTCGCTCTGGAAGACAAATCTGTATTCCCTCTGGGAATGAGCTTAAAGGACTGAGTGCCTGCAGGAAGCAGGGAATGATGCTACAGAGGCAGTGGCCTTTGGGTCTGGCTCTTACCAACGGGGGCAGACCTCTGTCTGTCTTTCTCACTTGTCTGTAGCAGTGTTTCAGCTTGCACTGTTCTGTCAGGATGTAGAGACATTGCTTGGAGTTGGGATTTTCTGGTATCTTGTCTTCCAGTTTTACTGATCTTTGCAGTCTTCTGTGGTGGTTTTGAGTACGACAGCCCAGCATAAGCAGGGCTAGGTTTGCAGGGAATGTAATACCTCCTGTTAAAATCAGCTGATAAAGTTAAGGGAGTAACAGCTCCTAACCCTTTCCTTAGGTCTCAAATGGGAGCTCCTCCTAGCTCCTCCTTCAGTCAACACCCTCTGTCTTATTACAGTTGTCACAGTAGGCAATTCTCCTGCAGACCAGCAGAGGCTTGAGTGTTAGCAGACCATGCCAAATCATTAAATACAAAACTTGTAAACGTACAGCAGTTGCTATGAAAAACTCCTCATTTCAATAGAACCACCAAAATCACTGAAATCAGATATGTCCAGTACTTCGGTGTACTTTATCTGCTGTACCAGAGGCTTTTGTGAGACTGTTGTGGATGAAAGCAAGCATCTGAATGAACTCTAAAGTCATTTGTAGAGGGTGGAAACAGCCATTTACTAATGAGAGAAGATTTTTCACCGAACAGCTACACCATCTCACTCTTCTCAGTAGTAAACATCACAGGAGAGCAATGAAACAGATCTGTAAATGAAAATTCACAACTCCACTAGATCCATGATTTTTAGTTGCAGTAAAGATGATGGGTTCTATGACATTGAGGAATTTTTCCCCGTGCTCCCCAGCTTCCTCATTCATCCCTGATATGTGGGCAGTAATAGATGGTCTCTCTCTTGCTGCTCCATAAGCACTTTGCTCCCAAACTAGATCAGAATAAGTAATGTTCTTAATCTGTTGTTAGTTTATTTTTTGCTTCAGTTTTAGACTTTAAGACCTCTGACCATGGAAGTTTGTCATTTTCCATCAGTCTGATAATGATACCTCTCCCTCCAGTGTATTCCTGCATTTAGTTATTTTTCACTTAGTGCCAATGCTATGGATTGTATATGCTCTATTTTTTGCCTTTTAAGCAGTAAGTATTCTTTGAAGTGTTTTGCAAGTCGTCCTTTGCAAAGGGGAGATGACTGGTGTTTCTTGGCATTTTTGTTCTCTCCCCCCTCCCTCCTTTTATGGGAATGTCAGTTCTCTTGGACATTTCTTAGCCTCAGTGCTGTTCATCAGGCTGGGAGTTTAATCTGCCATCTGGCATATGCATTTGACTGTGTTTTCTACACAGTAATGTGGACTAAGGTACTTTAAAAATGATGGCCTTTTGTGTTGTTTTGCATGGATATCTATTCAGTCATTTTGTAATTAAACCCCATGAGCAATGCTATGGCTTTTCTTTATGTATTTCTCCTTGGCTTTCATACAAGCTTCTGCGTGATGGGTTTGCTTGAGTATTTCAGATTTCTTTCTGTAGACCAGCAGCATCCCCCATCAGTAATGTCGTCTCCCTACCTCTGAGGCGGCTTTTGTTGGATTTTTCGTAGCCAGACTAGGCTGACGTCGCATCTTCTGAAGGTTTCATCACAGTGAGAACAGTCATTAGCTTCAATCTTTTGTCTTCATGAACATCAAAGAGTTGCAAGTCCCAGCAGGTGAGGTCCCAGGGAGTGAGGTTTGGTTCAAGGTTCCCATATAGCCAAATTGGCAAGTTTGGTTATTTGTACTTTGCGAATAGTATCAAGAGTCTCTTCTCAAACATCTAAACAGAGCAGCAACTGCTGTTTGTCTGTCTTTGACCCAGCTGCTTCTGTGCTTCTTGCTGGTGCCTGTAGGTGTTAAAGTGGTAGCTGTCAATATAACTTACTCTTTCTGAGAATGGAAAATTCATGTAGTAAAATACTGGGAGCTGACATTAGAGTAGAGATCCCAAGCGACAGCTACTACCTTGATTGTAACCATTGGTTATGGCTTTCGGAAATCCTGAAGTAGCTCAAGTGATCAAGAGGTCAGACACTGGCGTTTATGAGGGCAACCCATGCAAGTAAATCAGTTTATCATATAAATAAGTCAATACTTAGGGCACTGGATGTAGAATTAAGGGATTTGCTAGTTTTACTGTTTGAAAGCAGAATAGATCTTTTATTCAATTTCTGATACACATAGTCAGTCAGGATGTTCTTCACCTACTTTGACGTTGAGCATAGGCTACACTGTAATGCTCCCTGGAGACATTCAGCTGTCTCATCTGTTTTGTTCAGGTTTTGGTATCGCCATCACAGTGGTTTCTGAGTACCTTCCAACCGCGTGTTAAGCAATATGACTAGCATATGTCTCATTTAATTTCTTTCCGGTCCTTGGGGGTGAAACCATTTGGGATATATTTTGCTAGTAAAGCTTTTTTTTTTTTTTTTTTAATTTCTCATTTTTAATGAGCTACAGATGTGGCCATTTGAGCCAGTAAAATTTGACCAGTTCACTTAACAGTGTCAGTCTTTGCTGTGCATTTGCAGAGTTGCTATTCCTAAAGGTCAATCCCAAGATGTGCTGAGTGCCCACAACTCAAGAAACAGGCAGTGGGTGCTCAGTGCCTCTCAAATTCAGCTCCCAAACTTTGTATCACCCCATGGCCAATTTGCTGAGATGCTTTCATTATGCAACATTCATGATATGTAAAATTGCATATTATTCTGAGGGCTTGTTACAGTTCATTGAGATGAAACAGCCTATGAATTTTTATCTCTGAAGGACTTGTTAGGCTGCCTATCCATCAATTTTGGTAGAACTGTACTTTCCTCATTTTGCAAATAGTGCTGTAATGTGGAATGCAACTGAATGCTTCAAAATACTTAAGAAAAGAAACTATTTTGTTGTCCTGTGCATGTCCCTCAGTTCAGCTGTGTGCTTGTGTTGTCTTATTCACAGTGGTCTGACAGCTTTCTAAGTTCAGTGGTTAGAGCTTTTACAAACAGAATTACACATACACTCTGCCCAGCCCAGTGAACAATGTTCTTCCTCAACGTTTTGTAGTGGAGATTGCAGAGTTTGAAGTTATATTTTAACTGCTTACATTATAGTATCAAGATAGATGGTATCAGGAAAAAATAATCTCTTCCTGATAAAAATTGCTGCCTCATTGATACTCAGGTTGAAATAGAAGATTACAGGGAACCGTGGAGGTCTCGACTTCGTGTTAAACATGCTTGTAATCAGACGTCTGTGGCGGGGGAGAGCTCTTGAGTGGTTGTAGGTCACCCCACCCCTGTTATTTGCTATTGCGTTATGGCAGCTTGCAACTTGTCATCTTTTAGACTTAATTTAAAGAAGATCTCTGAGTGTCATCCTTGATACAGTCACATCACTGCCACATCTTCTACCAAATACCCCTGGAGACATTTGTGCATCTGTTACTTACTGAAGAAACCTGTGACAGCTTCCCCCAGCTTACCCTTAAGTCAGTCCCCGTCAATCGGCTGGTTCCTGTAGCTGCAGGCGGGGCGGGGAGCCTTGAGAAGGGCTGCAGGGATGGAGAGGTGCCCAGGGGAGCAGCGCAGGTGTGCGAGGTACTGGGGAGGAAAGCAGGGAGGTCTTTAAGCAAGGATTGTACTCAAGAATTTGCTCGATGTCACTAGATGAAAGGGAAGGAGATTTGAGGAGAAACTGGTGTGGACAAGCAAGGAAGGACAAAACTAATGATGATGGCCAGATGCAATGCAGTGATGAGGAGCCCATTTATGTCTTAGTTATAATGCAAAGCCATGAGTGTTTTCTCTGGGCTGTGTAGCAATGTAAACAGATTGCAAGTTCTCTCTAGAGGCAGCTTAGTTCCAACATGTGTTTGGTGCTTACTCATGGAGAGCTCCAGGAGCAGCACCAGGAAGATGCTGAATTTCAATCCCCTGCAGTGACTTTGCTGCTGTTTCTGAACTACCTCAGGGTCGTGGTGTGAAGGCCCTGAAGACAACAGCTGATGCTTAGTCACATAAAGAGGTCTACATTTGCAGCACCTTTTTGTGAATGGCCACTAAATATGTATCTGCTGAAGTACGTCTGAGCCCATCACTGTCATAGAATTTAACTGCAAACTGGGCTGTTAAGTGGAAAAATGCTCTTTACTCACTTTACAGAAGTGAAGCACAGCAAGACTCTGTAGGGGAAGGTTTTATAATTAAATAGTTAGGGCTTAGCTCCTACTGTCTTTAGACAGACTGAGTTCTGTTTTGAAAATCTGAAATGACTTGTTATTAGGTGGAAATCCCCTCCCTGGAGCTGGAGCTGTACCTTTCAGTCTTTAAGACATCTCCTTAAATGCATCCATAGATCAGCTAAACAGGCACTTACCTGTGGTACTGTCCAGCCACAGAGACCTCTGCCTTTTGGTCCCTCCCGGGCTGGGGAGAGTTCACCAGTGTCAGCACCATCAGAGTTTCATATTTAAGACAGACGTTCCCCTCTGCACAGTCTAGAAATACATTTGAAAACACTTGCTGTGAGAATGGAAGTGCAGGAGGGAGGAGGGTGATTGATTAATGCTGTGCACATCCAGGAGACCAGCAGTGCTATAAAGCTGTCGCAGACCTGGGAGGAAACCACAGCACCTCCTCGAAGTCTCCTGGTCCCTGGTTCCCGTGGTCCCATCAGTGCTGCTAATTGTGCGCAGGGCACGTGCTGGCATGCCACAAAAGCTGCGTGCTTCACGTAATGTCATTCAGTCAGTATATCCTGGATTGCGTCCTTTCCGATGAATGTGTTTTAATGGCTCACAACTAGACATCTTCTGTTTGAGATGTGCTTTGTTTTGCAATGTGTAAGCCGGAAATCAGTTCAGCTCAGCAGTGCTATCTATAGATTTGCCAAAGGAGGTTGTCTTTTTTTCTTTTTTCAAAGGTTGTGATCAAGAGCATGTACTTTAGTTTAATGATTTTTTTTTCTCCCTTTAGATTTGTTTTTTTGGCCGAGGTGATATCAAAAGGTAGATCAAATTTCAGATTTAATTCGGGCATATTTTCTTTTGGAGAGGTCATGAAATGCAGTTTCCTCCTGTGGCAATACTGTTATTAGGCAAAACTCACATTGCAGGTGCCTTGTTAAGGAGGACCTCCTTGTCAAAGTGAAGAGTACTGATGAAAAGTTGTTGGGGTTTACATAAAGTGGCAATATTCACGTGTCGAGAGGCTGGCGGAGTGCAAGACACAAGAGCAGCCCAGATTTATACATGTACTTAAGTGTGCGACTGATAGCCTTGTCATAGCTATGGTGCGGCTGGGGTCTGAATGGGAAATTTTTGCGCTCTGCTGCTATACATGAATCCCAACACCGGTAACTCATGAGGTGTCATCACAAGCCTGATGATAGGGAACATTTGGTTGCCTAGAGCAGGGCTTTGTGAGAAGTTTGACTAATTAAGAAAAAGCAAAACCTCATGCAATAGAAAACATAACCTCCTCATGATGAAGAGATAAAAGATAAAACCCAAACCATTAAAAGGCACATACAAAAGGAAAGTATAAACCGTACAATGCTTCTGCTTTTGTTTTTCTGTTTGGTTGTTTGTTGGTTTTTGTTTTGTTTTCAATTCCCTTGAGTAATTTGTTTAAATCTTGTGGTTGGGATTTTTTTGATTTTTTTTTTTTAAGGTCTTGAAGAGGCTTTCATTTTTTTGAATGTTATGGGTTTTATAATTCTTGGGATCAGCCCTACTGAAATATCTGCCTATACAAAGATGCATCTTGGTGGTCTCCGCTGGACTTGCTCTCCTTCCAAAAAAACAATTAAGGGATGAACAGAGCTGGGCAGGAGGACAGGGTTCAACCTGATGGTTCCTGGCTTTGGTTCAGGTGCTCCTACCTGATGGCAGGTAGATGCTTCACACTCTTCATACTCGTCTCTGGTTCTCTGCAAGACCTATTCTGAAATGGGGTGATTTGGGGTGCTTTTGAAAAATCATTTAAAAACACTCCCCTTCGGCATATCTTGCTGATTGTCCTTATCTGCTGAATAGAGAAATTCTCATTGTATTCCTTTGGTTTTGATCACTGCAATCAAGTGAGGGTAATTTTAAAAAGAAAGAGCAGTGTTACGCATTGCTGAACAAATAATGAGAGACTACTTAGATGAGAATAATGGGTGGTAGGAGAGAGAGATTTGGGGGAAAAAAAAACTGGATTCAGGAACTAAATAAATTTAATGAACACTATCTTTCAGAACTCTCTGATGCAACTTTAAATAAAAATCTTCATCTGGCATATGAAGTAATCAAGAATTTCATATAAAAGCCTATACAGAAATTGAGTTGGACTTTTGGATTGTGGCTAGATGTGACATTCTCCATTCATTAAGACTTGCTTTCGTTACTGTGTAATCTTACCGTGAGCACTGCTGAAGTGGGATCTGCCCACACAGAGCATATTGCAGCTTCCGTGCTGAAGGCAGAATCAGTATCCATCCACTTTCATATCTGAATTTGTCTGGGGGGTGTGGGAATCCCTTCCCGTTTGGATAGCAGATGTCAGTCTTCTATTCCCCCAGCTTTCAGAAGTGAACTCTGTCTGGCTTGTGTTGGAGTAAAACACGAAGGGCTCTCCCCTGCAAGAACAGAATGATAAATAAACACAGAGACCTTAAACAAACTACCTTGAGCAACATCAGTGCAGACCTCTGCTCACCAGGTAACAAATGCTGTGTCAGATTTCTCCATCTCCACTTAGTTTTACGCTCAGTTACAACACCTTTGCAATAAGTGCTTTGGTCAGGACACTTCTGTCTTCAGCTGAAGAGCTCCTCTGGTTCTGAACAGCATTTGGCAGAGTGTGTGCAGCATGCAGATGGCTGGAGTTGCTGTCGTTGCTGACAGAAACGCTAAGGGGGGTGGGGGGAAATGTTGTGCAGTGTTGGGGGCTGCATCAGAACCTGGAAGCTGGGAGAGCTGGAGCAAGGATTTGCTCCAGGTTACCTCCCAGCCTTGGCATCCGGCGGGCATAGGACACCGCTCTGGTAATGGTGAATTTGAAAGCGCTTCTGGTCGCTGAGCCGCACGCAGAGCGGGTCACCCGGGGGGCTGCCGGGAGGAGCCTTGTGCCATGGCCACGGCCCTAGCTGTGCCACAGGCCCTGGTGCCCGTGCTGCAGTGTGGCACGGGAGGGCCCCGTCTCTGCGAGCAGCCGAGCCCTGCGCAGTGCAGGCGTGCGGGTTAGCCATCCTTGCCCCCATCTTCCCGTTGAAATAAGGCCGAATTGGCGTGAGAAGCTGCTGCTGGAACAACTTCCATTTTGCCTGCTTTCACTTTGGGAAGGAGGGTAACCCCTGTAAAACTAGAGAAGGGACGAGGCTGCAGGCCAGAATAAATATATGAGTGCCAACCAGCGGCCTCTCCTGCCATCTTCCCCTGCCGCCTGGCTGGTCCCAGAGCTGGTCCCGTGTGTCCCTCATGCCAGAGGGTCCTCAGGCACCTCCTGCCATTTCCACCACCACCCCTGGAGCCGGCAGCCCAAGGCAAACGCTGCTCCCAGCAATCAGCCTGGCCCAGGGCTCCCCATCATGGGGTCCCGTGGGGAACAGATGTGCAGCGAGGGCAGGCGGTGGGTGATGGGCAGGACGCAGGTGGAGCAGGCCTGGGGCATGCAGTGAGCAGAAACCTGTCAGTGCTGGCTGTGCCAGGGCCCTTGCCCAGCTGCCTCTCAGTACAGGGGGTCCCTGGCTCCGGCTGGCAAGGCTGCAGCAGCCCCCTTGTAACGCCATGAACTGTGAACACTGCGCATGCTGTTGAAAGGCCATGAATGGTGATGGGACTTAGTCCCTGGCAGGTCTGTTGGCAGACTGCGAAGCGCTGCCATGCTTGATAATCTCAACTGTCCCCCAAAGACCACTGTCTTTGGAAATGAGAGCAGGTGGTGATTGTAGTGGTGGCCCCGCCAGCCCATGCAGCTCAAAGCTTGCACCAGAGCAGCATTCTTGGTATGGGTGCTGACCTCCAACGTTTCAATCGAACGGCAGCTTGTGGCTTAAGGTGTCGCTGTCATGGCTTTGCTCAGAACTGTTGCTACAATCCCACAAGCTTAATTTCAGTTTTGACCATTCATAAATGGATGGCCATAGCCTGTCTGGAATGCAGCACGCTCACAGTCACTGCTGTTGTGGTAGCTGCGGGTGGCAGAGGTGCAGGGGTCTCGTTGCTGGCCCTGACCCAGCCCTGCTGAAGCCTCGGGGCCCACCTCTGGCACTGATGAGGTGCGGGGAGCTGAGGCGAGGTGCTGCTTGGTGTGCCAGGTTGAATCCTTGCTCCTTTGTGCTTCGCGCACTGAAGCCAGACTTTGTGGTGCCTTCGCTATGCGGCTCTGTCAGAAAAATGTCCCCTATTCTGGGAGAGGGGACAGGGAGAAGCAGGATTTTGTGCTCCTTCGCAGGATGGATGATGCAGCCTGATGAAAGGAGCCACATCTGCGGCTGCCCATGCTCAGCCCAGTGCTGGGTGCAAGGGCTTGGAAGCCTCCTGCGCTTGCCCTCGGACAAACCCCCATGTACCTGCTCTCTGGGAGAGCTGTTAATGCTCCACCAGCCCTGCTGTGATTTATAAGCTGGTTTGTGGGTGCAAAATTGCAGATGGCTGCATATTATAACTGGGCCAGAAACAGTGAAGTGTTTTCTGGAATAGCCTTCGGCTATTGTATTGAATAGGAAACCCTCAAAGTGCTGTGGGTTTGTTCAGAGAGAAAACGTTAAGCGTGTGGCGGACGGGCATCCTGTCTGCGTGGGCTGCTCACGCAGGGACCTCGCTGGCACAGGCGGGCTCACATCTTCCCTCCCAAGGGGCAGCCTGCACTCTTAGAAGACAAACCGTCTGTGCTGCAGAATCAAAAGGAGAAGGCAGAATTTGTACCTGCAGGGTCTGAGTGGATTTTGTTTTTTTCCAGTAACAAATCATGCCCCGAAGTGGCAAGATTCTGCCTCTGCCGAGCTGAAAATTACCTTGTGATCTTAATGACTTGAAGTTTTAGAAATTAAATTCCAGCAGCAATTGATGTGGCAGATGCAGCTTCCTCAAATACAGGAGAGATGATGAAAAGTAAAGAGGAATGAATGGATTATTGTTTTTATTAAAGGTATTATGGAGGAAGAAATTCTTTTCATGAACAAACTCTTTTCTTATTCCCATCCTCTCAATAAATCATTGCTACAGTGGCAGTTAATACTGTTTGGGGATCTTGCTCAGGAATGTTTTAGATTGGAAGAAAGAAATCCATATAACAAAACAAGCTGTCTCTGCGATCACCGTAAGGGTTACCGTAGTTTACAGAAAGTAAAATATTTACCATCTGATGCACATAATAGGTGAGATAAAGATTGAATGTTAAAGTGGGGAGAATAGCCCGAGGGTATAAGCCACTCCTACCAATGCCAGCTGGGATTAATGAATGGCTTTTGCTCCTGCTCCATTTTCTTTCCTTTGTACATGAAAGTCTTTGCTGCAATAACTTCAGACTATAATCAAATTGACTTGGAAACTGAATTATCTGCAAAGAACTATTCAGTTCACGAAGGAGGTGCGTGAACTTTATTTGTCCACCCTAAGCATGTGTCACCTCCAACAAGCAGCAAAACAGTTTCAGCATCTAATAAAATGAAAGAAAGATATATCTTAGGAGGCTGGGTATAAAGACGCAGCAGTATTAATCTAGAGAAAGACCAAGTGTCATGGCTTCTTCAGCATGACAGAAACACATGAACTGCTTTGATACAGAGTTTTTTGAATGGCAGCATGATTCAAAGAATGGTGTTTGTCTACCCTAAGTCGCAGCACTTACTGTTAGGATAAATAGATTTGATTGAACAATGTTCTTTGAACTTAATTAAACCACAGAAAACCCACTTTCTAGGCTGTAAGAACAGCAGGTTTGATGATTATCTCAGTCTTTTTCACATGCATATTTTCACTGGCCATTAGATTTGATGTAATGCTCTTACACTTTGAGTAAAATGTGTGACAATATTATTAGACAAATGTCTAGGATCTGTGCATCCCTCTAGCACTGTTATTACAGGCATCCGATGTGGATCAGCAGCTCGGGAAGATTGACCCTTAACGCTAGCACGCCGAAAGCTTGGCAGATGCCTTTAGACGCCGTACCATAGCGTCGAACTCCCACAGGCTCCAGGGAAAAGGAAAGAATTTGAGGTAACTGAACTAAATGTCCAGAGCAGTTCATCTTGCAAAACTGTGCTCCCTAGGGAAGTTTTGCCCACAAGTAATCCAATTTTCGCTTGAAATGAGCTTCCAGCGGCTGCAGAGCTAATCCACCTCAGCTTTTCTCTGACAGCAGCCAGGAGAGGGCTGCCAGCCTCTAAGCCCTCACTGTGTGTTCCCTCTCCCCCAGTACCACAACTGGTAGGATTGCAGGAGAATAGATTTTCTTGAAAACCCCCATTTTGAGAGGGGTAAGTTGAAAAATACATTTGATCCATTCTTTCCCTGCGTGGTAGTGTAACCTGGAGGAAGGCCCCAGTGCTGATCTGTGGTGTCTGTGTGTCCGCCACTCCCTGCTAGCAGCACAGCACAGCATAGCACCGACACCGCTGCAGTGCTGTGGATGTGGGCTAAAGTCTCAGACAAGGTCTGGCAAATGAGGGCAGGAATTTTACAACAGAGTTAAATGTGAAGTCTATAAATTTAATGGGGCTAGCGTTTTGAATTACAATGGAATAAATTTCCCTCTTAAAAGGAGAAATTGTCTCACTCCTGACTTTCTCGTGTGTTTTACAAGGTTATGAAGGAAAATTCTGAGCGTGTTTTGGCACAGTTCACATTCCGTGGTCTGTATTAAGAAGATCTTTTTTAATTTCCCTCTGCAGTTAACTTCCTCTCAGGGCATCTCCACTGGCTACCTTTTTTGTGTTAAGCCCCTAGGAAGTTGGCAGCATCCTTAAAACTTCAAATACATTTGTAGCAAAGGCTCTTGTTGGGACATATGAGTGTGATCAGATGTGAAACTGAGTTTGACTGATTTCTCCTCTTGAGATCCACTTACCTTCAGTTTAAATGAGACAAGTCCTCCAAAGAATCCTTTGAAGAGTTTCTCTTGCATGTTCAGATGAGGTACCTGCAGGAAGAAGAATTAGTTTGGTGGTTGGAAGCCTAAGGTTAGCAGACACATCGTATGTTGCTGTGATTTTTTTTTTTATGCAGGTGGAATGCAGGATCAAATTTACCTCGTGTACCTCGCCTTTGAAGTTAATGCTCTTCTTTGGCTGCCATCACAAGTGCCCTTTTAATGAACTGACCATTGGCAGTATTGGCACCCACGTGCCACCCAGCCGAAGGCAGCATTGGCACTGTGTCGAGACTGAGACCTGTGCACCCTAAATTGTGTGGCAGATGGCTCTGCAATGCAAACATGCAACCTGGCCTCTGAGGGGAAAAGAATAAAAATTAAAAAAGAGAAAACAGCACAATCTGTAGTCATCATGTAGTCATTTAGCACGTCTGTGTTAAAGAAGGTGGCAGTCACGGCAGGCTGTGTAGTAGCCCGTAAGCGCTGGCTGTCCTGTCCCACAAGGAGGAGCGGGGCTCTGATTGCAGTGTAAGTGCGTGGGTTAGGGGGCTGCTGCCACTGCGAGCCTCCCTGCAGAACGCGGTTATGAGTAGCGCCATTCACTTCTGCCTCTCTTGGACTCTGTGTTTCCTATTCTCCTTCTGTCCAAGTTCAAATATCAAAGGTCAGCATGAGTTCATGTTACTATTTTACCACGGGAGTGTTTTCTGGTTATTGGAAAATAATAAGAAATACGGGTAATAAGGGTCTTCTGAATACCTGGTATCCTTTGAGGAGGCATCAGTTATCAAATTATCTCTGGTGAATGTATCGCGATTATCTTGAATAGTACGCTCTTACGCACCTTGATAAATCTTCTAGTTGCTATGCTTGCTAAGCTTTCCCACAAAGTTAGTTTTTAGAGTTTGATTGGTTTTTTTTTGGTTTTATTTATTTTCCATCTTATTTGCACTGTCCCTCCTCTCTGTGGTAAAGCAGAAACGGTGAAACTCCCGTACACCACTTGTAACATAAAGCTCTGGTAATAAATTTTGTTTTAGTCTCTAATGAATTGCAGCAAAGTTGAAGGAATTAAAATAAATGTGGAGAGCAAACACCTGTTTTCTCAGGGGGCAGTAGTAATATGCTGCTCTTTCCCGTAAGTCCAGTGCCTTTGGGTGCTTATGGAAATACTGGAATATTATGCCTATTTTAAGTGCTTAGCGTTAAAGGTTGAAAGAGAGGGCTAACCTCAATATCCATAGGTTTCTGGCTTGCCTTCAGCCATAAAATCTGCTTGGATTAAAGAAGCCCCATTCCCCACCCAGCTGTGGTAGGAAATCTCAGCCCCCTGCTTTAACACAAGTGTCATTGTGTGGCTTCTTTTGAGAGCGCACTGCAAACAGAGATGGAGGAGTGCTAAGCCTCAGTTATAAAGTCCTGGGAGAGGAGTGAGCTGAATGCTCCATCCTGGTGCAACACTTATCACCATGGGACTTTACCCATAAATGTTTCCTAACAGCAGTCACATTAAAGCGTTTCCCTTGAAGAAATGAAGCAGCATAGAAGAGACTTAATGAAAACAAAAGGAATAAAAGTCAATTTTGAAAAATACGGCAAAGACCGAGAACTGAAAGAGGACCTGTGCACTAGGAGAGTGCAGGGGAGAGTAGGAAAAGAAATGAGATGAAGGGGAAAAAGAAAGGAGAGAGAGAAGAATTAAAAGGAGAAAGAGGTGGGTAAAAGACAAAAGTAGGAAAGAGGGGGGGAAAATGTAAGCAGGAATGCATAAGAATAAAACTATAAAAAGAAAAGCAGAGAGATGGGCAGAGACCTCACTGCCACATGTGCTCTGTGTGCCCTCCATGTAGTGCTTTACAAATAACGTATGGAGTAAGGTAAAACAGATGGGCAAATTGTTGTTTCCTGCTGGCATGTGCTGGGTGCCCATGGGTGAGACCCTGGAGGTTGCAGCTGCCTCAGCAGATAACATGGTGTGTAGGAGCAGAACAGCACACGGAGCAAAGCAGCTGGTGCTGAGGACCAAATGTCCGTGCTGTATGTGTTTTGAGGGCTTTCACCATAGACTGCTTCTGGCCTGCAGACTGAATGCCCACTGGCAGCGGATGCGTTTTTGGTGTGCTCCTGGACACATCGCTCAGTTTAGTTTCAGCTGAAAGGAATCCTGTACGTGTGCTGCATGGTTGCCATAACCTCATGAGCCGAAGCATGGTAGGTGGGAATGCTGGAGAGATCGTCTCTGAAACATGCTCACATACAAAGTGCACCTCTAGTGTAGACACACACTGAAATACGTGTTAGAGAGCTTCATTTTCCTTAACTCATTTGGATGAAGCAACTGGATTTCATAGAATCATGAATCACAGAGTGGTTTAGGTTGGAAGGGACCCAGTTCCACCCCCCTGCCATGGGCAGGGACACCTCCCACCAGCCCAGGCTGCCCAAAGGCCCATCCAGCCTGGCCTTGAGCACTGCCAGGGATGGGGCACCCACAGCTTCTCTGGGCGGCCTGTGCCAGGGCCTCACCACCCCCTGAGTAAAGAATTTCCTTCTAGTACCTAGGAAGGTTGGTTTTTGTTTTTTGTTTTTTTCCAGAATATGAATAAGAAGCTAAGGGTCAGTATCATGTGTTGGGTTTGTGTTAGAGTCCTGGACTCTGCCAAATTCATTTCCTGTCCTAGTCATGACTTATTTTTTGAAGCTTATTGCAAATCAGGTCACACAGTCCTGTCTCATTTCTTTCTGATGGGCCTGAATAAATCTCTTCCAGACTGAGAGGTGCAATGACTGCACCCAGCTACTTTCACCGCTGCCTGACTTAGCCTTGTAATCATGCAGGATAGCAGATCTCCAGTGAATATTGGATAGTTGCTTCCTAGGTTCCTGGTGTGTTGATGTTAAGAGTCAACATTTAAAACTCTGACCTCCCAAGCTTCATGTTCCATTGCTTCCTAGAGGGCCATTCTCTTGAGTCTGTTAGCCTGTTCTGTGTATGAGTGTTTACTTATACAGTGGCTTGGATCCGCTTTGGCGGTCTATACCAAGTACAGAGTGTCTGTCTGTGTGCATGTATGCACAAAAAGAGCCTCATAGCTACTGATTTCCACTTCTGTGAGCAATTCCTTTGTCCCATTCTTCTCTTACAAACACTCACTTGCATTTGTGGAACAGCGTGGAGAAGCGGGGTCATCTCCAAGCAAGGAGATGCAGAACAAAGGAGAACACACCTCACCTTGCACTAATTGGCCTTCACAGTGACTGACTTTATGGAGAGGTCAGGGAGCAAATGGGCAAGGTGATTACATATTTCATAGGCTTCAGAGACTGAAAAACATAATAAGATCTGCAGACCGTATTGATTTGGAGCAAGACTGCTATCTTTCTAGCCGTCTTCCAGGCCAGTTCTGTCTGTCTATTAGCAGTACTTTTGGGACACCACTGTGTTTTCTAAGACATCTCAGCACTACAATGCCCTGATATTCAGTCAAAATTTACTTCTGCTGGTTGTTTTCATCATATTTTACTTCCCAGTACAGCCCACTATTCCATCTGAGCTGTTCTTGCCACTCCCGTGAGCCAGTCCAGTTTCCATCTGGGATGTGCTGTAAGAAAGCAGCTCATAGGCTCTTGCACCAGGCTGTTGCCTGCAGTTTATCGATAGCTGTTTCACCACTTATTTGGTGGGTTGTGACATTGGGGCTGCAAACCTAACAAGAGGCTGTCCTGTTTAGGTGGAATTAGGGGCACAAGGTGCCACACTGAGCAGGGGTGAGCTAGTGAGGATGCATGCTACCATTTCTGCAGCATTTCCTCCTTTAATAAATATCATAAGGGGCAGTTCACTGACAACTGCTTCATATTGTGCTGTATGATTAACTGCAAAACACTCTGCTGGCCTCTGTCCCCCATTTATTTAGAGCAAAGCAAACTGCTAAGAGTACTCTTTGATTATAACAGTTCAGAAAATGAGTGTGTAAAGGAGTGCCATGTCCCGTAACTGCTGGCTTTTAGGTACCACCATGTTTTTCTCATCAGACTCACTGGCAGGCAAAGCTTTAGTCAAAGCCTCCCTGCCTTGACAGTCCTCTACTTTTTCCCCAAGAGAGGGAATATTCTTCAACCATCAGCAGAATCCTGCTGTCATGCTGAGGAGCAGCAAGCCCACAACACAGCTGAAACTGTAGAAACTGTACTTATTTCCTCGCAAAATGCATTGAAAGGAAGGGCGATGTTTATCCTGTTCTTTTCCTTGGAAGAAAAATATATATGTGCTCAAAATTCTAATATAAGGTGCTTTCTTCCCTAGCTAAAAACTGCTCTGTTCTGGTCTGACATGAAAGAAGTTGGTCATTCCGTTGCTTGACTATAAAAGTGCTGCTTATGTTCAAGAATTACAGTTTCTGGTTTGAATCAGAACCAGACTGCTGCTGACCAGAAGTTTTGCAGTATAATGGCTGTTCATCTGCATCCAGTATGCTCTGAATTACTGACCCTGCTCCAGTTTCTAGCGGACAGTCTTCCACATCACAGAAATACCCAGCTGGCAGTGTTGCTGGTAGCCTCAGATGGGAGGCCAGGGAATGGATGAACTTGGAGACTTGGATGTTTCCTTGTGCCAGAAGCAGTCTCTTTGGATCAAGGTTAAAGCAGAGCAGTGCAGAGAGTTTTGGTATGACACTGCCTATGAGGTGTGTGTCCTAGGTATCAGTAACTTTGCTGTTAATGTGTTGCCAGTACAGATTTAAGGGGAATATATTTTTAAAAGCAGTGACTAACGTGTCAGATTTCACTATTCACAAATCTTTATTTTATTTCTGATATCATTCATCTCCCCTGCGCTTTCCTCTAGCAGAGCTCATGCCAGCTTTCCAGTAACCTGAGTCAAGATCTCATTTCTAGGTTCTTCCTACACCCCAGACCCTGCAAGGGCAGATCATGTTTTATCTTCCCCCTTTGGCCAGATATTGGTGGCTCTGCAGCCTCATGAATGCCAGCTCGTTCCAGCAGAGAGGCTGCTGAAGCTAAACTTATTTTATCAGTCTCTCAGTTGTGGAGTATTTCACAGGCAAAAATGTGCTGGTTTGACTTTTTCTCTCGCTATAAATTCCTCTATGGTTAGCTTTTCCATGTTGTGTAGCCAGACTTATTTTTGAAATGCCTGTGTTCTGTGTAATTACAGCGCTGCGTGGTCCCCTGAGGAGTCAGGGCTTGGTGCTCCCTGCGTGGGATAAGGAGTGCGGGACTGGGCTGGTCTGTTAGTGCACTGGGACTCAGTGCAGAAAGTGTCCCTGATGCCACATCAGCAGAGTAGGAGAAGAGTGGCCCCTTCCACTTTATTTTTTCATCATTAGTGAAACTAATTCCAGACCCCCAAAAGAAATGTCTCAACCCTTTATTCGTTTTTCCCTTCTATTATTTTTTTTAAGCAAATCTTAAGGAGCGTGCAGGCACCCACACACATGCACAGGGTTAGATTTCAAGTCCTAACAGGAAATGTGTAATCTGCTTGAAGATTAAAGTGCCAAGTGCTTCTCTTTAAGATTGGGAACCTGACGCGGATGTGATTATGAATTAGAGATTGCTTTGTGGTATCAGTGGAGAAGAAAAATGAATGTGAAAATAGAAGGGTACAGACTTGTTGAGTTCTGTAACCATCTTCAAACAGATACATGAAGCCTGGAGGTTTTGGATCTTAGGGGATACGTGGAAGTAAAGCCAGAGTGTTACAAGAACGTATTTTTCCCTTTTGCTAAGATTCTGTGATAGGAGAAAAATATAAGTTTTGGATAAAATGTTGCAGAGCAGATGTCTGAACATGTGTCCTCAACACTGAAGGTTAAAGGTGTACTAAGTCAGTTATCAGAGAGGAATTCCTTGCTGCTGCAGCTTGGTGAGGAAAAGGAACCATCCCGACTCCTAAAGCAGGGGTAGCAGAGAGAGGGGATATCTGCATCCTGCTGCAGGCAGGCCTGCTGCTTTCTGGGGAACAGAGTGCAGTGGCTGCCAGATTATCCCAAGTTTACTCCTACTGCCGGAAGAAGTTAAGAATAAACCTTGTCAAAGAGTACTCCAGCAGAGTAGAAGGTTTGTACCTGGCTTACAAAATGAAGCAAAGCTACAGAGTGCACAGACAGCAGGTTCAGATGCTCTCCCTGGTGACAGCTCTGCTCATCGCTACTGGATGCTGATCTCCATCGCTGGACACTTGCCCAACTGCCAGCACAGCTGGAGCTCATGTTCTGCCACTTTGCGGAGTGAGCACCTCTCCGAGCTTACTGGAGCTGTTTCCTACTTATACACTTTGTTTGCAAAGTGTACAAAGTGTACAACCCCTATAACTTTTCTCCCTTTCTATCAATTAGAGTAGTGAAAAATTGTACTTGACTTTGTTTTAGCAGAAATGAAGTAGTGGTAGCCTTTCCTGAGACCAAAGCTAACTTTGGTCTGCAGAACAATATTTGTGCTTTCATGTTGAAAGTGTAGCGCTGTTGTGAGAACTGGATTTCCTTGCTGTGTAAACAGGCCATCAGTGCTCATCTGAAAAGTGTTGCCTTTGCCAGGCTGCTCTTGTGCCAGCGATGTACATTGATCATTTCACAGAATCACAGAAAGGTTGAGGTTGGAAGGGACCTCAGGAGGTCATCTGCTCAAACAGGGTCACCTAGACTCAGCTGCCAGGTACAGGCAGGTTTTGAGTTTCTCCAAAGAAGGAGACTCCACAACCTGTCTGGGCAACCCGTGCCAGTGCTCAGCCCCACTCAGAGTGGGGGAAAAAAATGTTTCTTGCTGTTCAGACAGAGCCTCCTGTGTTTCGGTCTGTGCCTGTTGCCTCTTGTCCTGTTGCTGGGCACCACCAAAAAGAGCCTGGCTCTGTCCTCTTTGCCCCTTCGCTTCAGGTATTTGTGCACACGGATGAGATACCCTGAGCCTTCTCTCACCAAAGAGACCACATCCTCCTTCCTGGTGTATAAGTGGACTTCTTGATCCGCATACTAATATCTCGATGAGCTGGACCAAAACCTTCCATGATGCTTAATTCTGTCAGGTGGGAGAAGGGCCAGAAAAGAAAGAGAAGAAGAAATCCTGCTCTGTTTTTTAGCATGGATTCAGGTCTAGTCAAGGAAGCTGCAAGGTCTGAGAGGAGTCTTGAGTACAGGTGAGACAGAACTCCAATGGCTTTTGCCACCATTATAGGGCGTTGAGTTCTGGATTTGTGTTGTTTCTTTTAACTAGAACGTGTTTGGGTTGGCGGAAGCCCTTTTCTGCTGATCCGCTAGCCCTCCTTACAGTGGCAGCCTCCCGCCCAGCAGCAGCGTGGGCCTGCCATTAATGCAGGAGCATGCCTGGCACGTGCACGTGCAAGCCGCGATGACGGGATATGTGCCGACCCTTCGCACCCCAGCTTATCGCAGCCTCTGGCGTTTTATCTTCTGTCATGCGTATCGCGTATGCATTATCTTAATGGGATTCTATTTCTGTGAAGTGCTGTCGGCTGCTGCGTATACAAAGAGCAACGAGTTGTGCTCTCCCCATTTGGCTGTGGTGGACGTCGTAGCATGAACGTGGGAAATCGGAAGTGAGGGTCTGGTCCTGGCTACTCTGCGGAGCGAGGAGGGAGGGAGGGCGAACCTGCGCCCTCTCCACTGGCAACGCAGAGCTGGTCTCTGGGTGAGCTATGAGGCTGTCCGCTTCTGCAACATTGCAGTAATACAAATTCAGTTACTTGGAGAGTCTCAACATTTGAAGTTAGTTTTGAAAAGGATTTCTGAATACCCAAGACGTTACAGTACCGCTTGTTTTTCTCTGATTTTTAAACTAGAGCATGTGTGCAAGCCACAGTTTCTTCCTCTGAATTGACTGGCAATACTGCTGTGGACTCTGGGGACAATCTGACCACCAAGTTTAGGAACTGAAAGAGTTTTAACTGGGAAAAAAAAAAAAAAAGGAAAGCTAAAAGAATAAGGATACCAGTTTCTGAAGGAGTGAATATATGATGAAGGCTACAAGACAGTTTCTGTTGCTTTTCCCAAAGAATTAAGACTGGCTGTAGATCTGCAAGGAAGGAGTCATAGAAATAACATTTAAATACAGAATTTGGTTCTCGGCCAGGGAAGCGCACTCGGGTTTTGGCACTGGTGCTTCTCATTTAGCGGTGACAGGCAGCATATTGTATCATAGCTGTTAGGCAGCGGTAGGAAGCTCACCCGTGTGTGAGCTGGAGCTGTGTGACTGTGACGGCAGGAGCAGAGGGAGAGCTGCAGGGCTGCTTCGCGCCGGTGCTGCCGAGTGCCCAGTGCAGCTCTGGGGCATCTGCGTGGTGGCACTGGCCTCAGCATGGCAGTGGTTTGCCTCCTCGTAATGACGAGGACAGCCACTGAATACCTGCATGTCCTTGAACTGCTCTTCTAGAGCAGTTTGCCTGCTATAAGCTTCACTTAGGGGCCTTCTTTCCTTCAGGACACCTGTGCTGGCTTGTTTTGTTTGGCACCTCTGTTATTCACCTTCTCTCTTAGCTCCGTTGCGTCCTGTCCGCTCCCACCCAGCCTCCCCTGCCATCTGAAACAATCCATACCCTGAACAATACCAGGCATAGACGTGAGGTCTGGGTCATGTTTGGTGTGGGCGTGAGCCATCCCAGATTTGCTCTTTCGGGCCATTCCCGTCCACCAGGTTTATCCCAGCTGCCCTGCTGCCTGGCGGATGGGCAGGAGATGGGCTGGGCGACAGCCTGTGGTCTTGCTCTTGGTACCATCCTTAACCATGGCCCAGGAGGCCTTGCAAAGCAGCCATGCTGCACTGCTTGGCTCATGGACTCGGAGGTGTCACCAGCGTAACCTCCTAGATGTGCTGCCGAGATCTAGCTGCTGTCCTCTCCTCCCTGTTCCCTTTGGCATCGCATCTGGGAAAAGCCAGCTTTCTCACTTGCCGAAGAGGGGCTCTGAATTGAAGACTGATGGGCATATTATTGCAGCAGCTCCCTTCCTCTGTTCTGTTCCATTATTTATTCTCATAAGGGCAGGATGAACCCAGTCAGCCCCAATAATAGAAATGTCAGAGACTGCTGAGGATTTGCTGAGATAAATGCTTATTGGAATTTTAACATGGCAGGAAGCATCAATTCTGATAGTAATTTCCTTTGTGGAAGAGCTTGCTTGATTTCTTATTGAGGTGTGGTTTTGTTCCATCTAGACTCCTTCTATAAAGAGTTTTGAAATCCAGATTTTTTTAAAAATTGAACCAAAAATCTATCAATATTGCAACGTGTCAATATTAGTTTGCTGATGCTGAGCTTCAGGGAAGTGCTGGAGCTGCTGTCATGACTTTTTCTGTTGTTATTTTTTCCCCTCACTTGTGAGAGTATTTACTTCCAGAAGCAACAGCATAAATAATTACCAGAATTCTCAGAAAATATTTAAGGAAAGCAAGAAACATGCTCACATTTTAGGCCTTTTTACCTTGAGAAAACTGTAGTATTAAGATCATTTCCACTGTTGTAAACTTACAGCATTTGTTCTTCCCTTAGATGCCCATTGCAAGAGCACCTGGTGGCAAAGAGGCTGGTTTCTGGGATTTCTTTTTTGTTCATTCTTGGTTTGGTTTGGCTTTTAAGCACCCGAATCTGTTTAGAAATAAAATCCTAGCGTCACAGCTCCCTTGCTGCAAAGTAAGGCAGTTGTTATTTTATCAGCTTCTGTGTTTGGAAAGCAAGTACCACAAAGTTTTGGTGGTAATTTGTGATGTTGGAACAAGTGGAGAAGCAGAAGAGAAGACACAGTATCTGCCAGGGCAGAAGAAAGCTGATAAAGATGAAAGAAAAATGATCTCCCTAGACTGGTATGTGCTAGTAAGCTTGGCTTGAGGCCAAAACTGGTATCAAAGTATCACACTTCAGGACTAAGCCCATGAGAGAGATTTTGAGGATAGCTCTATCAGTTTTCACTGGGATATTCTTAGGGTCCTTCTAACCCCGGCACAGAGAGACTCAGGAGTTCTCGTGCAGGTAAAAGTACCCCACGAGGCTGAAGGGACCTTTGTTGCTTTTCATCCTCTTTTCAAAGGACAGCTTTGGTGGGGTTTTGGTGGTGGTGGTGGTGGTTTGTTTTTTTGGTTGGTTGGTTGGGTTTTTTTGGTGGTGGTTTGTTTTTTTTTTTTCCTTTGGTCAGGCTGCTTTTTGGGTAACTTTGATGAACAGGAGCAGCTTCGCCCCTTGGTTAAGCATTTCCAGGGAAGTGACCCTGTCACTGTGATGGCTTTTTAAGTATTCGGACACAGCTGTGGAAATGGCCATGTTGAACAGCTGGGGCACAGGCCCACAGCAGCTGCAGTGTCCTGCAGTGTGTGCAACCAGTTGTGAAGGCTTTGTGGAAACTTCTTGATGCCTGTGAGCACTAAAGAAAAACAGGATCTCTTTGAATCTCTCTGATATATGCTGCCTCTTCTCCTGCTGCTCTGCTTTCATTGTGTGGTTTTGCTCAGGGTCTGTGGTCTCCCTGGTGTATGGGTAGTTGATGGTGGCAGCATATTCCTGTTCTCTCACTTGTCTTTGCAATGAATCCCGAGGAGCTGAGCAGCCGTCCGTTTCCAGTGATCACAAGCATTTCGGTGTCGTCCTTCTCCTTCCATTGAGATAGAAGGCTCGTTTTCCCCCCGGGATGATTCTCTGCTGACGTGCCGGCAGCGGCATTTCAGCTGCCAGCGGACGGACGTCCTCCTGCAAGCCTGTGCTGGGCTGATGCATGCTGACAGCTGGTGGTGGGGCTCTGGAGCTGCTGCCCTGTTTGCAGAGGTCGCTGCCTGCCCGGGGCTCACAGAAGGAGAGCAAACGCTCGGGAGTTTGCCGCCACGGCCTGAGCCGGCTGAGGGAGTGCCTGTCTCAAACCTCTGGCCGGCTCTGTCGTCACCGGCATCCTCCAGGTCTCCGCTGCCGCGGGCGTGAGCCTCATCCCCATTACCTCCTCCCAGCGTGCCCGCTGAGGGCACTGCAGCATTTGTGCCACAGTCCTGCACGCTAAATGAGGTTAATTTGATTCGCACTTTACCGCCTATTTCAAGTGCTCGCTTGGATGTGAAGGTTAAGTTGCATTATTAGCGAAGGATTGATTTTACGTAGGCTTGCTGGAGAGACGTACTACTTGCATGGTTGAGGATTTTTCTGCACATCTCTCCACACAAGCACACCTTAATCAAGTACTCACTTGAATGTAAGAAGTGCCTTCGCCAAGAGGGCTGGCATTTTGAAGATGCCCTTTGCTTAATTCCAGTTGTCTGCTTAATTAGACATTTGAGAGTGCCGTTAATTGATTGATGAACAATTAAAACAGCTCCAGCTTCTCCCTGACTAAGATGCATTCAGAACTAACCCTTCTTGTCTTCCCCTCTGGGGATTTGCTCTGCAGTTGGTTAGCTGTTACCCTCGCCTGTTTTGGTCTGTAGCTCTAGAAACACACAACACAAACACATTAGAGGTGTCTCTAAATAAACACACGTTAATGTTCTGCGTTTGTCATGCGCTCAGAGGCACAGTTACACCCTGGGAAAAGAAAGCTGAAATGGGAAAAAGTGCAAGCTGCAGAAGCCAGGGTTTTTCTTCACTGGGATCCTGTATTTGTTCCACATTATATTTTATAATTAGGCTTGGGGTCATGGGGATGTTGTGACAGTTATGCCAACTATAAATTGCCCTTTATCAAAACAGGGAAAAAAATCAGAGTGAGCATGTATTAATTAACTCCGGTTCAGGCACTCCATGACCATCAGCCTCACCCCAGTTTCTATTGCTCAGTGTATTGTAATAACCCTTTTCATTTAATATTTAGAATCCCGGAGGGATTTGGCAATTTGGAGACATTTAACAGCTGAAGGGATGGCATTAGAGGGAAAGTCTCGGAGGGGAGCTCGCACAAAGCATGAATAAAGCCCAGCCTGCGTCCTGCCAGAGTAGCAGCCCGGGCGTGCGGCGGGGACGCGCAGCGGCCGCCAATGGCCACAGCGGTGCCGACCTGCGCGGGCAGGCTGGTGCTGGCTGCCCCGGGAGGAGTGCGCAGAGGGATCCAGGCACCCTGGGCAAAACAAGAAAAACCTCAATTAAAATTAAGATTAGATAACAGAGCGAGCAGCTGCTCTGAAGTGTGCTCTTCACAACAGCCTCAGGGGCATTTATTCCTTCCTTCTCCCACACAGCTTTGTAACAGAGGTCTTTGCTGAAAAACAAACCCAGTTGGAAGGGTTTTGGTATTTTGCTGGAGAAAGTGGCAGGCTCCTTTCCAAGGTGAGGAGCCTTTCTACTTCCTTGGGTTGTTTTTTCCCCACTTGTAACTGTGATCCGTAGCTGCCATATCCCAGCCTGCAGAGGAGTGAGCTGGTTGTGACTGACATCCTATATCCAAGGCAAAGCGTGATTTTACGTACTTGGCAGGAAACATGGTGTATGTACTCCTCCGTTACCCTTACTGTGCGCTGGCCTCAGGTTGGCACAATATTTTGCTGCTATCTTACAGATAGGCCTTGACATTCATTTTGCTAGAAACAAAAAGTATTTTTAAGAGGCAGGGCTGACAGGCACATGAGGGACCAGCTCGTGTGGGTTCCACATCAGCAGTTCGGTAGCTGAAAAGCAGTGGACACAGCTGAAGGGTTAGGCTGGTGTTGGGAGAAAGGAGCAGGCTTCTCCTCCTTAGCTGTCTGTATTTTCATCACAGCTTCGTACGAAAACAGCATTGGCAGAGTTTTCCACAAAGCCTTGCTTCTGTAGCCTTCAGTCTCCCCTAGCACGCCTCTGGCCCCATTCCCCAGAAGATTAGAGGTCTGTCCGTCTTCGACAGTAGTGTGAGACTGAGTGGACTATTTGTTCTCTTTTTTCCAGCAGTGAAAACACTGTCAGCCTTTGTTTGTATTGCTACCTTTATCGGTTTTTCTGGAGAGGCACTGTGCTTTCCTACTACGAGACATGTCACATGAAGCAGTTGGCAGTTTGGGAAAAGCTGTTGAGTTTGGACAGGGCTTGTAAATGGTTAGAAAACGATCTTCTCTGCCTTATGCTATGACCCTATGGCTTCAGGGAGATATCCCTGTTCCCTAGAACCCATTAAGTTTCCTTTTCATGATTTTATTTTCTACAAGGTGCTCATCAGTGATCCTTAGCAATTTGTTAAACCTACCTACATGGTATTAAAAGATGGAGTGGGTGGTAGGAGAGTTAGTTAAAACACGAAGCAAGATCAAAATGTGTTTTAATGAATTTCATTGTTCAGCCAGATGTGATTGAAGTCGCTCTTAAGTGGAAAATAAATACATGTACCACGTTTGACAAAATTCTCTTGAATATCACAAAGTTCTTGCTAAAGAAAGGAGGAGTATGCCCTCAATGACTGGTCATAGGTTGTGATGTTACAGTCTAAGCTTGCCTCTTTGCAATGTAAAAACAAACAAAAAAAAAAGACATCACATTTAGAAATGTTAATAGAAAAGCCCAACATAAAACTTCTGTCTCACCACCATTTTGGATACTGAGCTGACCAGCACAGAGCACTGCATGCGTGCTGGCTGCAGGTGCTTGGATCTCTGCCCTCGAATGCCTCCCTGGCTCCTTTGATTTCCCGCCTGGCAGTCTCTGGGAGGTGAAGCTTTCACCACAGTCTGTGCTGGCCCGGAAGTGTAAGGTTAGTTATTCTGAGTAGATAAGATATCCTATAAGGGGGAAAAATAGGAAGTGGGAGAAATCAGGCAGAAGGGGAACTGCCTGTCTGTCAGTGACGTAAAGGATACTAAGTTCATAGCTGAAGAACCACTCAATTTTAGGGCTGGTCATAGCATTCGTGTTTCAGTGATGTTATGTTGGAAGTCAGAAGTTGGGTTTGTCCATGGAAACCTGGTTTTAACGAACAGTACTTCGCACTTCTTCCTCCCAGGTACCTCTACCACAGGTACAGCTATAGCACTGTTTTCTGATTTTTCTTTCCAATTCCCAGTTTTGTCAGGCCATCTTTCAGGTTGAAGGTGTAATGGTTTACGCGAAGTTTGAGGGACTGCGCTGGAAGAGCTTGCAGTAGCCTTGCCATAAGGAGTGTGTATATACAGATCTTCAAACAAGAAATCTGAAACTGGCCTCATTTGACCCAAATTTAGGTATTTCTCTCAATTTCAGAAGGGCAGGTTACTCAGTAAGCTCCAGAAATTTGTATATCTCTTGGCATGACTCTGGTTTTAAACTTCTGCGCTCAAAATCTTCATCGTTTATTTCTGAAGCTTTGAAGACCGTGAAGAGGTCTGTGTTTGGGGAATTAACTTTGTGTTAACCACTGGCAATCTTTTGTTTGCCCTTTCTATGTGTACAACAGCGTAAGTTCACGTTGGAGCCCCGTTTCAGTGCCTAGATTTCCAAAATCTCCGTAGACAGCAGTGGACTTTCCACCCTGGCAGAACAGCCATGGGAACGGCCCTTCAGGGTAGAGTCCCCTGGAGGATGTTCAGAAATACAGATGGCGTTAATGCTTAATTCATACTGCTGAAGGAAATCTCCTTGCTGGGATGCTGGCTGTGAGTCAGCTTGTAAGCAGAGCTACAATCAGATTTGAAGGAACCCCAGTGCTTCCTCAGACTGACGGATTTCCCCCGAAGTTGTGTGTAGTTCTGCAGATCAATACTTGGTAAGAGGCAGAGTAAGCAAATGTGCTTGTTGTTAGTAGCTCACTTAAAGTATGAGATTTTCTTTTTTTTGCAAAAAGAATGGATGTTGATCTGGTACCACATTTCTCTGTTGACAGCTGACCTTCAGTGCCATTGTAGCAAGATAACAACACAGAGGATATAATTTTGATCTAATTATATGGTGCCACTTTGTAACGCTGTGAAAAGCTTTTTTTTTTTTTTGATTAATAGAAGCTCAAGTTGCAGTGCTTAGTGCAGCAGTAGTCAGCCAGGGCAACTTTGGAACAGAGTTTTATTTATTTGGGTTTATGAAGTGGCTTGTGCAAAAATAAGGAATGGTTCTACAAAGCAGTTGTCGTAGACTAAATATCAGATTCCCCAAACATCTGTTCCAAAAACCCTGTTAAATTCTCTTTCCGTTCCACAGGGAAAGCCTGAGAAAAAACAGGCAGACCTTTCAGTATAAGCTAAAGGAAATTAATTGCAGACTAAGGAGGAAGGGAGTTGAGGTTCCCAGGAATGCTCTCCTCCTCTGATGTTTGCTGTGGTGAACTGTTAGCTGGAAAATTCCAGCTGCTGCAAATGTAAATGGACAGAAAGCTACTTGGTCGATGAAGCACATACACCTTCCAGAAGAAAATAGTTTAGTTAACCTATGCGTAGGTGGGAAATCTCTAATTTATTAAGGCAGACACCTGCCCTCACACATGCTCCAAGTGAAACCAAGGTGCCCAGTTGTGCTTGCATGCTGATATTGTTGGAGATGCTCTGAAAAGGTGTTTGTGATGCTAAGGCCAGAGTATAGTGCCGTGCACCAGTCTGATTTATGTAGTCATGTGCCCTTTGGTTTCTGTTTAGCGGCACAGTTGAATCACCAGTTCTCATTCAACCTTCTGATGTACAGAGAAAATGGCAGTACTGGCTCTTTGATTCCTTAATTTTCTGCAAATATAGCAGTAACACTATTATGTGAGCTCAAATGGACACCTAATATGCACAGTGCATACCAAGCGCAGGGCAGGTGGAACAACCAAGCCAACTGCTTTAGAGAAATGGTGTGTCTAAATTTTCTAAATCTTTCCTGTCTTAACCCCTACGTCCTAGAGTATATTGAGAATCTAATAAACAGCGTTAGTCTAGTAAACTGGTCCAAATAGTTCCTTTTTCCAGCTTCCAGCTTTTAATCATAGTCTATGTTTTCATGTTAATAAAAGAGCAAGTTATATAAGCAATTTCACTAATATCAGCCCCAGGCTTCTTTCTGCTGAAAGTTTTGCAGTACTGAGCTATTCTTTGAATCCCAAAGCTATGTGTAATTGTATGATACAAAATTCAGCTCACCATATGCACTTTATATAATTGAGAAAATTTACTTAATTTTATCCACTATTAAAACACAGCTTTGAATGAGAAATGAAACTAATTAATACAATGGACAATTCCTCCCAACTCTAATAAACCCTGTGTTTATGTTTTGTTGGTATCAAGCAGGGTTTTATTTTATTAAGGGAGAATAAATATGGCTCGGCACCCCAGCCATTTGTCAGCATAATAAAGGATAGACACAATTAAAAAGTATTGCTGACTGACCAAATGAAATTAGACAAACAAACAAACATTCCTCTCTCAGATCTTTGGTAGGTGTCAAGTCACGCCGCGCTTACTTGGAATGATAGGTTGGGTACTTCCAGAGCAGCCTGCGTATGGCGGGAAGGACGGTGCCAGGACCCCCAGCACCGGCTCTTGCTTTGTTCTGGTGCTGGGTGATGTTTGTGCTTTCATGAACCTTCTGCAGCCTTCCTAGAGCAGGCGTTGTGTCTTTATTACTCTGGCAGGAGAGGCTTCTGCTTCAGGATGCTGAGGTTACGGCTTTGGCCTCACAGATGAGCTGTTGCATCCCAAGTAGTACCAGATCTGTGTTCATGTCTGAAAAATCTTTTTATCTCTGTAAGCATTTATATTACTTAGAACTTCCTGGGTTTGTTTTTTCTACACCCAGTTGTTCTTGCAGGTTCTCCTACTAGGCTGTAGTCTAGCCAAAAATAAGAATGGATATGATCCTGGACTCAGGATTCAACAGATAAAACTGCCATTAATATTAATATGAGTTAGATAATGTCTGCCATTTCCACCAATAGTCATTGTAATCCAGTGATGTAAGAAAAACAACATATTAGTCGTCCTTTGACCTTTTTGAGGTTATAAGGGCCTAGAGTTATATCACTGTCACATCCGGTTCGATCACCACTAGAATATCGAAGCAACTTCTTTCTGTATGGCTGGGAGACCAGTGAAGAGAAATACATCTAGATTTTCAAATGCTGTCTTTGCTTTTGAACCATCTTTGGAAAGCAGTCGGCATGCAATGTTGTCTTTACCTGGTGGATCACACAGTCTTCCCTAGGCACTCTTGTACAATACCATGCATCCTGAGTATCTGATCTGATCAATATCTGACTTCGCCCACAACAATTCTAGTGGTTTGGTAGAAGCTGAATTCGTCACACTTGCTGCATGCTAGTCACAACCTACTTTGCCAGCAGCTAGTGGAACAGTTTCTTTGAACAACCTTTATCTTTAAACCTGACCTGCTGTTTCCATCGTTGGACTCCACAGTGAGTTTCTCTGCATCTCTCCCGACACGTGAGTGAGGCTGGCTGGGGTGCACCGAGCCCGGGCGCTGCTGTCGGCTCTCGGTTCTGCTCCCCTTGTGGAGACCTCGGCATGGAAGAGCAGATCTAGGAGAAGCTGCTTACCTGTCCCCAGAGGGCAGGAATTTGATTTCAGGAATACTGCAGAGCTGCACTTCTGCCTGCTGCCCAGAGCGCGGGCTGCGCTGCGAGCGCAGAGCTTGCCCTGCAGTCCCGTCCGGCCGCCTCGGCCCCAGCAGCGCCGTGGCCTTGCAGGGCCGGGCTCCCGTCCGCCCGCACCCGCTGTGCCTGGCCCCGTCTGACGTGGGGCTCTCGCTTCGAGGCTGGCAAGCTGCTTGCCCTCATGGCAGACGTTGCACCTGCGGGTGGGCGCGTCGGAGTGATGGGCGCTTGCTGTTCTTTTTGCTGAATTAAACAATTTAATCAAGGTATCTATTAAAATGCTTCTCACTGTTTATCTGCAGTGGCAAAGGCTGCTGTTTCTGATGGTTAGGGTGAGCAGCACGCAGTCGCTTTTCCTGTCACAGCAAGCAAATAAAATGTGTAATTGATTAGTGTCTGAAAAGTTTTTCCCAATAAATTAATTTCCTTCACTTCGTTAACTCTGTTGACTGGCTACCAAGGGGGCACTGTGAGCCCTTCTCTGTGGAATGTGTTTTAGTTTTGCACTCATGGTCATGACAGGCAAATTTACCTCTCAGTTAATAACTGATGTAACAAGATAGTGGAAATAATGTTTTTGACTAAAATATATTCAAAACAGGTTCACTGCTAAGAAAACCCTCTGGTAATTCAATGTTTGATATTAAGGCAGTAAGAAGCTTAAACAAGATTTCAAATCTATATTTGACCTTTAATTGGCCTCAGCAAGGCAGAGCCAAATTAGCATTGTGCATCTAAACAAAGATTTTGATTTCCAGAATTGTGTGTGAACCTTGATATCATTTTCCAATTTTGCAAGCCATGTTGTAGAAAGAGAATTGCCCCCCCAGTCCCACCCAGTCTCCAGTTTGTGGAGTAAATGTTAATGACACATTTCCCCCTCTTTTATGGGCTTTTACTTGTGAGTGCTAGATCTGATACCATGCTCCGTGGCTGTACTCACTTGGCATATAAATTAGGATTTATAACATGGTTTAACTCTTCCAAATGATTGCAGGGTCAGAGGTGACTGCTGCTTGATGGTATGGTTTCAAGCACAGAATATTGTGATGTTTTAGTTCTGGTAGGAAAGTTTATTATATGAGCTTCCTGTGATAACACAATTTTTAGGAGGAAAAGAATTTTGTGCATCCTGGTAGCTCTAAACAAGAAAAGAGGCTTTGCTGAACAATATGTACATGGCTGGCTTCAATCTTTGATACCCTAGTGATGCCTTTAATATGTGACATTTGGAGGGGGCTGGTCACAGTGGTGATACAAGCTACGGAGAGCGATGTCCATGCAGAGTGGCCACTTCGTTGCTCTTCAGAGGTCTTGGAGCGATCTCAGCAGATATAATGGGAACTGCAGTGAGGTGAAGAACAACTTTTCTTATTTATTCTTCCAGGTAGCTTAGTATTATTCCATGCATAAAGCTTGCGTTAATAAATAGAGTATTGGTCACTCTCACCCCTCTGGTGCAAAGATCCAGGAGTTCATAAAAGAGGGGTTCCCTGCTGTGGATTTCCGTTAGTGCAGGAAAAAAAAAAAAAAAAAGAGAGGTTTCTGCAGATCTAAAGTGCATGCAGCAAGGCACTATGGGTAGGTCTCAGAGTCTGGGATCCTTATGTCTCCTGCTAGATGTGTGCAAGCCAGGAGAGTGAGTGAAAAATCCTGTGGGTTGTTGTTCTTTTTCTCCATCTTTTCTGTTTGCTGTTGTAAATGATGGGCACTTTATTACAAATCTGAAGCTGCCTGCTGTCACAGTCATATGCAAAGAAAACATTTACACTTTCTGACTGGCATATGTATAACTGTTCGTTGCTAACTTTTGTGCAGTTCTGTAAGTAGGTGGCCTGCAAACAGGTTTCTTGAGGTAGCAGGAGGTCCTTGCTGGAATGAAAAAAAATGAATGTTCTCTGGTATGTACCACAAGAATTGCACTATTGCAAAGACAATGCGGAGTGGCTTTGGCGTTCTCAGCTGGGATTTCCAAAGCAGTTTAAGGTTGTGAGTTACGTGCCTCACAGTGTTGGTTAGCTGGGCAGCTAACTCCTTTCAGTGCCTCTGAAAAGCCAAGCAATAATCTCTACATGGTAGACTAACTTACCTTTTTTGGAATATTTCGGTCACATCTTTCTGACATGGCCACCTTTCCCTTTACTTTGACTTCCTTGTTTATAATCTGTACCATCTCCTTCTGCTCTTGTTCCTCATCTGCTCTAACTGACCTGTTTATTTGGAGTTTCATTCCTGGTCCCCTAACACTGGAGGAACTGGAACAATTCCTGTCCACATGGTGGGCTTCGAACCATGCCTTTGATGGCCTAATGTGGATGCCAGAGCAGGAGCATTCCAAGTGGACTTTCGGGACTGTAGTGCCCGATTGTTATTGCTAGAGCTCGGACTGAGGCATCCGAATCCGCTCAGCTGATGCTAAAATGACAGTAGGACAGTGTATGACTTACGGTCCTAAATGAAAAGAAGTTCTTGGTGATAATGTACCTGAAAACACTTTACGATGGCTTTTTCCAGAGTAGAGCTATACTGATGAAGAGTATTGCAGAACAAACTTTGCTTTTGTCTCTTACCTTATTTGAAATGTTCGTGCAAGGTGAACACCTCCCTAGCTGAGAAGTGGCTGCTGTCACCCCAGCAGCAGGTCCCAGGGCACTTGTCCTCCCCCCACAGCTGCAGGGACAACTAGGGTAAGGGGAAAGTGGAGGGGAGAGGGATGTTTCTGGTGATAGGATGAGGAAACAGATGCCTGCAAAGGAATTTCTTGAAAAATGATCTAAAATTTCTGTGCAGTGTACACTTGGAAAGCAAATTTTTCTATAACAATATTCCCTCAATTTCCAAGCGCGTTCCCAGCTGCCGATGACCTCGCAGTACACGGTGCACGCACCTGGGGCACACGTGTGCCTGGGTGTGCCGGGAGCCCAGGGCAGGGAAGGGGGCTCGGGGCAGCGCCAGCAGCTTCCACAGAACGGCCCCATCCGGGGCAAGCGCCAAGCCACGAGGCGGTGGAGCCCGCGTAGGTGCTGTTAGCGACGACAGAAATTGAATGCAGCTTGGCACATGCATCAGCACACTTATTTTGTGGAGCTGATTTGTGATTTTTATTTTTTGTGACAAGGGACAATGAAATTGATACAAGGGAGCTGGAAGTGGCCTGGGCAGAGAGTTTATCATTCAAATTTAAGTGCAGAGATAAGAGTCCTGCCTCTGTCTTCATAACTCTTCAGTTTCTCTGAGTTGCTATGCTTGTGGTTTCTCTGAGCTTTTGTTTAAAAACACAGGAAGATGTGAATGTTTATGTAGAGAGGTTTTAAAAATGACTTGCCTAAGAAAATCCCTTAAATATCAGGAGCAGTGAATGCACAAGGATGATCTTTTTTTTTTTTTTTTTTTTATGGTTACTGCAGCTTATTTGGGTCAATGAAGAATGCCTACTTTTATTCAGAGAAGCTGTGACTGGGGCATGAAAAAACATCTCAGAGTGTTAAGGGATTTTTAAGTTCCTGTGAGGAACACCCAGGAGGCTTTCCGAACTTTTTTTTTATTATTATTATTCTAAAGTTGTTTTATATTGTGCTTGGTCTTTATATGGAATACCAGAACTGTCAATGCTTCAAACTCTAATTAAGTCGAAGGCAGTTACTGGGCTCAGCAGAGGGAAATAGCACTTTACAGGTGGTCACATTAAATGATCCAGTGGCCCCCTTCTGGTCATAAAAATGTAGGATTTTTTTCCCATTATCCTCAAATGTAAAATATGCACTGAGCTCTTTGTTCGCCTTTAAATCAAGTTACAGAAGGTGCTGAAAGCAAAACCAGAGTTTTATACCAGATTATGAGAAGTATGAAGAGAATGAAAACAGGAAACAAAGCATGTCTAAAATGAGCCAGTACCCAGCATGGGAGAGCTAAATCGGTTTAATATATTGTCAGGCCTGAATACAGCACAAAGCACAGCAGACCGCTTTACGCATTGCAGGGCCTTCTGCTTGCTGTATCGCTCTGATGCTCTGCCACCCACAGGTAGGTCTGTATGAGGTGCCGTCAGAGCTTGGTAAACCCAGGAGGTCAGGAAACCTCCTCAGCTCCTGGAACAGCTCATTGCCTTGACTGCTCGTCTCTTGCACGGTGTCACCAGCAAAGCGCTCTCTGTGCAGCAGGACTTTCCCCACAGCTCGCACGGCTTGCCACGCTGCTCAGCGGCACACGTGCCAGCGGGCCGTGGGTGCCCCGTCCTAGACGCTGCCCTCGTGAGCATGTTCTCCTGGCGGGGACTGCGGCACAGTGCTCACGGGATTGAGGACTTTGGCAAAAGCACTTAGAGCAGAAGGACTCCCGTTACCTTTTATCGGACACAAGCAAGGTCTTGCTAGTGACAGTGGGAATCAGCCAGGGGGTGGCTGCTGCCACACCTTGAGGTTAGGAGTCGTACGGCTGACCCTGCGTGTTGGGTCCGCTTACATGCTGTAAGTAACAGAAGGCTGGGCTTTGGTCTATGGGGCTGATAACATTAACGCTTTCTGCAGGACCTAAAGTCACATTAGGCTTAGAGATGAATTTTTGAGGAAATACTTGGTAAAGCTGAGGTGTGTTCACAGTGGTGTGTACGTGCAGACTGCGGCTCTTGAGGCTGAGTGAAGAACAAAGTGACAAAGAGAAGTCACAGAGGTAATTTAATCCAAAGAAGATTTAATAACAAAAACAACAACAAAAAAAAAAATCTGAAACTATACACCAGACTTCTGCACAAAGCAATCTGTTTTGAAGCAGCTTGGCCTTACACTTCAGAAAATGACATCTTCCAGCGTAACCACCTCTGAGAGCTTGGAGTGCGTTAGTTGTTAGCTCGCAGCTGCATTAAGGGCTGAGTGGATGCATCTCCCACTGCCCCATGCTGAGGCAGCACTGTCCCTCAGTCAGATTTCCTGGCTTTTTTTCCCCGTGAATCTCTTGGAAAGCTTAGTTCTCTCTATGCAGTTTATAGGCTGGGTGAGAAAACGTAACCCTCTCTTCTGATTACATCATTATTTTCTTGTGAGCTACGAGGTCTGTCCAGACACGTATGTAATGAGACGGGCAATCTGTTTTGTATAAACTGTGATCACACTGTTGAGCTGGCCACTTTTCCCAGAAGGGCTTCAGTCCTTGATTGCTCCAGACGGCTTCCTTCTGGACTTGCCCCCTATCTCAAATGGCAGGCTGGGATTTCTGCTCATGCTGAGAGGTCAGAGACTTGCTGCTCTAAAGTAGCCACTGGAATGATGACTGCAATCCAAGGGGTGAGCAGAATCAGACTCCACCAGAGATTTGACCTGCAGATGGTGGGGACAGGTCACAGACATTTACACTGGGTTGCTCTTTAGCTCTGACAGATCCCTGGTGGTGTAGATGGCAGAAGGCTGGCCTCTTTGCAGTCGCAGTGATGGTTAATAATTTTGCCTTCTCCTCCCCCTTCTCCATCTAATAATAGTCTCTCCACTCATGAGTAAGAGAGGCTCAGAAAACTGACGGGCATGTTTAATCTACTGTTTGAGACCCTTTGCAGGCACGAGGTCTGTCCCTGCGTTGGGATGTCTGGGCAGAGGTTTCACTTTAAATACAACGGCATTAAAGTGAAGGCTCTGCACTGCCCTGGTGAGAGACAGCGCACAGATATTTCAGGCAGCTTTTAGAAACTGGGAGGGGAGGCGGGAGGAGAAAATGCTGCACAATTGTTTGATGTGCTGATCAAAAGATAAACTAGAATCAAATTAAAAACCCCAAGGGTTTGTACAACCTTGCTTATGTTTTATGCAAACCCTCCTGTACAAAAGGAAATAAAACACCATTGGCTTTCAAGGCATATGGGGTGCAAATGATAAGAAAATTTTCCCTTTTTTATTCGGCTACTTACATTGTTGTTTTACAATTTCTCCTTACCCATACCACTTCATTTCTGATCATTAGGAATGCAGATATGGTACTTGCTACTCATTTTACCACTTTGAATTAGGAACACAGGCTTTTTGGATAGTTTAAATTGGCATACTAGTGAGTGTCTGCTGAATTAAAACACATGAAAGTCTGGCTCATGGTATCCCTCATACTGGGGACTGTGAGCTTTCCACTGTCTTTCACTAATGCATGGTGTAAGCTTAGAAATACAGCATGCCACTTGAACAGCCCTACACAATATTTGTGCTCCCTTGTTCTGAAATATGTTCACCACTAGTGTAACCTGCCGTCTCCCTCCCAAAACTGAACAGCTCAAACAGGCTTAAGTCAAGATCCACGCAGTGGATTCCCCTTCTCATTGCAACACATGTATTTCACTGATATTTCTTCAAATGTAAGAGGTACAAGAGGTACAAGAGAGATGGCAATTTCTATAAAGCCTCAATGCTGACATGAGCCATGAAAAATCTTTCCTTTTCCAACCTTTATAGATCAGTGCTTAGGCTTCACAGCCTGCAAGGCACATGTTTTGTTGGCGCTGGGCTGGGTTTGTATGTCAATGCAGATATTGCAGATGTGACAACTTTTTCTCATCACACCTATTGTGCTGGAGCCATTTATCTCTCTGCTTCTCATCAAAAGGCTAAAAGTGTACAGCTGGAGGGTGTGGCGGCATTTATTTTTATTTTATTCCTTGAAATGAAGGGGAAAGTCAAGAAATGGACTCTGTCAAAGGCACAGACGAAATCTCAAAATATGGCCAAGTATTTTTCTAAGCTCAAACACCTCTCAGATGTTCTAGGTCACCAAAAAGCACGCAGGAAAGCATGTGAGAAGCAGTTCAGGTATGAACAAGCGCCAGAATATCTTAGGATTCGAACTGACAGTGCTGCTGGGAAACATGGGGCCTCAATGTAAAGCAAGAGAGTATCGATCTTGCAGCTCAGCATACAGCACAGGAAAGGATATTTCAGTGGGCATACTGGTGCTGGCTGCCTTTTGCTTATCTCATTTGCAATTTAGTTAAGAGTTCAGCTTGTGCCAGGAGAGCCATATTGAATGTACAAGGTGGTTTCTGTCTCAAGAGGTAAACTTCCAGCTCTCCTTTCCAAATATCAGGAATCAGTGTTTTCCTTGGACAAAGGACAGTATCAGTCAGTCACTGCTTTCCAGTTTCTGGTACGTTATCTTACCGTAAAGCACTGTAAGATAGTTTTATGAAGGTGGCTATTGTCATAACTGCTGTGATCATTTTACTTGCTTAGCTGTATTCCTGGCCTTTTGTCTTTTGTTAGCTGGCAGATGAGATACTAAAAAAGCTGCTTGTGGATTGAGTCCACAAAATGGCAATAAAGGGGGGATGTATGCAGGATTGAGGTGCAATGTCATTTTTGATGTTGCCCCTTCTTTACTGATGCCAGTGTAGCTAATGTTTGAGGATACCTCTGTGCTGGCCCTGGGTGTTTTACTCCTGCGGGAGAAGCGTGCTCTGCCAGTGGAGCGCAGCTGCTACTCTGGCATTTTGCTATTGCAGTCTTTGCCTGTTAAGGCTGCTGCAGCTGGGTGGGTGCAATGGACGGGGAAGGTAAAGCACAGATTATGGTTTGTAATATAGTGCAGTCAACACTGGATAGAGGAGGTGGCCCTCCCCTGTGCTAGGTGTGCTGTTTTTCTGGGCTCTGATGCCGGGGGGGATGTGCAGAAGTGCATTCGTTGGTACTGCGCTTCCCTTACAAGCATCCGAATTTGTTGAACATATTTAGAAGAAAACATTAGATGAATGGAAACAATGAGAGATGCAGGGGGCTGAAACTGCTCAAGACTGTCAACTCCAAACTGTTTTTTAATCTTTAAATTGCGTTTTTTTTTTATCTTTTAAATTTCCACTGCCATGGCAATCAGTGTACAGACCGTGATAATATGGAAATGCTGACATTCAGAGAACCTTTTTCTATCACAAAAATTCTGTATAAAGATGGAGTTTTGAGATTCTAGAACTGGATATACTGCATTTTCCTGGCCTGAGGAGATGGCCCTTCTTTCTACGCTCCTGTCAGTCATAGCATAAGGACCCACGAAGAAGAAGAGCCTGGTGGTTAAAGGGCAAATATAAGATGTAGGAGCAATAGATGCAGTTTCTGGCTCTGTTGCAGAATTCCGGCATAAACTTGAGCAAGTCGGTACTCCTTCTGCACTGACTTCATCTGCCCTTTTCCTGTCATGTCCAGTTGGGCTCTAAATTCTTTGGTATATGGAAAGACTTCGTTTGGAACGAAGAAAACATTTGTGTGTCCATACAAGCATCCAGCCAGAGCCCGTATTAGGTTGGTGGCTGCAGATAATAGTGAAATAATTGCTCAAGAGGAGTGAGAACTTCCCCATCTGCCTTCCCTCCCAGAATCTGCCCCTAGACTCCCTTGGAGCAAGTCTTGCAAGGACCAGGCAGTAGCCCAGCTCCTTCCAAACCATTCCTTATCTATCCCTTCTCTCTCCAATCCATGCACAAGCAGATCCAAAGCTCTTCCTTGGCAATGCTATGGCGGAGATTTGCTCAGGATTAGCCCCTGCCGTGGAAGTCTGTGACAGCGGAAAATGATGCAGTGCAGTTTCTTTGCGTTTGTGCAGCACTTATACGTGCTCCTCTGCAATCAGGATAATTAATGGATGCTAGCTATTAGCAAATGAGGGCCAGTTGAATTGCTCTGGCTTATACCAGCCAATTCCCTGTATCAGAACTACATCCATTAATAATAGGCTGTTGCGTTTGTTACTGTAAATGAAGGTTAGATTTGGGCCTGCCTGACATGCAGCCCAACTCGCCTGGCCATCCTTGACTGTTACTAATGAATTTTTAAAGCAACAACACACACACTGCTAATGGGGCCAGACTTACCATATCCAGCAACTCCGTGCTGAGCTTACTTTTCATCTGAGACACACACATGGTGTCCACTGGGTCAGGCTGCTTAGTCTGTGGAACAGGCGGGTTATTGATACGTACAAGAGTTGTGCTCTTGCAGCCTTCAATAATCTGTCAGCTCGAAGGAGCAGAGCAGACAGGCGTAGGACAGGGAAGGCATGATGGAAACCAGGGCTTGAAAATCTGCTCACCAGTAGTGAACAGAAAGACGGCCACGGGATAGGAGTCCGCAGCAGAGCACAGGCTTTTCTTGGGAGTAAGGGCTTTTTCGCCCTAATGTAAGTGGTGTGCCAGCCACGGATCTCTGTTTCTAACTGGAAGGTGCAAGCAAAAGAGCACCTGACAGGTGTCAGGCCTTGCACAAAGCACACAAAATTCTTCGAACAAGAAATGTAGGGCACAGAAGTTGCTGAAGGTAGAAAGACGATGTACTCTTTCCTTCGGACTGCAGATCTTGATGTTTCCCTACACAGTGTGTCACATTTGAATTTAAGTAAACCAGTAGTTTTGAAAAACAAAAAAATCCGCTTCTCAAGTGTTGTGTTCCAAATGGTGAAGCATACAGTGGTTTCCAATGAAATATTTAATGGTCAGGAGTAATCACAATTATCTGTCAGCTGTTGTCGTTTGGGGGGTAATAAACAGAACACAAGCCTGCAGTTTAGCAGGGACGTGTCCTGTGTGGTCCTTCAGGATGGCATTGGCTGAATTGAAAGAGGAATGATAAATTCATGCGAAAAAGCGGTTTAACAAGAATTCGACATCACAGTCAGTGTTTGGGGACTATAGGACATTCACCAGTTTCAAGCTGGGCTGTCAGAAGGCAGTGGGATGTGGGGCTCATATGGCTGAATTTAAGGTGGAAATGTTTACCCGTCTGTGTCCCAGCCTGTGCTACCAGCCTGCCTGCTGTGTCTTCTCTGTCATCGGGTCGTAATGTTGTTTGACAAGGATTTTTCCCTCAGGAAAACTTGGAAGAATTGGGCTTTCATGCACGTTCGTGGAGATCATTTAGTGACACCAGTACTGGGACCTTGGTGGAGCTGAAGCAGTATATGTGCAGCAGGCCCTGGAGCAGCTGCCTAGGTGCACTGCAGGGAACTCTTACATGATTTATTTTAAACAAAAACAATTTGTAAGTTGCAGTTCAGTGAAATGGTCAATCCTGAAGAAGAGCTCTGCTCTGAAAAAATGACTGCACAATGGATGTGCAGGTAGGCTGCATTAAGAGTCAGGCTTGCTGAAGGGCAAAATAAGCACATGTTGCAGTTTACACACTGTGTGTGTAAAGCCCTCTGCAGCCAGGAGAGTGAGCTGGTTTTGTTTCTTGTTCTTGTACCTTCAGTAAAAGGTTTATCCAGTGCCAGCCAGGAAATGGTGCAAATGCACCAAGCCTGCTGAATCTTTGTTCTGTTTGTTCATTTCGATAATTACAGTAGATTTGGGGTACTGTGGGGAAGAAGCAGCGCAAACCGTCTCCCAGGACTCTCCAACTTGCAAGATGACCAGTCGGGGAAGGAACACAACCGTTAGCCGCATGCATGCATGCCTCCTCCCGAGCATCTGCAGGAAGGGGGCCACCGCCACTGCGGTCGGTGGGAAGGAGGCTTAGCCCCTAGTCGCTTGTGAACCGCTGCGCGTGTGAAACAGCAGTCACCGAAACGCGACAAGCATCAGGCTGCAGACCACGGTGCATTGCAGGTGAAACAGCTGCTAAGGCAGGCGGTGGTAGAGATGTATTCAGCATGGATGAACTCTGCTCAACACTGCAAATGACGGTTTTCACGGTGCCAGGGGAGTGCTGGGGGACTGGGAATTTGGCAGGAAGGCTGTCTCTTGTTGCCACTTGAGTGATTTGGATGAAACATGAAGACATACAGGCTTAACTCCACAGCGTGCCTTCGCAGCTGCACAGGGGCTGTGCGATCGCTCTCACAGTGGTCAGCAGGGGAGGCGAAGAGAGGCTAAAGCAGGGGGGAGGATGAAGTGTTGGTTCTTGAACTTCTCTCACGGCATTGCAGTGAATTGAAAAGATGTTTTGAAAAGGTTCCTGGCGTGTGCTGCTAGAAGTGAGCTGCCGGGTGGATGAGGAGAATTTAATCTCATCAATAATGGCGTGAAAAGAGGCACTGGAACAAAGAGGGTGGGGGAGGCGATGTCTTTGGAAACAAGTGGTGTATTTGATCTGCAGTACCCATGCTGGGCTGAATGCGCAGGGTTGTGTCTGATCTTGCAAGCACAGCGGTTCTAGCCCTGTCCAGAGCTTGGATGGGAGATGAGAAAGAAATGCCAGATACTGTTTGCATGTGGGAGGGAGTCTTGGGGGCAGAAGTAGGCTGCAGAAATGGACTGAGGCAAGACTGCGTTTTGGGTTCTGTAGTGTCTGTAGATTGAGGGGCAATAGGGAAGGAGGCACACACTGTAGTCTGAAGTGGCTTGAGTGGTTTAGAAAGGCCTTCTGAGATGCTTTTGTTCTTGCTTTTGGACTGTTGAAGCTGCAAACATATTAAAAGTCCAGTTACAGACTTAAATGCTCCCTCCACATGTAAATTCCTTGTTTATATACAGCCTAAGCAAAGAACTGATAAAAACATTTAGATATCCAGTGCTGCGTGTCACACACAGGAACCTGTGGCCAGTGGATGTCTGCTCTCAGAGCTGCTCCCCTAGTTAAACCTAAACAGCAAATAGCAAACTGTCCCTTCTGCATCCTGGTGCCCATTTTCCCAAAAGGTAATTCAGAAGGAAACTTCAGTATCTTCCATTGCCCATGGTAGATGATACCTTAAAAGCAGCCTGAGCTCAGGAAACAACCCACTACTGTGATGTCAAGAACACTGTGTTTGACTGCTTACACCAAGCCAGTTCTACCTGGGAGCCACCGGACAGCGTGTGCACTGTCTTTGCAATGTGATGTAATAACCCACTATAGTTTGTGATCTCAGTCTATTGTCTATTAAAATATTTAAAAACAGCATAAAATGAATACCCAACATATCTGGACTTCACACCTTTCCCTCCCATGCCATTCACGCTCGATTGACACCTCACAAAAAATCCTAGCACAGCATGTGTTTGAAGTGCTCCTTGCCTCAGGAAAACCCATTTCAGCTGAATTAGGGAAGTCAGGTAGAAGATGGCAAAGTCGGGGTCGCTTTCCTGGCAGGATATTGCCCCCGATCTTCTTTGGTTACAACTGTTTGCTCACTTAGTGCGCTTTGTGCTGCCACGAGAGCTGCAGTCAGGTCTGTAAGGCCAAGCCCCACAGAGGCTCCTCAGCTCCGTGCATGCAGCTGGCACCCATGAGCTCAGGGTTTTTATACCCCAAGGAATACAGAGAACTCGTTCAGAGATGAGCCAGTGCATAAAGCTGGAACCGCCTGGCAGCCTCGCTCTCTGCAGGGGGAGCGGCAGCCAGGCTTGCGGCAGGGGACACTCGCGGGTGGCTCTGCGGCATCGCTGCAGGGCAGGGGCTGGCTGCGGGGCTGGGGAGGCAGCGGGCTCGGTGCCGGGTGCTCGGGAAGCCAGCAGTGCCCTTGCCTGCACGGCTCTGCAGGCACTCTGCCTGCTGGCTCGGCTGGACCAGGCTGCTCTCCACCCCCATCTTTTCTCCCTTTCCCCCTCACGCATCAGCGAGGGCACGGCAGACAAAGACGAAACCGTCAGCCGCTCCTTGTCAGAGGCAGATCAAACGCAGCCCTGTTATGGGTGCCGCTACTCGCGGAGCTTGTCCCTGCGCACTGTCAGCAGCGCAACAGATATGGGGACAGGGAGATGCGCTGCAGAGACCTGGCGGTTGCCTGAGGAAAGTTTCAGAAATGACACAGCAATGCCACCAGGGCTTGCAGCATCCCCGGGGGTGGGGGTGGAGCAGGAGGCGCGTGGGGAGGGAAGCAGGCTTTTGGCTCCTGGGTTTGGCTCCACGTGGCGGGTGATGGCTNAGCAACCGTAGCTGCTCAGCTCATCACTGCATGGTTCGGACTCAGCAGCATCCCTCGTAAACCTACCGCTGTCCTTAAAGGCACCACTTAGCTGCCTGGTGTTTTCTAAAAGGCTTTGTGCGGTGATTTCTCTTCCGTCTCTGAGCAACATCTGCCATTCTGAATCAGTACAGACGCAAAGCCCCTGCTCGCCCAGGAGCTGTGGCACGCCTGCCCTGCACCCTGTGCTGCTGCCTCGCTCCGGGGAGCAGCCCGCAGTGCTGAGTCCCGGCCGGGAGGCGCAGTTTGAAGCACATCGCAGCCCTCTTCACGCTCAGTGAAGATACATCCTTACCTCACAGTAAGGACTTCAGTCTTGCTGTCTCAGCACAGCTGCTCGCTGCCTTGCTCCAACATGAGGGAGGAAGGTGCACCCTGCGGGTAACTTGCGTCCGCTGGGATTTTGAAGATGCCAGGCTGAGGCGCCTGCTGGGGAGCTGTGCCCCGGGCAAGCTGGCGGCTGCTGCACTACTTTGTTCTCCTGCTCTCGCTCGGCGTCCCAGGCTCCTGCTGCCCGGCCAGCGTGTTGGAAGCAGACCTGTCAGGAGCATGCTGATGGCCCGCCTGCGTCCTGACCCTGCCAGGCAGCAGAGCAGGAGCCCGAGCCTTGCCGTGCCGCGGGGCTGCAGCTGGCATGAAGCGCCAGTTAGGTGTTCAGCGTGTTTTCTCCCCACAAGTACTTCTTTTTTCTCAAGAGGGAATTTTAAAAGAAATCCAACTGGACTGGTAACGCTGGAACCATGGAAAAAAGGGTGCAGAAGGCTGGCTGCTCCTGACTATCACATGCTCTCCTTTTTCATTATTTATTCCCAGATTTTCAGAGTTCCTTCCATTGCCTTAACTTGTTCAGTTTGCTGCAATGAGGGTGGCTCTGAATTTTGGAAGGTGAGCTTCGGTGCTTTTCGAAAGCAAGGCCTCTTTAAGATGCCTGAAGTTGGTCACTCAAAATAACAAAACATCCTTGAAAATATTAATCAGATTATCTTTGCAGATAAGCACTCTGGGTGGTAATAGAGCGAACAGGAAAATATCCAGACTGAGGGATTCCCTTACTCGTCACCTACCCTGACCTCAAGACATGTTTAAGGACCACCTTGTTTCAGGTCAGCCCAGTGCTGGTTTGTAGCAGTGACCGCGTAGAGTGCCCAGAATCTGAATAGTGCAAGTTCTCACAGTTCCAACTTCAGGATTTCGAGCGCGGTCTGGAAGCAAGAGGACAGCAGAAGCAGCTTCCCAGCAGAGCCTTTCGGCCCCAGGAGGACACATCCCACCACCACAGGCAGGAAACGTGGGCGAAGTGGAGAGGAGACAAGGTGTGTCTCCCTGCGGCTTAGTGCTGTTCTGGCCCTGGTGCGTGAATGCGAGCAAAGGTTTGTCTGTGCTCGGCTCTTGGTATTGATCCCACTTTAGTTGATTCTGAACCAGACATACAGAGACTGAAGGACATGAGGGGTAAGCACAGGATTTGAAAAGGCTGAGCTCTAGAGCTAGGCTTGTGTTTGTTGTTAGTAAGGCCCTGGGGGAAGAACATCACTGACCAGTGGGAGACACAAACACCAGATACTGCTTAATTTCCTGGCACAGAGATTCTTGGTCTGGGAGCTGAACCAAGAGCAAAGCAGTGGCTCTGCTGCTGGGAAAGGCAAGGGTGCTAAGCTCTGGTAAGGGCCTCCCAGAATCTTACTTTCATCAGTTAGGATAAAGAAAAAATACAGCCTAGCTGACAGCAACCCTCACTGTGCGGGAAACAAATAGTGATCGCAAGCAGAAATGACAGACAGCCCAGAATTGTGCTTTCTAGGTCTGAATAAAGCTGTTAAGCAGCATCTGAAGGGCTTGAGCAAGGATGATTAAAATAGGTGCTATCTCCCAACCCTAGCAGGCTACAGAAGGTATATTTTCAGTGGCTAAATCCTGAAACAAGTATGGTTTGCAGTGTAGTCGGGTTATTTCTTACCTTTCTGATGGCCTACTGGCAAAATCCATTTTCTTAAACGAGGTTTGTAATGTCTGATGCTTCCAAGGAAAGATGGTGTTACTGTTCGTATGTCTGTGGTAGTGAGGCTCAAAATAAACATTGCAGGCTTTGCTAAAACTGTGTAGGCTTGTAATTAATACCCCATTCCTCAGGGAAGTGATATTTTCACTCAGATTATGGAAAGACTTGTTGCTCATTATGTCAAGAGCGCCGTGGATTGCACATGCTCCAGCTCCCCCACCCCACATCCCCTTCATATAAGCAGACTTGACATTCCTATGGGAATTGTTGGGCTTGTTTCTACTGGGTTCTCCAGCTGCTTATCTGGTGGAGGGGGAATCACTGCGCAAGATGATGGCATGTGTGTGTGTTTGTGCAGAAGTGTGTTGTGTGTGGATGGGTGGCTGTGCTGACATGCAGCCCAACTCAGTGGTAGATTTCCATGAATGAACTGTTTAAGGGGACGAGGTGGTTTTTTTTTCTCGTCCTGGTCCTTGACCATCTTTTCCAGCCATTTTGCTGTGCACATCCAAGATGGATATGGTGCCGAAGTCCTTAACTGGCATCACTCATCTCACCTGAAGTGGATGGTCTGTGGGTCAGGTGCCAGCAGGCAGCAGTTCATTTTGGGGGCTTCCCTGAGCCTGCCAGTGGCTGAGGGTATGTAGCTCAAAATACGGGAATGGTGCCTTTGCACTGCCTTTTTTATGAAGATAAGCACAATTTACTGTTATGAACCACTTGATTGTAAACCTCAGTGCAACATGCACTTTCAGCAAGGCCATTCCATTAAATGTTCCTTTTCTGAGATGCTGAGAGCTTTCTTATGAGAAGTTTGTTTTCTTTTAAAAGGAAGCACCACAGGGATGCCCATTCTGCCTTGCAGAGACAATGAATTCATAGCAGTGCAGCTGATGGGTTTTACTTCTTTCTAGTAAGCAAATGACCTCAGTGTTGCATTCAGGTAATCGAAATTGCTGCTGCGCCCTTGTCAAGCTGCTTATTTAGGAGATGAAAAAAAAGGACAGATGATGGCAAAGAAGTTTGAATGGGTGAAAGTGAAGGAAGAGATGCAAGAGGACAGACTACTAAGAAGAGGAAAGGCTGAACAGCACACGTTGCTGTAACGCAGAAGTTTCCCAGCAGTAAACTAGAAAGAGGTCTCAGGTGGTGAAGCCACAACGGACTGTGATCTTCTGGGGTGCCCTGATGTGTGACTTGAACCACAGGATCGCTATGCATTAATTTCTTGTTAAAGCAAAGCCTCCCCGCTGGCTTCCGCTCTCAGCCCCACGCAGCTGAGCAGGGAGAGGATTCCTGCTGGAAAGGGAGCTGTGACCCACTGCCATGAGCAGTGAGGAGTTATTTAGAGGGAGCTAAGAAAATAAATAACCTGAAGGGTATGGGCAGGGGAGCCAGGGTCAATATCGCAGAGATCAAATAAGCAAGCGGTCTTTGGACTTAGGCTTTGGTTTGCTTTGTTTCTACTCATGCTCAGGAGCATCCTGGCCTGGTACTTGCTGATACATTGGGGTTTTCGGGAAACGGTGTGTAGGAATTTCTTTCCTGCTCTCCATTTGGTCAGATGAATATGTGAGCATGGTAGAGAGTGTTTTCAAAAGGAAACATTTCTATCAGAACTAGAATAGATTTATTTTTTGAAGAAGTGTCTGGGCAGCAGCAGAGAGGGCAGGAGAAGGGGGGGAGTGGGGTATTCCAAAATGACAACAGTCCTAAAAAATACAGTACTTGTGCTGCACTGCAGGATGCTCCGTGTGGCTTCTCTGAATACAAATAATCAATGAAAGTGGACTTTACTAGGAATTAAAAGAGACAATGTGAAAAAGGAACACATTGAAAACTGCCAATCCTAAAGGGTGACAAGGCTTTGAGATCATTTTCCTGTCCTGAAATTGTTGTTTTGTTTAGTTTTGCTTCCCCTTGAATCTTGGTAGCTTTGAACTGCCTGAGGAAGTGTGTGTTAACTTGTTCCTGTGACCCTTGCATTCCCTTATTGAACTATCATGTTTCAGGCTGAAAAAATAATCTAAAATGCACCTAGAAGGCCCTATCTTTTGGCAGGCAAAAATATGAAATCAAAACACGTTCAGGACTTGTGAAGGAAGCTCATCTTTCCCACTTTCTTTAATTACAGAGTCTACAGGGACATAGTTAAGAACAGGAGAACAAGTTAACTGTTTGGCGCAGAGAATGCAAAGTCTACCTTGGAGGAAATGTTGGGTTTGGCCCACAGTGTTTACAGAGCATCTTACTTGCAGCATGCTTCGCTTCTGAAACATAGAGCTTTGTTCAAGCTCCTGACATCAGGACAAATTGCTGTGTAGTGGCTATGATTAAAATAATTGAGCAAAAGGCTTTCCCTGTGTTTTGGCAAACCTCTCTCAGCTGTTCGGAAAAGGGCTGATGGATGTGAAAGCTCTTCCCAGTTTGGCTAACATGCAGTTAAACACACAGGTGGGGCACAGAAGAGTTGAAAGCACTGAGGGCCCTGTCCCTCTGCCTTTGAAGTCAGCAGGAGTTACGCCATCGACTTTAAAGGAAGCGCTTCGGGCCTCAGGTGGGCAACAACCTGAAGTTCCAGCTAGTGCTTTGCATCATGTTGAAAAGGCGCCGGATTTTTAACAGCAGCTCCTTTGCAAGTAGATCTGATCCATTCCCATTTGTTTCCCATGTCAGATGCTGCCTCAGACGTCAGTAGTTCAGTGTCTCTGTTGGCTAAAGGCAACCACTGATCAAAGTGTGGGTTTTGTTGTTCGCGCACCCTAATAAATATCTCATTAAGGCAAATGCAGAACTTACTAAGTGCAGGGAGGAGTTGGTTGTTGGTGGGAGCTCATGCTGGTGTAGAAGCAAGGATGTTTCCTCCACATCCTCAGTAAGCCAGATGAAGGCAACACACTGTGAGAGGAGGGGGGACTTCAAGGAAATCAAACGCTTTGGATCACAGGAGGCGTGGAGTTCAGAGCATGGCTGTTGTGCTGCCAGTCCAGGACCGCTCGCTTAGCCGGCACTGGGCAGGGGAGCACGGGACTGGAGTGCGGCGAAAGGGGTTGAAGAAGAGGAAGAAGGAGGTGGAGCGAGTGGGCAATCTGTGGCAGTGAAAAGAGCCTGGGAAGGAGCAGGAGGAGATGACAGCTGAGCTGCCGGTCAGCCAGGCGGTCTTTTTCCTGCAGTGACGCAGTATGGTCCGCAGCTGATGAGCCGTATCTGTGCGAGGACATGCAGAAGCTGTTGGTTACAGGAGACCAGTCACATACCTTTTGTGAACATAACGGAGAAGTCTCATGGTGAAATGTCAGAGACAGGGACTGGAGGACAGGGAGATCGCTTTATTAAAGGGGTAGGTGCTGTATGCCAGGGGAAGGAGGGTGATCTGGGGCACTGAGGAAGCTTACGGAGCCACGTGCAGAGAGAGGAGGGGCTTATTCCATAGCCTGGGAGGGCGTCCGCTGCCATCTTCCTGCTCAAGCGAGGCCAAGCGATGGACATCGCATATCCCAGGTGGGCTCTCCGCAGGAATGGGAGGAATGTGCTCTGCTGATGGTTGGGATTTGAACTGGGTCAAAAATAGTGTGTGAAGTGAATTAATTAAGGGTTTTTCAGCTGTTGCAGGCAATGAGGATGCAATTAAAGGTGCAGAACTTGTTGCACCCTTTTATTTCTCATGCTGGGTAAGTATACTTGACTGTCACTGTCCCAGCCTGATGAATCTGTTGTCTGCATTCCCAGACGAGGTGCAGGAGCCTCCCTTAGGATCTCTGCCATTGCCTGACACCCCAGCCAGGGAGATGGACAGGTCATAACATCTTGGGAAATGGAGGATGAGGAAATCCACTGAGACCATGTGATCTCAGTGAATACAGCAAATACAGAGTTGCTCAGTAGAGTATAGTTAGAGCTGTTTGCCCAGCCTGTTTCTAAGCATCCCCAGTGACAGCACCTGTTCCCATGAGATTTCCACTTGGATTTTCTCCCATCCACGTTCACTGCGGCTCGCCGTGACTGGCATTCAAGCTGCGTGAGCACATATGGTGGGAGAGGAACAGTCCCTTAGCAGTACTCTGGGGAAGCCTGAAGGCTGGAACATGGGTTGCTTACAAACACCTAAACCAAGAGAATTGCATAGTGTTTACTTCCATGGGTGCTCAGAGAAGCAAATCATCTCCAGTTTGCTGTGCAGTTGGTCAGTAAAGGCCACGTACTTAGCTGGTGGGAGGCAAGCAGCCTGCACACAAGTATGATTGCTCTGCAGAGTGCAGCCCTCTGCTCTGGGAGCCTTTTCTTCTCTGTGGATACTTGGTTTTATATTAGTAGCTTAGGAGCAAGCTGGGAGGTGTGCAGGGCCCGGGGAAAGGATACTGCAGGGCAGTGCTGAAAAACATACTGATTGCGGTGTAGTTGCAGTGTCATTTACTGGTCAGACTGTTGTTACATTTCTCCTAGGATCTTGCAAAAAGAAAAGATGCTTTTGAATTACATTCGTGAATTAGACCAATGTTAGTAGCGGCCAGCCTGGTGGACATGTGGAGATGGTGTATTGCATCTTTACTAGTGCCAAGATATTTCCCGCTGGCTTAACTGAATCTGGAAGTGGAGTTGACTTGCAGACTTGATAAAACTGCTTTCCGAATCCTGGGGATGGTCCTTTCTTTCTTGCTAGGATGAGAAAGAAAAATCTGGTGACAGTATCGTAGTGCCGTGATGCACAAGAATGTGATTATTCAAGAGCAAAACGTATTAGTGAGCTCAGAAAACATAGGATCAGAAGGAGTGCTTGCCACTTTTACTAGGATCCTGGATTTCGAGGTAGTTAAGTACCTGGGACCTGATATATGAGATACATTTTGAAATGGTACAGATTTTCCCAAATGGGAATAACATAACTACTTGGATATACAGTATTGGGAGAAATAAATTCATGTTTTAAAAGTGGTATCTTTTACTGACTGGCTCATAAAGTCTTTTAAGGTGGCTGCAGAATACTGAAAGCTTGCATTCAGGGGAAAAGAGGTGAAGAAAAAAATTGTGTAGTTTGCATTTTAACTGAATCTGCCGTTTCTTAGTGACACTCAAGTGAAAAAGACCCAGTAAGCAAAATGTCAAGAATAGACCTTTTTCAAGTTATAAATGCCTGAAATGCAGAGCTTTTCTTTCACCCATCTTTATGCATTTAGCTGAGTACTTGATGAATGACAGTTTCTCTAAGATATTCCCTAATCATAACCATACTCTATGGAGACTAGTTACAGCATCGTTATCATCTGTTACTCTATGAACATGTTATGTCAGGTTAATAATGGTTGCAGTGGGAAAATGTGATCCAGCCCTCTGAAGCCAAGATCTTGCTAACATTTCTGTAAATGATTGAAGGTACACGAGTAATCTTACTGAGTTCATTTGCTTCTTAATTCCTAACTACCACCTTGAAAAGCAGATTCGGGTAGTGTATTCAGGAATTCTGCCTTGTACTCTTTAAGACATGACAGTACAGATCCTTGCTGCAACATAAATAGTGTGGTTGCTAAAATTTGTATTATAGGTAAAGACATTCGGTCCCAATCAGAAGTGATACGCTAGTGTTGTGAGGCTCAGTTCTAGTCCTCTGAGAAGTGCCTTGGGATTGCAGAGTGCTTTGGTGGGCCCGAGGGCAGCTGCACAGTGACTTTAAGACACTCGTCTTTGTCACCTCTGTGAGGCTGGCTGAGGAGAAGCTCGGTGCCAGGGCAGGGAGCTCCGAGGAAAGTAAGAGCACTGCAAGGCGTTTGAACCTCAGAGGTGGCCCAGAGTGGCCAGCATGAAGGTCCAGGAGTACAGGGCTTGGAACGTGATGGTGTTTCAAATGGCATCTGTTTCACTAGAAAATTAAATTGTCTGGATAAACTACTCTGTTTTTTAAAAACCTGTGTACCAAAAATTTCAGTATGAATACTCAGACCACGCACACTAATACAGTTCCGATCCGAGTCTTGTTCAAGCTCACAGTTCTACACTGTTGTTTTTTTTTGCCAAGCCAGGTAACTGTTCCACCACTCTGAGCTGGGATTGCCCTAGAAGCAGTTACCTTCTGATGTGCACTGCTTGTGGCATACAGTGACAGCCAGGCGTAGTGCCCAGAGGCTGCTGCACCTTGCTAGTGTGTGGTCCGTATGTGTGAAAGTAAAACTCATTCATTGCTGGGGATGCTGAATCTCCAGGAGGCTTTACCCAGAGCTACCTGGAGAAGAGCAGATGCATTTTTCTGACATTCTTAGGCATGCAAACAGCAGTCAGTTTCTCTTGAGTAGATGAAAATGTTGTGAAAGTCTCTATTTAATATTGTCTGGGATGAAATGTCCTATCCAGGTATTTCTTCTTTCCCTCTGTCACGTTTCCTCTTCACTGGTCCCAGCCATGCCTGTGTACGTGCTGAAATGTGAAGCCCTAATGGAAGAGCCAGGTAGGTGGGGAGGCAGCAGCTGGGGGAACGTGGAGCTTAGGGGCGAGTCCAGCAGAAAGTAATCTTATAATCTTCGGAAGATGTTATTTCAAAGAAAGATGTAAAGAAGCGTAAAGAAATTATCAGCTCTTCCCATGAAGGATAAACCCATCTTTGGCACTAGATGAATATGCAGGGTTTACTCTGAGTGTAAAGGCACCTTAATGCATAGCAATCAACACCTTATATAGTAATACAAATATGTCCAAAGGAAAGTTGAGTTGTACTTGTGGGAATCATAACTCCAAATTTTTAAGACTTTAGTTGAAGATCCCAGCTAAATTTGCATTCTGGCCCCATTAACCACACAGAGACATGCACAGAAACCAAACACGAAAAAGCACCCAGAAGTGTTTTTCTGTTTCATTTATGACTACTGCTGCAGCCTCAGAAATACAAGGGGAATTGAAAATGGGAAAAACATTTTAAAATAGTTTAAAAATAATAATCCTTGCTCTACGATTTCTACTGCCAGATTTCATCATGGACTAATTTCTTGCAGCTGAGCTGCAAACCTCTATGAAAATAGGGGTTTACAGTGGAAACACTGACTAACTATAGCTATGCAGTACCATGAATAATGATGCTATAATTATGCCTTGTGATTTACCAAGACCTGGTTTCTGTATAGTTTTTGAGCTTTTGCTGCTTTTGCTGTTTGCTGGTTTGGGGAGCAATTTTTTTTTTTTTTTTGACTGTGGTTTGCTTCCTTTTGTTCATATGATGTTGGCACATACTTTTTGAGAAGCATTTCTCTGAAGGGAGCTGGGCAGACAGCTATGATTAAGTATGAAATGATTGGGTGAGCTGTTTGTCAAAGTTATAAATAGGATACCACACAAGCCCAACACTAATCTCGTTGAAAGACAGATACTGGCAACATTTCTTAGTCATCTGTTCCTGACGCTCAGGGGAGAACAACTACACTTCCATTAAGTTTTCAAACAGAAGTTGCCTAAAATAAATTTCTCTGGTAAAATTTTGGGCATATGCACTATGAGCCACGTTGAGATGTAGCAGGGTGTTCAAGTTTTAATGCTGAGACAGTTTAAACCTGGTCCTCTGAGTTACCATGTGGGGGTGGAAGGTGATGGCTTGACTGTTGCGGAAACAGAATGTGTTCACGAAACAGTGGTGGCAGGGCTAGAACAGGGCCCTCATTTCTTCATACCCCTGGATTAGTTTCAAGGGTAGAAAAGGAGCTCCTTAGGGATATCCAGTGCATCTTGGGGTTTATAGACAGCTTTCTGTAATCTCCTTGGCAGTTCGGCAGTTCAGCAGATCAGATGGAGGCACAAGTAGAAGAACGATGGCGCAGGTTTCACCTATGTGCTTCTGCAAGCAGGGATGAAAGGCAACATACTGAATTCCTTCCGCTGCAGATCTCTTGCACACAGTGGCCAGAGGTTTCTGCAGACCCTGGCCCTGATCGTGGTACTCATTTCTCTAAGTTCTGCATCAACTGCATGAGTTTTGTCCAACTGGAAGTCTGCAATTCATGTTCCCACAAGATGACCCCATACTTTCCATTTCCTTTCATGGTGGCTTAAATTGTAGGAAAGGGCTCTGCAATTTTGCTGCCTGCCAAAACGTTCACAAAACAAAGCAAAGCAATAGCTGAGGGGAAACAGAGCATTTCTGGAACTGACAAAAGCTTTGAGTTGTAAAGTGAAAAAACCCACAGCAACCAGAACTTACCCCTCCCATCCTGCACCTTCCTACCTCCCTGCCAACACACAGAGCAAGGAGTTTTAGAAGAGGTGTAAACACTCCTCATTTATGGCATAAACCAACAGCTATGCCTAGGAAAAGTCTCTTAAATTTTTACAGAGATCTGAAGAGGATGATCTTGAATTTGTGGTGTTCAGACAATTGATTACATGCATCTTCATACTTTTCAAAATTAAAAATACACATTTATGGAATTCAAGATTAATGACTGTCATTAAACCTAATTTCTTTAATATTTAGGCATAGGCATTTTGTTTTTGCAAACTCTTAAAATCAGATTCAGATCCAATAGCTTCATTGGTTTAATAACTGTTTAAAGATGGGGCTCAGGAGCCATTTTTGTTCTTACCATCAGACAGAGCAGTTGGGTTTTATAGTTTTGCTTATTTTCCCTCGGGAAATTTGTGCTGCTAGAAGAGAAGATCCTTCTTGGACACACGCGTCCTCCTGCAGGAAGGGAACAAGCTGCTCCTGCAGCCCCAGTGCTGCTGAGGATGCTCAAAGCCCCGCTCGGCAGGAGAGAGGCAGCTCCTGGTCCTCACTGGAGCAGCCTGACGTTGGGTGTCATGGCATCGTCCTCCTCTGCTGGGTGCATCCCATCGCAGCATCCTGCGAGAGTGACAGAGGGCTAAGAAATAGGGGGTGCCTCACAGGAGCCCAGTGCTTAGCACGTGCCTGCAACCCAGTAAGGCGATTGTCATCATCTTCATACCGGTATCTACTGCTTGAGTAGCTTTGCTGTGGTTAGAAGGAAATGTTCTCTAAGTGCTAACTCCTGCATGAGGGAGGAATCCAGATTTTCTTGTTTTTTTTTCCACTGAAACGTTTGGTACTGGCCAGGAGCACTCCCTGGACTTGAGCAACAGTCTGTAGCCTTGCTAATGCTCTTCTGCCTCTTTGTTCCGCAGTGCAGTATCACCATTTTCCTTGCAGGGCTTCAGCAGGCAGACTGGAGAAACCTTTCTTTTTGGATCAAACCCTTTCTCAAATTCCTATATGAATAACTGCCTCAGAGCTGTTGGTGCTGGTTTGTTTTTTGGGTTTGGTTTTTTTGGGGTATTTTTTTGCTTTTTTGTTACTCAAGAATAAACCAAAAGCTATCACCTCTTAAACCTCTTAGTGGAGACTGCATCTTTAATCTTAGTTTAGTACCAAGATTCCTTTTCCAGACAGATCCTTCCAGCAGCAAGCTGGAAGAAAAGCTAGCAGAAATTTTTCTGAGAAGAAATTGAAAAAGATTGGTTAATGAATTGCTTTGCCTCTTATGTACTAACATATTTACAAGGTTGCAAATGAAACAGCATCTGATAAGAGTGATAGGTTTCCAGTTTGATCTTATTTTAGTTTGCAGCGAACTGAGGATAAAAAGACTCTTTGTTCCAAGACGAAGAAGAAAAAAAAACTAACAAAAACATCTGGCGAGAAGCTGATGTGCTCAGGACAACTCTGAAAGAGGTTGATAGTGATGGATTATGACACCTAGCTTCAATACATCCCCACAAGTGTTATATGAAGAGACAAGATAATTCTTCCCTTGTCTGAGATTCTTTTAAAGAGTTTTCTACTTTTCAGAGAAAAGGAAAGAGCATAACAGTTGACTCCCTGTGCGTTCCTCCATGATCCTTGCAACTGTTCTAGTCTGAACTGAAGGCTTCTTTCAAGATTGATTTATTTGAAGAGTGCTAATCACAGTCCACGTCAGGGCTACCCTTATGAAGCTTTTCATGATGGATCATCTCCTCTTCTGGAGCAGAGACCTGCTTGGCAGCTCCCTGCCAGTGGGTCCAGTGCCTGGGAGAGGATCTGGAGAGCACTGGGTTTTGGTGTGTTCTGTCAGTGCTGCGAAATGGAGGTTACCTTGCTCGTGGTACGTGTGGATTTGGCCCTAAAGCATTCTTTCATTCCTCTCTCAAACTGCTGAAAAAGATACTTTCTCCTGAGAATTATAAAGCATTTCCTACTTTGTCCTTAAACGCAGGCTTGGATCACTGCACCCTGCGCTGATTTCTGCTGCATGTGCGCTGCTCAGTCAGAGGGAGAGTCAGGCCGCTGCGGCTCAGGGCAGATCCAGACCCTGAGTGAGAAACTGGGAGGAGAAGTGATGAGAAGGGTTATTCTGGTGCAGTGTGTTCATTTGGAATGACATTACCAAAACCCAAAGGAGCAATGAGTGGGTAAACTGCTTTCATGCAGAGCTTTTCAGTAAGAATCAAGTCTGTTGTCAGCATTTGTGACATTTTCTCTGTTCCCTTCCTTTGGGCAGTTTGCCACAGAAACATACACAGATGACATTAGGATTCTCAAACTGTCATTTCTGAAGAAGGCACTCATCTACTCTGTATTTAATATTTTTCCGGGACATGAAAGTGGCTTTCTGCTCTGTTAATTAACTTTTTCTTTGCCCATGTTTGCCTGCTTTATAAATTCCTCTGACATCAGGGTCTAAGATTAAACAAAATGATACCATGCTTCCAGTATGTGAGCACGACACTGAGCTGACAGCTTGGAGTCTGAAGTATTTCAACACAAGAACAGAGCAAATAGGAGGAAATTCACACTCAGCCTTACCCACACCATCCCAGCTGGCTTCCTGAGAGCCAAACTCCTGATGTGAGTGGCTGCAATCTGCAGGAGACAGAGCAGTCCCAAAGCCTCGCACCTGTTTGTGGTCTTTTGCCCTGAGGATGCCAGTTGTGGTATTTCTCAGAAATACCTGTATCTCTTCACTGTGTCAGGGTTTCACCGTAATGCAGTTACGGAGTAGTGCTGACCTGGTGTGGAGCCAACTCCACACAGCAGCCAGATTAAGTTGTCTTATTTGGTTAACAGTGTTTTGATAGTTTATTAAATCTTGGTAGGAGTAAAATGGTAAGGAGTGGAACAAGCAAATCACATGGATTATCTGCCCTTGGATTTTCACTTTTGTTGGTGTAATCCTGGTCTGAAAGATGAGCTGTGTGAACAAGCATTTGATGTTTTGCTAATGTCTTGTCTTAGATATGTGCATTGCTTAAACAGAAGCAGCATATTCTCTAGCTCTTATTTTTTTTTTGTTCCAGTTTGCTGTTTTTATCACTGATGTGGAACATAGTGCTTGTTTTCTTTATCTGAAATGAAAACATTAGTTCATCTCAGGTAGCACAAGACATTTGATCAGCCATCAGATGGTAAGGCATTATAAAAGCTGCTGACAGGACGAATTCAGACCTGTGGCGTGCTGCTTGAAAAGACTCCATGCCCTTGTTGTCAGTCACCTGAGATACCCAGCTACTCCCTCAACAGTGGCATGGACAAAGCAGGCAGGACAGCCCCTGCCTTGCCCCATAGTCCTCAGCATGTGAACTGTGCCACTGCCTTGGGGCAGCCTTGGGCCAACTGAGGTTAACCCAAGTCTTGCTACATAGCAAGTGCTGAGGTCTCCAAGGGGTTCCTGCCGGGCACTGGGGAAGCAGACAGCTTCTTGCTGGCTCTCCTCTCCCCCAAACGAGTCGAACCTGCCCCTCGCAGCGTTGGATCCCACGACTGCTAGCCCGTGTTCTGCCCCCCATTTCTTGGCCAGCTCATACCCCTGCCCCCGTGCGCATCCTCATCCACTGGTATCGCTAAGACCAGGGCTGAATGTGACTCAGTGCGTTTTGATCAAAGCCTGAAGGTTTGCCATGCAATACTTAACATTCGGGCCTGCTGTGGCCCCCCAGTGTTATGTGCAAAGCAAAGCCAAACAGGCCAATATTCTTAATACATAACCAGAACATAGAAGATTGCACATTTTGCCAACAGCTGACTGCCAATCAAAGAAAGGGGCTGCACAGCGCTTAGCTGACACCGGCCTTTGCAATATGGGAAACTTCCTGAGTTGCACTCTCCTTAACAGAGCAGCGTGGCTTTCAGTTCAGTCTGATGTTAGCAGCTACTGTCGGAGACCAGCTGTACCCACGGCCACCTTACACATCTTGTGGGGCCTAGGTGTTAGGAAGACGCTTGCCAGCTGGTGTTTCTCAGTGCATCCAGAACGAAAAGTGCATGAAGAGCTTGTCCTAGAAGTGTCAGCCACAGGACTGTATCCTAGTCAGATGTTTTTTGGGTACCCTCTGTTCCTTCAGGAGTTATCTGTGACAAGACTGGGTTTCCAAGTAGCATTGTGCTACCAGTGTTAAAGGCTGTGCTGTCGGTTACTTACCAGCATGCTCTAAATCACTCTGGGGATCATGTTCCCTTTAAAGATAGGTATTTCAAGAGAAATGAAGCAGGAAAAGCTGGGAGGCATAAGGAAGGCGATTTACTTTCGTTACACTACCTCTTTGCAAGGTGTTTTTAACATCTGTACCACCTCCAGGCTCGTTTTGTGTCTTCCGCAGGTACTATGACATGTTTAAAAAAAAAAAGGGGGAAGAAGAAAAAGTCGTGATCTGAACTACACTGTGTTCCTCCCTCTGATGCTTATTGGCCTGGATGGGATTTAGGTGTGAAGAGGGAGAAGACAACTGAGCCAAGTGCCTGCCGGGGACAGTGGGAGAGGAGTGGAGCTCGCTGGGTGCTCTCACGTTCCCTGGCTGCACCCAGCCGGGAGGCTGTGTCGTGGCTTGCCTGTGCTGCGAGCAGGAAGGGTCTCAGCAGTGTGGGATTTCAGCAGGCCTGGCTGTGTGAGACCTGTCCCCCCAGGAGCCCCTGAGGAGAGGGCTTGGGCTGTAGGTGCCAAGGGCCAGACTGGAGCCATCAGTGGTCAGTTTTGATCTAGGAGCATGGGATGAGTTTCTAGAGCTGTTTGGAAAATGAGTGGGATGAGTTGTTACAAATAGGAGGGAAGACTCATGACGGATTTATCACAGCCCAAAATAAATTGTTCCTCCCAGAGTTTAATTTTGTAATAATTTGCATTTAGATACTCTAACACATCCAAATAACCCCAAACCTTCTGCAAACATTGTGATGAATTCAATCTCCTGTGTCGTGTGAGAGGGATAGAAATAGCACTGTTTACATGGCTAAAGGAAGCTGAGGACTCTGCTCCCAGTGTTGCGTTTTAAATCCCTGGGCCTGCCCTTCTCTCCCTGAGGGCAGCCTGAGTGGGCTGGGGGCTGCGGCTGCCCCGGGGCCGGGGGAGAAGCAGGATGCTGAGCCCCCTCCTGCCCGGGGTGGCTCTTTCCTGGGGGCCCTGCCACAAAGCACCCGGCTCCGTCTCCAGGGGACAAGTGGTGAAGTGATTTAATAGTCAGCACTCTCAAACGCAGTAATGAATTTGATAGCCAAAACGATCTGCTAACCCAGCCGCCTGAGAGGGTATTTGAAGGACGATCCAAGCCTGCAGCCAGGCAGTGTGATATTTTCTTGTCATCAGCCTCCTGCCTATTCCTTTCCATTCCAGGGCAGTTAATCATAAGTGAGATATTTGTTTGATGCCATTTTCATGCATGCTCTGCCCTGTCTCTGTTTCCCAAAGACAGTGCAGTCTGTGGGTTACGTCCCACCCTGGCTTCAGCAGCCTCTTGCCACATTTGCAGGAGAGCCAGCTCTGCCGGGGGACCCGGGCCGCTTACTGAACCACACATTTTTGGCTGCTCAAGGTTTGGGCAAGCCAATAGCTTTGTGAGGGGAAGCTGAGCATCCCAAAGTGCATCATCTCGTACTTACAGGTCCACATCTTAAATCTGGAGCACGTAAGGCAGCACGGAGCTGGTGTTAGCTGAGCCACCCAATGCACACTGGGTGTCTCTGTGCCATGCTGCCCAGCCTGCTCAGCTGGGGGCTGCGAGTCAAGGGCCGGGGAGGGAAGGTTGGTTTTTAGTTACAGGCTCTCGTGGGACAGTGTAATTGTCTTTGGGCCTGACCAAGTTGGTCTGAGTCATGGGCAGTATATCCAGTATCTTCAAGGAGATTTGGACCAGCCTCTGTTTGCTGCCAGTTTGGCTTCTGTCATGCTCACTTGCTTTCTGGAAAGCTTTTCCTGGGCTGGGAGCATGCGCTGTGGAGCAAATGGTTAGCAATGTGTCAGCTGCAGACAACGGGAAATTTCTCTGACACAGCACTAGAGTGGAAAAGCACGCTGTGTCTTGCAGATTTACTCCTTGTAAAACACCTCTAGCTCTCCATAGATATTTGCAGATAATCTGCAGCCAAGTGAACCCAGAGGTATTTATAGCGCAGCTTCAGCAATGACATAATGGCAAGTTAGCAAACAAATGAACTTTGAAATATAGGGAAAGCAAAAATACGGTCTAGCATATGTTTATTTTGAAGTCAATAAAAAAAAAGTTGAAATAATAATAGTGAATGTTTCCAGGGTGGGTTAGGTTAAAAAGCAAAGCAAGCAAAGCATTCTCATAGTGCCGTAAGACTGTTCTGTGCACACCAAGTTTGAAATACAAAGACAAATGATGAAAACTTTGCTTCCCACTGAGATAAAATGATGTGGTGCTGAGTACCATATGAACACCTGGTAGAAAACTAAATTAAATGTTGCATCAAAAGGAATTTAGACTGCTCTGAATTAAAGCATTTTGAAAAAAATCTCTATTCAGTTCCCAAAGTTGTGTAAAATTAGGCAATTTTAGCTGCGGGTGTGACTTTTCACTTTCGTTCTATGCCCCCCCATTCTCTGCTCTCTGTTGGCTGCAGGTTATTTGATGCTGTTAACCAGAGGTGTTGGACTGTTGCCATTTTGCTGAAACACACCCTGCGCTTCAGACTGGGCTGGGAGTATGGAGGTTTTCGTCTGGTCATGTCACATTTTAATTAGCAAGCCTCATGCTTGTGGGTGTGGAGCTCGGGTGCAGTGCGGGACCCTTCCTCCCAGGGCACCCTCCTCCTCCTTCTCTTCCTCCAGGGCCAGCCCCATGCTTTCTCCCTCTGTTTCATTTCTGGATTCCGACATTTGCTCTCCACAGTTTCAGGTTCAGCAGCCGCAGCTGTGAGCAGGGCTCTCCTCCGTGTGCCCCGTCCCCAGTCGGCTGCAGCTCAGGGCAGGAAGCCGTCGCAAGGCCGAGCCCCGTGTGCTGGCAGCGGGTCAGGAGAAGGGGGCTCCCCAAGTGTACGGCTCCCACCGCTTTATCTTGGCTTGCCAAAACATTGGGATTTATAAAGGGTTGTTCGTGGCTTAGGCTGAACCTGCCAGCCGTGGTGCCACTAGGACCATCTGCTGCTCAGCAGCCCTCTCAGAGAGCCTGGCACTGACGAGGCCTCACTTTGTCCTCGGACAATAAAGGCAGCGTGGAAGGATGGATACAGTAGTAAAACAACTGTAAATAAAATGTTGATCCTCGTCAGAAATCCTGCGGAAGCAGAAATCAGACAGAAGAGGCTGGGCAAGAAGAAAGTTTTTAATTTGCTGTGACAGGAAACAAAGCTGTGTCTTGTCAAAAAATTCCAGCTCCCTTTTTATGCCTGTCTGTTGCACGTCAGCAGTCCTCACAACGACTTTCTTGTACAAATGTGGCTGTATAGAAGTGAGCTTAGACGTGAATTGCAAGAATCTGCATTCTGAAAGGAAACGTGAGAGAGAGGCTTGGCTGAGCAGTATAACTTGAACTTCATTGGGTGGGGGAAGCCTTGGGTCACCTGGTGCTCATATTTGACTCCCGGTTCGTGTGTTGGGCTAAGCTGGTGCTTTTCCTGCTGCTCTGCCCCTGCGGAGCTGCTGGGCCTGGGCGCTGGTGGGGCCAGCAGCCAGCGGGACCCCTGCTCTCCCTCGCGCTCCTCTCAGCCAGAGCACAACAGCCAGGTAACAGGGGCTGCTGTCCCCCAAAACCTGGTCAGCAGCAATTCCTGTTGCACTCCTGTTCTTCTGTCGGTGCGAATGCCCGCCGCACCCTGAGTTTTCCAGGGCCGGTCTCACCCCGCTGCCTCACAGGTTGCTCCAGAGCTGCCACCAGGGACCCCAGTGCCAGCAAATGCAAATGCCTCCTGAACGGCTTCTACCTCAAACACATCAGCCACAGAGCACTCCTGTGAAAATTGCTCTTAGGCTACTAATTACATGGCATTGACAAGGATAGGACATTCGCCCAGTTTTAAAGATCCTTTAACCTGAGGCTCCCATTTGCTAAGGGCTCTGTGCTGGAAATAGCTCAGGACTGTAATGGGAAACTCTGGAGGACTGTGCAGGTTCAGGATTTCAAGCTGTCGATGCACACAAGATAAAACATGATTTTAAATGTATGTTTCAGCTCAGCTATGACATTAAGATAGCAGTCCTGTAAAACTGCCAGCAAAATCACTGGCAATCCCAATCAAATTACATTAAGCATGTTAACTTCTTTGTAATTGGTTTATCGCAGTGCGTGCTTGAAACAAGGGTTTTTTTATTCTGTAAAAAAATAACCCTGATGTTTGATTTCATTCAAATGAGTTCTTATTGCTGGGTAAGGAGAAGTGTGGGGTGTGTTTGCAGGTGGATGTGTCTTTGTTTGTAAGGACTCATAAGAACTTATGCAATTATTTTCAAAATGTTGCTGACTCTGCCTATGCAAATACTTGCTTCTCCACAATAAAGAGATTGTGGAGGGACAGGAGGAGCTCCCATACTGAAGAATTTTTTAATTTAACATCCGAGTCGTTTTACCTTTCCTGTCCTTCCTTATAGCAAAGGGTATATTCAATCAGTGCTTGTCATAGTAACCCTTTTTTGGGGTGATTATGTCTTTTTCGGGGAGATAAGATTTTTAATTGAAAAAAGAGTAAATGGGCAGATTTCAAAATGCATGGAGGGGAATTAGTCAACCAAATTCCACTGGTATTCAGCGTGCCTGTGTCTTTCGAAAAATTCTCCCTATTCTCATTTCTCTGGTTATTGAAATCCCTTCTCAGGATAGAGATAGGGTTTTGGAGGTTATTTTTTGGTTTGTTTTGTTGGCAAATTAGTTTCAAACAGTTGTTCTAAGAGACATGTGAAGTCTAATGAGGACAATTAATATGTCATTTAATCAGAGACTTTCATGTCTTCTGGGCTCTTTCTAAGGCAGACAGAGCAGAGCAGGAGTTATTTGTATTTCCCTCTTTGTTGCCCAACACATTAATTTTATCTCCTTCACTTTTGCTTCTCTCACAGTCCACAATGAGAAAACTTCTACCTGCATTCATACCAACCGCTACAGTAATACAGGATAACTCAAATTAGCGGGTAGACACGCAGATCCAGGTTACCAGGGAGCTGGAATGTTTTTATGCTGAAGTCATCTGGGGTGAAATCCTTCCCTTTCCAGAGCTGGCCATTCAACTACATTTTCTCTCATTTTAGGGGAGCACCTGCGAATCTGCCCACAAGGCTATACCTGCTGCACCAGCGAGATGGAGGAGAACTTTGCAAACAAAAGCCGAAGTGAATTTGAAGCCATGATGAAAGAAGCTGGTCGCTCTGTGCAGACGATCCTAACGGCGCAGTACAGAAGCTTTGACAGTAAGTAAAACCTGCTCCTCCTGCACGGGATCCAGTCACTGCTTAATTTCCCAGGTGCTGTTTGAGTGAGGGGTTTGTGTTCAATGTGCCTTCATCTGCATCTTGTTCAATAGTTTGCGCGAAATGTTGACCTTTGATAGCAGTTGTACCTCAGGCTGTGTTTTTGCAAGAGCAAGTCATTTTGAGAACTCCATTTCAGTGAAGCCATTGCAGGAGTTTGGCAGGCACGGGTACCAACAAATTGTGTACCTTGGCACAGATGCAGCTTTTACAAGCATAGTGTAATCAGGTCTTACCACAGCAGCATAACATCAGAGATAGTGATGTAAGACTTGGCACTACGCCTTGAGCTGTAAGCTGAAGAATATGGTAAAGGTGACTGGATAGTCCTCAGGAGATGGGGAGGGTCTAAGAAGGCATGGATTTTTCTTGTTCATTCCATATAGATTGCAGATGAAAAGGAGGTAAGTTCATATTAGGTGCTTATAACTTTGAGCTGCATACAAACATCTGAAAATGGTGCATAGCCGTGAAGACCTTAGAGGCCATTTCGCTTAAGATGTTATGGACAAACATGCTCTCCAAAGCACAGTATTCCTCCTAATGTGCTAAGCAAAGGCTAAGGATGGCTCTCTTACTTTTATTGTTCATTGTTCCCTGAAGAATACATTTTGCAGTGCACAGTAAGCCTCAAGGTCTGAAGGCCACTGGAAATAAGTGGTTTATTGGCAAAATTGAGATGACCTATGATTCAGAAACTGTACCCATTATCAGATTTTAAAGAAGGTCAGTCATTTAGAATCACGGTCCTCCTAACTTTATCTACAGTCATTATATGGAGTTACTGTGAGAAGAATAGGAGTTAGAGAAAGAAGCTATAATAGCCAGAAAGGTGGAACTGGAAATTTCAAGCAGTACATAATAGATCTAAAGAAATAAACCTGACCTTCAGGGAGCTGATAACCAAGATTAAGTGCTTTTACACTGAATAGAAAGAAAAGGCAATGCATCTCTGCAAAATGCATTGTAACTGTGTGGCCAGGGTTGACCACAGCAAAGGCATTCTTTTAAAAGCTCAAAATTAATTGATTTTTACCTGCCTTAAAAAGCAATGACCAAGATTTTCACAAGAGCCTTACAATGCTGGTTGCTCAGGCTGGCATCCGAATGGGACCTGATGCAGCTGCTGCTGCTGAGCAGACTCACTGACCTCTGAAATCCAGCCCCTCACAGAGGTTAACACAGAACATCCACCAGCCTCAGCACCCTCTCCCTCCTCTGCCTATTGCAGATTTTGGCTGGTACATCTGGCCTTTATTTTTGCCCCACACACTCAAAAGAACATACTTCTACCTGTGTCATGTAAGAGAGTGTAAAACTTGATGGAAAGCTTTGAGGATCATGTTGATGAGCAGACATTGTCTAGTGAAGGACCGGTTTAATATGAGTGTGATGCTTTGGTGGATTAATAATAATAACAGCTGTAAGAATAATAGTATGCAAAAATAAGCATATCAGAGGGGGGGTGCTTATGTTGAGATGCCAGTTAGGGATGTGAGGGCTTTCTTCATCTTTTTCTCATATTTTACAAAAATAGACATTAATTTCTGTGGTGCATAGCCAAGGTTTTTTTGTTTGTTTTGGTTTGGTTTTAAGCATCAAACAATATAACTGTTCAATAAGCAAAGTATTACTTTAACAGACCATAATGCACAGATCACTGATGTTTTGCAGTGGGAGTAACCTCAGTTGAGCCCTCAAGGCCAGGAAGATGTTTCCTGCTCCCATTATACCTTTTTCAGTTTGGTTAACTACCATTGCAATCAATATAGAGCTTATAATTTATGCAAAACAAGATGAAAAAAAAACAGTATTCATCATATTTTATCTGCGTTTCAAGCACGACTTTACCTATAAGCAGTATTATTTTTTTTTCTTAGCTACTTTATAGTTGGTTTAAAATTAAGGTAGTTCTGGTGATGTGGTGATGGAATCATACCAACTGCTGAAACAATGCAGTAGAAACCACCCTATCTTCCAGTTGATGTTATTAATCTTACACTTACTAAGAGTTTTTGCAGGCAGTGCTGTTTACGGCTGTTCAATAGAAAATTTTTTTTAATGTTATGAATTCTAGTCTTTCTGCCACTGGATGCCTAGTTTTGTTGGATATCCTTGTCAGCAGTTTCTGTGGCTACTTGAATAACGGAGAGACCTTTCATTGCCTTTGTTTTGGATGTAGCCCTAAATCTGGCGATAAAGTGCTACTGCTTTTTCACAGGTACTTGTTTGTTGTATTCTGGAAGGGTTTTTCCTTTCCACTTTTCCCATGTCTGTGTTTGCTGTGCACAGGAGAGTGCAGCTTTTGAGGCTGCAGAGGTATCGTATCGATGCACGGCTTGTCTTCATATTTGCAATTTGCTTTGGCTGCAGGAGGATGTAGCAGGGGAGCTCAACTGTATGGGGATGTCCAACCCTCCCTCATAGCGTTTGCAGCCTGGAGGTTAGATTATTCATATATTCTCTGCTAGCAGGTGTGGTACATTGAACTTTAGGCCTGCAGCTGTCTTCTTCAGATTCACCACAGCAATTCTTGCTTTTGTAATCTCGCTGCTGATCATGGCAATAGTCTCTACTTGCAAATTGCCCTGAAGCTCCAGCTAGAAAATAGCAAAGCTACAGCAATCTGTTACTGAAGTAGTATTCTCCATGCTGGTGTTCAACACTTTGCTTTGGAGAATAATTCATCCTGCAGGTGGTGATCTGCAAGTTCTAAGTTATCAGAGGGCCTCTTTTCCGAGCTATATTTTTGTCCTATTGCAAGGAATTATAATTTGTAGTTTTGGTCTCACTGGCTGCTTTTGGGACACTTCGTGGCCAGGAGTGGGTTGTCCTTTATCTCATACAAAGTACTTTTAGAGAAAATAGATACACAAAATACAGATGGCATATGATAGGTAGAGACATATATGAAGCTGATATATGTGGAAGAGGATCCTATGGTTTGACTGCTCTCCCTGCATAGCAGAAGACAGATGCCTTCTGGGATGCCCTTCCCCCAGGATCTGCCAGGGCTAAATTTAAAGTTTAACAGCCTGCAGTATTGCTTATCTGCTTTCCAGAGCATTTGTTGTTTTGCTTTAGTTTAGTTAGCAGGATTTGGGGGCATCAGATTTGCGTTACGCATACAGTCATTGGCTTGCTGTTAACCTTTTAGTTGAAAAGCTAGTGTTTTGCTCTACAACCAATTGTTTTTAATTAAAAAAAAAAAAAGCACAGACCAGGAGTGATGAAAACAAGTGCTTTTGATAAGTGAGTGCTAGGGTGAACACAGAGGTCCGAGTAGCAGTACTTCATTAGCAGCATTATGTGCACGGATGCTTTGTTAATTTTGATGTCCCAGGCCTCTTGCTCAGGCAAGGAGCAGCCCATGATGCTGGAGGCTGCTTAGGTGGGTTTTAGGCAGAGTTTATTTGCCTGGAAAGTTGTATATAGCCCAGACCTGGAAAGCAAACCGTGAATAATGAAAATGATAACAATACTGGGAGCCTTAGAGGGAGCTGGATGGTCTGGATAGACTGGTGCTAAATATTGTTTTAAAGATTTTTAAATCTTTCATAAAGATTTTTAATTATACATGCTTCTGAGATTTTAATTGCAGAAAGTGCTTGTTTTAAAACTGGTATCATCTCAGTGGAGTGGTTTCAGTATCCAGTATTATAAAATGAAATACTTTGACAAGGAACTTTGCTCAAGTAGATGATTTCAAGAAATGGATGAGAGCTGCGTGTTGCCCCCTCTGCCGGCTACAGAACAGGAGCCAACTTTGGCTTCATGAATTGTGCTGAGAGCAGTTTATAAACATTGGGCAGATTCTGAGGAGCTTTCATTGGAAAGTGAGCTATTTTCTGGCATATCACACAGCTCTATGTCAGTGTTACACAAAGTCACGGGAGTTCAGAACTCCTTTTTCCCAGTGAAACTTGTGCCTCCATAAGCAGTTGGAGGTGTGGAAGACCTCTGCACCTCAGGAAGGGCTGGAGGAGCGATGGCTGGTGGCATGGCGTTGGCTGCAGGAGATCACGATGTGAGTGCAGCCTGAAGCTTGTCTCCGCTGGGACAGCAGCACAGGCTGGGGTGGCAGAAACACAGAGCAGGAGCAAGCGTCACTTGGAGTGACAGAGGGGCTGCAAGCAGCAAGGAACAAGGCTGTTTTTCTGGTCTTCATGAAAGCTCACTTGTTGTGAGTCTAATCCTTGCCTGTCTCTCTCTCTTCTTAGTGATTAAGTCACTTTTTAATTATATTGCAATATTGTGAAAATCTTTCCTTCCCAGTCATTTTGGTGCACTTAGCAAGCACTCCCGGTGTGACTGCTGACCTTTAGCTGTGAGCCAGGAAATCTGTCCTTTCAGAATTGTTTCATATTTTTAGGAAATATCAACAAGCTGAACCAAAAATTTCAGCTTTTATTCCACATTGCACAGTCTAAAAACTATTTGTAGCTCTCATAAATTCTGAGATTTTTAAGCTGTAGCAATCAATTGCAAATTAAAATTTATGTATTTTATAGGTAGCTGTCCATTGGAAAGCTGATGTCATGTAAAAGCTTTCATAATTTCAAAGGGTGGTAGCTGGCAATCACATATGTTGAAACGCAGACTGTGCAGATAACTAACGTTATTTCAGAGCTAGTTTTAGACAGTTACGTATTTCTTGTGAAAATGAATCGTTGTTTTAGATGTTACAAGATAGGGAACATCCTAGAAGCTGTTACACACTGATGGTTAAAATTTTAGAGATTTCTAAAGGCTTCTTTTTTAAAGTTCAACCAAATGTGTTTTTGCCAGAGGAACTGACTTATTTAACCAACAGTGCATAGGGTTTCAGTCCCTAAAAAGACAGTCTGGGGAGAGTGGCATACATACATTTCTAAGATGTATTTATTTACCTGTACTGTGGGTGCTTAAGGAAGCTGATCAGGAGGCTGTGAGGAAAGCCCAGCAGGCAAAGCTCTGTCCTACTCTGCTGGCTTTAAACCTCGACTGCAAAATCCAGACCTGAATCTGAATATGGGGGATGTTTTCTAACTTGATGATAATATGAACCAAACCCTGCCAACATGAAATTTTAAAGGCATCCAAATTTGATGGCCCACATACCAAAAGATGTGTTCTGAGAGATGCAGGACTACTCCATGCGGGAAGTAGGTGACTCACGATCAAAGCAATGAATAGTTGGACCATGGGGACTCACCGTGCTTGCGTTAGGTAACTCCAGGGTTTGTTTCCTGCACCTTCATCGCTGCCCACTGCAGTGTTTGTCACCTGAAGGAGCTGCCCCGTGTCCCTCTGGCAGACCCAGCCTGTGCCCGATGAGCTGGCTGCCTCCCACAGCACCGGCTGCTACTTTGGGCCAAACATTTGGATTTGGACTGCAAATTGTTGCTTGTGACCCAGAAGCCCCTACTTAGCTGGAGATGCTCTTTTTTGTGGTAATTCCACATGCTGGGGCTCTGCCCTTGTGGTTTTGGCGTGTGGGCTCAGCTCTGCAGGAGAGGGCCAATGTCAGGGACGTCCCCGGGCAGACGGGAGGTGGCAGTGGGTCCCAGCGCCACGCGGGCAGCGGGCTCAGCTGTCCCCTTGGCTGCATGGCGGGGCAGTGGGGCGACTTCCACGGCTCACTGGACATTCGCCTTTCTGAACATCAGCCTTCTGCTGTTCTCTTAACTGAACACCTAATAACAAGCGGTGCCTGTGGACGGGCAGCTTTTCCAAATGGACAAACACAAACAAACAGACCTCAAAGACTTTGGCACCCCCGAAAAAACCTTTGTAGAGTCAGGGAAACTGAGGAGGAGAGGGGAATTAAGAGAACCAAGGCCTTCAAGGTAAGCAGGAAGCTTAACAATCTTTGTGAAAATTACAACTTTTTTCCTTGTGAGGTGGCAAGGGAACAGGAGGAGAGAGGAACCCATCAGACAGTCACTTTCACTAAACGTGTGCTCATCACTTGCGCTGCATTTTGCTGGCAGTCTGGGGTGCAGTGTTCGGCAAAACTGCCCTGCTCAAAGCACCAGTAATTGTTTTGTTCCCAGTCAGCATGGTGCTTGGGCAACATCAGTCAGAAGAAGCCCAGTTCTTCCCAGCTTTGCCTGCTGGACTTGTTATCAAAAGTACTTGTAAAAGGGGCTATGAAAGGTGATTTCTTGGCTCCCTTGGACTTCCTGTCCTCAGGATTGGTTTGGAGAGGAAATAGAAAGGGAGAGAATGTCCTTTAACCCGGAAATAAAAATGCAGGGTCCCCAGATGGATCAAGGATGGAGGGACAAATAGGGAGGTCCCCTTTCAGGCCTCTTTAGGTTGAAGGCAGTAAGCGCTCACATTTGCCTCCTCTCTTGTTTCCCCCAAGGAGTCACCTTAAAAAAAAAACAGCATGAGGTGGGATTGATGCTAGTCCCTGCAACCATGCTCCGCAGAAAGAAGATGCTTTCATGTGTGGTGCTGAGCATCTGGTTTGGTATTTATGGTTTCCTGGAATGGGGTGCGGCATCTATCGAGGTGCATTCCTGGGCTCGGCAAGATTAATCCTGACAGGTAGCTGCCTCGGGGAGGCAAACGCTTAAGCTCACCTGTAACAGCTCCAGCACCTGGAGTTTTCTCTCCCCTTACAGCCACTTCTCTTCACATTTAATCTACAAGGCTCCATTGTGTGCTGCAGGGTATATCACGATGTACGTGCAGCACTTTACTTAACATGGCATAGGCACAATATTCTCATATATAAAAAGAAAAAAAAAAAAAACAAGGCAGTGGCACTGGGACAAGAGCACTGCATCGGGCTGCCTTCTGCAGTGGCTTGTACACCCCAACGAGATGAGCTAATTCATCCCTGCAAAAGTCAGATTAGTAGAAAAGGTAGATCAGGCATCTCAGTTTCAACAGCTGTCACCGTGTTTGTCACACACGCACACAAGAAGCTGCCTGTGAGTGCTCAGAAAACAGGGAACTGTGCATCTGCTTGAGGACATAAAAGAAATCACCTGCTCTTCTGAGGTACTGGATGACACAGGCATATTTTGCAAGAAATTAGTGATGACCAGATAGTCATTTTAAAAAAAAGTGTTGGCAGAGTTTATTTTGCCGTTCGTGAATCAATGCACGAATCTCTGAAAACCTCTGATTTCACACAGTAAGCAGTCAATCAGCCAAGCATTTATGACGAATGCTGGATGCTGCCCTCAGTGATTGAGGCAGCATTACACTGAGGCTTTAGTCAGATGGCCAGATGGAGGTCAGCACAGTGAAACAGGAGGTGAACAGCTGAGGTTTTTCTGCATGGCTCAGCATGGGTTCTTGAACCAGTTCACACTCAGCCGTATTCCAGTTAGTTTACTAATTTCTACATGAAGTGGTTTCCAGCTTTCAGCTCTCTGCTGCTCTGTGTTTCTCATAAGAGGAAAATACTGGGCTTTCCTGGTCTACTGTTACTGCAAATACATGTAGGTGCTCTGAATCTGCTCTTGAGCTGGTAATTCCCCCACAGCTTGGTATGCATCACGTCTCTGTTCCTGGTCAGATGCTGTGGTAATTTGGGAGCATCAAGGGCTCCAGAGGCAAGGTGCTGTCCCAGCTTATAGATCAACACACATGATAAGCTTGAAAATACGATACTGAAATATGTGGCGTGTCCTGACATAGGAGGTTGTGTTATTTTGAGTGCTTCAAGATACCTGTTCTCATTTGAGATTATAGAAGTACTTTGTTCTCTCTAACCAGAAATGCTTGCAGCAAACTGTTGATTCTGCTTTATTAGTTATTGGCATTGAAGAAGTGCATCCATACAGCCAAGAAGCTTCTTGTTACTATAATGCACTGCAGGGCATCCTGCCTATCTAAGACTCAACAGTGGTCCAAGGACTTTGTTTTTAAAAAAAAAAAAAATCAAATAGGTTTGGGTGAGTGGACTGTGGAGAAAGTGATGCATTGTGCAGTAGATTTGCACTAGAGGTGGGAACAGAGCCTGAGTCCCCAGAAGTCCCTCTCATCCATAAAATGCAGTGATCCTCTTCTTGTAAGAGAGCAGAACACATCTAGTCATCCCCTCTCTTACAAGGGTTTATCGAATTTACATGCATTCATTCTCAGTGCCTCCCACCTAAGAAAAAATGGGCACTGGTTCTGAATGCTCCTTTGGTCATTGGTATGAGTGGTTTTTTGCAAGGCCCCTTTCAAAGTGGAGGTAATGATCAAAACCACGCAGGGGAAGTCTGCAAACAACCTGTATAAATAGGTACAAGGATGTAACAGAGTTTTTTTGGCACATGGTACCCTACGTGATTAAGGGAGTTGGGCTGATTCTTAGAGATTAGCATGAGTAACGGCGGTACGAGCGGGAGCTTGAAGGTGCTCTGTGCCTATGAAAACTATGCTGAGAATTGATTTATCTATAGGGAGAGTCAAAGGTAATCCCTCTTTGGGGTAGAAAGAGGCAGAATGCCTTCACTGACAAGCATTTCGCCTTTACATTTGCTGTGGCTGCTTACAGATGCTTCCCTTCTCCCCCCCACCTTTCCTGTTCTCATTTAATTTCCTCCCTTCAGACTGACACAGCTTCTCGGATTTAAAAGCACAGTTAACATGCTGTAATGTGTGCAGAACTTTTTCCAGTGCCTCACTTCCCTTGTAGGCTATGTCAGGGCATTTTGATTCCATTTCTTGTATTTTCTGAAATTAGTCAGGTTAGTGGGGGAAAAAAAATCATTTTACCCAGCAGTTCATAGCTACTTCTGAAGAAATTTGGGAGTGTAGGTCGTTCTCATTAAACCTGCAGATTTGGCCAAGACACCAGTGAGCTGGGTTTGTTCCACCATGGAGAGAAATAGGGATCAATGGACCCAGCTTTCAAACAACATGAGTCCAGCATCAGGTGCAGTCTATGTAAATATGCTAATTTGGTCATGGGCCTGTAAGGATATCTCTTTAGTACTTCTGCTTCTAATCCACTGCTATCCCAGCAGGATCTGTCCCTGCAGAAAGTCTCTGCATGTTGCTCAGCAGTGATTCCTGCTGACCAAGGGGTAACGTCAACACTTGTTTTGTCCGACGATTGGAATGAAAGCAGCTCGTGCAAGAGCCCTGGCTGGAAGACAGTGAGAGTGAACTCGGTAGTAGGCAAAATAAATAAGGCTTCTTTTTTTTTTTCCCTCTGAAGCACGTTTTTATCAATTACCTAGCTTTATTTTTGCATGTAATGCTGGAAATGTTGTCTCCGCTTGCCATAGCTACATCTCCAAGAGGGATACATACATTCCAGTGTTGATTGCTACACCTGCTGCTTAAAACAACAGGCATAATCTCTTTCCCTCGCTCAACCTATAAAAGCTGCCAAATGATAGTCTGAAACAAAATTAAACAAAATAAAAAAAATGATCATAAAGAGAGCCATGAAAATTGCTTGGATTTTCATTCTTACACAAAGAATGAGGGCTGTGATTTTTTTCAGAACAGTACAGTCAAGAGCAAATTCATTGAAACTCAATGGCTTGGAGATGTTGACTGAAGGAGGGGGTCAAATATATAGAGAAACACATGTATACGTACATATGCACACAGAGGTGTGTGTTACTGTTGAAATGGGGCAAGTCCCAATTTCAGGAATTGCTGTATTCTTTAGATGTGTTATTGGAGATGAATATTATATTATATTTATATGTCAGGAGGTAACAAGCTTGTTAATTTGGCTTGGGAGTGCCACAAATGCCTAGTTAAACGTGAATGCTAAATTGTGGTCTGCAGCTATTTTCAAACAGAAATAAAGCTCCAAATGAAGGGGAAATCAGATATAAAAGAAAAACAGCTTTGCTCTGCATACTAGGGGCTTCGATCTGCTGCTTTTCATTCCCAGTGCTGTTTGCAAGTAATGCATTAATAAGCAACCCAGGGTGACCGTCTCTGCTCTTCAGTTTCCCAAGCCACATGGCAGTAGTAAAAATAAAGAAAACCCAACTCCCCCAGTCTCCCCCCAAAATCCCAAGGCAGCTGCGAGCTGTGGATCAGACTATCGGTTGGCTCATCAAGGCTCTGGGAAATGTTTGTTACAGTTTAAGATCAGTATTGAGCCTGGATTCAGCTGTTAATACACTGGAGATAATTGAGCGGCTTCCTGCAGCCCCAGCAGTGTAGTGATTCACTTGTGAAATGCAACCTCTGTTTTAATGCTGCTAAAAATGAATAAATTGGTCCTCGAGGACTAATGAATGCCAATGAAAGCATTGCGCGGCAGCATGTAGTAAACTTGTCCCAGGGGCAATGGCTGGAATTTACTTCCCCGAGCGCAGGGTTTCGGCTCTCTTCAGGTGCGGCAGGGCCGTGCTCTGTGCCTGCCCTCCCGGTCGGAAGGAGAAGGAAGGGCCCCAGGCCCCGTGCTGCTCGGCCCCTCCGCCCTGGGGGGCTCTTGAGGCAGAGGACAAGGGGGCACGGACGCAGCGGTGGGCTGGGGGGCAAGGGCTTACGGGGCAGCTTGTTGTGGCTGCGGTGAGGCCACAACCAGCCCTGGTGCCAGCATGCGTGTGCGAGGCCTGGTGAAGGGCACCTGGGGTGAGGGTGGCTGCCGGAAAGGTTGGGGTGAAGAGGGAGCCCTGGGGTGCTCACTCAAGCCACCTAGTCCTTCGGGCAGGGACCGCTGAGCTTATAGCCAGTGACAGCCAAAAGCAGTTCTCCTCAGATTAGTCGCAAGTCTGTCTGGACTAGCCCAGGGGCAAAGGAAGAAGCCATCAGCTTGGACAAGGTTTTCTTGAGTCAAGAAGTAAGTTTCCAGTCAAGGCGTGTGTGTTTGCACGTGTGCACGTGTCCGCATACATCCTCCCCTCCCTCAGGTAGAAATATCCAGGAATAATATATGTCAATAATTTGTTTGCTCTGTGCTTTATTTGTGACATTTGAGGGCAGAAGTAGAGCATCCTGTTTGTCTTGGTTCACTGTAAATCAAGGAGTTATCTGGATCTTTGCTCTCCAAATTTGGCTCGCAGTTAAGAAGAGCAGAGAGGTGGCATTCCTCCTCCTCCAACCCTCACCGCTTTGGTGGCATCAAGAGCCCGGGAGCGCAGCCTGAGCCTCCTCCTTCACTGCCTGGGGAGTACAAAGGCTGCACAAAGGGCTGTACGCACAGCGGACACAACCAGCGTTGTAAACACCGGGCATGTGTTTGCTTCAGCTCAGAAAAATCACGGCGATTTTGAACCTAAATGTTGTCCAGCTTGAGGAGCTCTGTGGAAGGAATATGATCGTTCTTGTTTCTGCAGGATCGGGCACCCTCTCCTCTTTGTGTCAGTCAGAGTGGATTTTAGCCAGGTTGGAGAGGACCCATATGAGCTGAGCTGGGCGAGCTTGCCTCCCGTCCCCTCGCCGTGTCGCGGTGAAGCCCTGCCCGGTGGCAGGTTTACCTGTCTGGTAGTGCCCAACCTGCCACCATCAGGTCACTGGGCTGCTCCCCAGTGCGGCTTCGTCTGACCATGTCTGCTGTATGAAACAGATAAGAAACATAAAATGTTTCCATGTTTGCGTAGTCCATCATGAAAAATCTAGAAGGCCAAAGACTAGAACTGACATTTCTTGTGCAGCCTCAGTTTGTGCCTCCCCCTCTGTACGCTGTGATACTCATTCTTTAATGATATGATCCTAGACTTTTTTTTTTTTTTCCCACAGGCCTCTGGTCTCTTGCAGGGCATATGATAGATGATGCCTGCTGAATCATCATCATTTGTTGTGTAGCATGGTGCATTATTTACTGTACAGCAGCCAAATCTTGCACTCAGTACATAATTATTAATTTCCTCATAGGCTAATTAAAGATTGTATCATAATGCACACACATCAGGGAGCTGAGCTAAGGGTTCAGGAGCAACTTGAATTTTTTCATTTCCCTAAGTATCTCCATGCTTATTTTAGTTTGCAGTTATGAGACTTGACCGTGGTCTTTGCAAAGGTAACGTAAAGCCCCACTTTCAGCCCAGAGGTTCTGGTTTGTGGCATCAGAGCGGCAGCGACCAGTCGGGGCCCCGCGGCAGCCCCTGCCCCGCGCTGCAGGGGCTGGCTCATCGCCTGCCTCCCAGCCTGCTGGCGGCCCCGCAGCTGCTGCAGGGAAATGGCAAAGCAAAAGCAGCTAACGGGTACTGTTGTAAAGCACCGACTCTTTTGGCTGTTCTCAACCTTAGAAACAGTTAACATGTTTTGCTGGTTTTCCTCCCCTAAAATTCAGTCTAAGGCAGATCTCTCACATGGAAGATTTGGGTAAAACGTATAAGGTAAGTTCGCTATTAGTTGTATAATTACAGGAGCAGAGTAGTCAGGGTGCTTCTCAGTCTGCTCATCAGAAGTTTGCATCAAGTATGATGAGTTAAGTGAAATCTTTAAAGACCTCTTTATTTGATTACCCCTTTTTCATTGTTGTCTAAAATGACATATTTAGATAGGAAAAGCTTTGGAGAGGGGTGATCTTTTTATTAGGTGTTCCTTCAGTGTTTGGCACAGTGAGGTTGAGAGCTTCCAGCACTGGAACAGGTATAATAAATGTGCATTGCCAGTGAAATTTTATTTTTGTACTTGAGACATCACAGGTGAACTACCCAAAAAAAAAATAGCTTTTCTTTGTAGTTTCCTTTAAACTGTGATAAGCATTTCTACTGGAGAATGAACAAGTGCTTTTTTGCATTTTTAAAGTTAATGCCCAGAAAGTCTTCAGTTGATTAGCAGAGGTCCTGTGTAGGATGGCTGTTTCATTACCAAGAGTTTAAGTGAGCTATAAATATATTTTATGTCCTTGTACAAGTTCAGAGTACCATGAAATATAATTAAAAGATTCTGGGCACTGCAAGCATAGGGACAACATAGGAAATAAACGTTTGACCTTTCTTACCTTTGGTCACCGGTAAGCAATTGCTCTCTATGCTTCCTGCCTACATTACTTACTGTTTTGGCTTAAATACAAGAGGAAAGTGCCTGCTGAGAGTGCTGAATGAACATTCACAATTCAGTAGTTCTTCTGTCTGGATTTTTTTTTCTTCTCTAGAAGGTGCAGTGGAAATGCCAAGCTATTAAGAAGCTAACAATTACCTTTAATTATGTGGGACAGCTTCAGTTATGAACAAGAGAGAGATTTGGAGTCTATTGTTATTTCCTTTTATTTCTGAAAACAAAACAGAAAAAATGCTAATCAAGAAATTTTGTACAGCTGAAGCAGCGTGTGTCTGAAGCAGTTCTGTTTTATTTCTGGCCAAGGAAAACACCATGCATGTATCACACCGTGGTAGGATCCGCCTGTGATTAACATCCCTGAAGATGTAGTGGGAAGCGGACTCACTGACGGGCCCTTTCTGTAAAACCGAGCCAAGTTTTGACACTGAACAAGTCGATATAACTGGGTTAGGACATGGCCCAATGATTTTCAGGTTTGCACTAGGGAATAAATCTGTGACAGACCATACCATTCTGAAAGAAATCCAGAAAATTAAATACGCAGTAGCAAATATAAGATTTTATCTCTCAGGACCAAAGAAAATGTAACAAACCCTTGTCTGCAGTGTGTAAAACAGAGGAGAGAAACTATTGGTCAGCTGAGCTAAAGAAAATGAGTCTACAGGATTCGATTACCTGTTATTTGAGTCTGTACTTACGGAGCTCAGAGAGTGTGCCTGTAGGGCTCACAGTGTTCTCGCTGCTGTAGTTACTGCTGTATGGTTTTCTCTGGGCTGCTTCTGGCACCCGTTCTGCTGCCAGCAGGACTGCTCTGCAGCTTCAGAGTGCGGGAGGTCGGAGGGGTTCGGTCAGCGGTGCTGGGGTCAGCAACGCTCCTGAGAGAGCTGGCAGCGTGCATGGCAGCAGCTCCTGCTGGAGGTGTTGGCGGCAGAAGTTCGACGGGCACTTGCCACGCAGTACCACTGCAAAACGCTTGCTTGCAATAAACCTGCCCCTTGCTGCCCAGCTGCCTTGGGAGCGTGCCCAGGTGAGCAGAGGGAGGAATATGAGTCGTCCCAAGGAATCGTCTCATCAACCTGACTGCTGGGTAAACAGTAACAGCAGAAATATAATGATGAGAATAAATGTCTTTATTACACCAGAGGTGAGCATTGTGGCGAGACTTACTGCAGAAGGGATACATGTACGGCGATTAAGTGAGTGCAGTGCCAGAGGGCAGTGATCCTGCTAACTACTGCTCTTGCTTCAGCATGGGCGCTGGTGGGGTGCAGCGATGGGGAGGAAGCTTGCCTCATCCTGCGCTGCACGGCACGGCCAGGCGTCTCCGTCAGGGGAGCTTTGACTTTTCCCCACAGCAGGCAGAAATTCGCACCACCAAAAAAAGACTGTTGAAGCAAACCTGCCAGGCCTCCCAACAACTCTTTCCGTGGTATCTCTGCTCTTTGTTCCTAAATGAGTAGACACACTCCTAGTCCCATGGCCCTTCTTATGGAGTGTGAAGCCTCCCTTCTGTTGAAGTAAACATGACACATCGCAAGGATCTGATACAGAGGTTGTTGAAATTGCTGGAGGGGTGCTTTCTTGGTCACTGAAGTGGACATGGTGTGGGTAAGATGGAAAATCACCTTGAGACTTGTGTGTGAAGAAGTTAGAAAAGCTGAGTTTTAACAGGCAGTCCCTCCTGGGCATCGGGGCTGAGAATTTTGCTGCTTTGCAGGCTTCTCGTTTACAGATCAGGAAGATTCCGTGAAAGGTGACTGTGCTTTGAAGATGGGGATAGCTTAACACCAGGAGAATATATAAATAGCCTGTAGCCAGTAACATTTGCAAACCGTCAATTCCAGCTCTTTAGAGGCAAAACCCTTAGCACACAAGAGGAAGACACTGACAGACAGCAATCAGGAGGAAATGGCGTGATGAGCAGTGGTCATGTTTGGACATCTGTGGGATTGGGGTATGTAGGCAAAAGAGGGAAAAGGAATATTTCTTTAAAACATAAAAAGCACATTTAAGGGAGTTAGGAGTGATATACAGAACTCTGCCAGCATAGTTTAGGTTTGATCTTTTTCCATTAAATAAAAGTATGATGATTAATTTTCTTTAAAAGGACTGAAAGATTTGGAATCTGTGCTGTCATAAAACTTGCAGGTCTCCATTATGCAATATATTTTAAAAGGACAAGCATTTTTGATAGCGGACAGTATCAGTGCAAACCACAAACCACAGTATGGATAAAACGCTTCCCTGCCAGACTGGAGTGATGGGTCACAGCGTGTTGACTGAGTGCTTTCATCACTGTAATTGGACTGTTTGATATTTGTTGTGCTCTGCACCAAAAGCTTCCCAAGCAACCCAGGAAGCAAGCAGCCACCAACAGCACATTTAAATCTTTTTAGGTCTCTCCTGCAGTCAAAGCACTGCAGTAAATCTTGCTAATTATTTCACTAGAGTTTTGTCCTCTTTGTATGTAAACCCAGACATTTATCTGTAGAGTCGCAGATTGAGGGCATTTCATAGCACTGTTAAACTAGAAATAAAGTGCATTTTCTCTCCAGAGATTCGCAATGAACTGAAACAATCTGGAACCTAAAATCAAGTGTTGGAAGTTTTTTTTCTCCTGATAATAGAAATCCACTTTGTTAAGCTAAAGCTGATAAAATACCTCAATTTCGGACTGCTGCAAACAGGCAATTCAGGCAAGGAAGCAGTCGCTCTTTGAATTACTGTTAGAAGTAAAATTACTTTGCAACGCTGTCAAATTAGCAAAACTAATATCCAAGGAACAATTTGTAATTTCTTATTTACAGGATTGCAGATCTGATGTACGGTAGCTGTGTTCATGTTCTGAGGGACCAACACTGTGAACATACTAGCAAGCTGATGTTGTAGACAAATTGGACAGTGCAAATCCAAACAACCTACATAATCCATCATAGGCAAGCTCCAATGTTCATCACTCATACCCGCACCACGCATGCAAACATCGTGGCTGTGTTTGTAAGCCTAATACTAATGCCCTGGTTTTAACATTGTAGACTACCTCAAGTTAATAAAAAAATCCACATAACAGGATCAGGACAATTTTCACATACGCACTAAATAAAATATTAACCTGAGTCTGGAAATAGATCTTGTCTCAGTTCCCACTATCCCACTTTAGGGAATTTAAGTGGTCAATTCCCAGACAAAATTCTGTGGCTTTTAAGTAACAAGCATCAAAGACCATCTGTTTTTAAGATGTTGAAAAGACATTGAAAATGTTCAGGTAGTTAGCTTTGGATGATTTAATACTTGGCTTAATTTAAATCCTGGGAAGACTGAACTAACTCATATATCTTAAGAGGTAATTGCTTCGAGGAAGTGGAAAATACCATCTCTTCTTTGTCCAAAGATGTGTGCCTGTGGCAATTAAGATGGAACAGTATTTTGGGGTTCCTCTGGGCTCCTTAGTCACCATGCAGGAAAAAAATCATATCTTTCTCTGGTTACAATGAGAAAAAATATTCCACCCATGTTGTCCTGAGGAATTCTTGGCCCCTGCCGGTCATGGTGCCTTTGTGTCAGCAGGCTTGCGGTGACCCACCCGAGGCAAGAGGTACACGGTAGCTGCTTGTTTAGACCACCCGAAGGTGCCTGTGTGAAACATGGGTTTGAGACAGTGAGCTTTTGTTTCTTTAGGCAAATTGTGTACCATTACCTCGTGGCAGACTGGCTCACTGTTTGCTTTTGGGAAGCCTGACGTTTGAAATAGATGTCTGCGTTTGTAAGCAGAGTATGTTTAGACAAATTCCCAAGTATAGAGGACAGCAGCTACACAGCTCCTGTTGTTCCGTGGGTAGGTGGCCAGTGTGTTTTGTACATCTGCTGCTCAGAAAAGGGCAGAGAACAGGTAGAGCCCCACAGGGAAGATGGAAATTTCCTTTCTAAGGCAGCCGTGCTGGTACGGGTGCGTGCGCACAGGTACTGCACAGCCACCCAGTGCTCACCCAGGCACACGCTGCTTCGGAGAAGCAGCTTCACCAGTTCTTCTGCAGAACAAAGCAAGATGCAAAGGGCAATAAAAGTCTATTTGCTGCTGTGTGGGAAAAGAAGTCAAGAGTGTTGAGATAAGTAAGAGATTTGGTAGAGTTATTTGTGGACTCTTATGCAGAGCCTTTTGAGAGAAAACTGAGCTGAAGTAAAGCAGAGTATACCAAAGGAGTTGTATCCAGTGTATGCCAACAGTTGAAAGCTATTAACAGAGAGATGTGCGGACAGAAGAGAATAAGGACATGATTTTTACCTTATCTAATTTCTTCATCCTTTAGCAACATGAGACTAAATCAAAAGGTCCAGAAATGAGCCCCCCAGCCATGGTCATGAAGTTCTCAAGAGTTCCCTGCTTCATTTAAGATGTCCTTTGTGATTTTAGGGACATTGTGGAGGCTCAGAGCCAAAAAAGCCATGGGGCAGCTAATCCCATTTATCTCAGTGGCAGGCCTCTAAATATCTCTGATGTTCTGAGCCCGAGACTGTAATAGGACTTTCCCAGCTCCCACAGGTATTATGAAGACAGATAGACTGAAAAAGGGCACACATCCTTTAGTAACAACAGCCATATAAGTACCTCAGATGCACTTTATTATGCATGGAAGAAGTGGGATGGAGGAAGGATAACATTACGTGTTAAAAATAGAGATTAGCACTATTAAAAAGGAACAGTTGAGAAATAAGCAATAGCCAGGAGAAATCATGTTAAGAAGTGTTTTTGCAGACATGCCTCTGCCTTATTTTTCTTGTCCCACATTTCTGTGTATTCCAAAATAAAGTGACTGTTTCCTTTCAGAAGGCCCTGAACCCAGAAATCAGGCTAAAAACTTGCCTGTACGTAATGAGGGAGAAGCTGAAGTACATCATCATAACTCTGAGAGGTGATTTCCTGAGCTAGATGGTCCTACAATTGTAAATGTTCAGCCTTCAAAGCCGTTCACTTACTGCACTTTCTGTGATTGTCTGGGTTACTGGAACTTTATCGCACAGAAATATCAGTTCTTCTCTGTCTAATTTCAGAGCTGCATAACAGAGCTAATGTACTCGCTGGTGTCATTGTTCAGTGCTCCGCACTCCCACCAGAATCAACGGGCGTTTAAAGGGAGGCTCGGGGTGGCCCAAGACAGGCACAGTAATTACAATTAGAAGACATTTCCTAAGCTTTGATGTGCTTGCAGTGATGGTATTTGTAAATGGATTTCACTCAACATAAGCATGCTGGAAAGGTGAAACTGTGTATCTCTAGGAAGTAAAACTTTCTATATTCTTCACATTTTAGGGATATTTGAGGTTACAAGGCTGTCGAACTTATGCGTTAGGAAGGAAACAGTATGCAGTCAGGGCTCTTTACACACCAGTGCTTTATGGGGCATTTTTCTGTCCTGCTTCCATATACTCTGAGAAATAATAAAATAAAGAAGACAATGAATTTAGCGAGAATTCTGGAAACAAAACTGAGGCGATTTTAGTATTTTCATTTACATTCACTTTTGTTAGCTGTTCAGCCTGTGGTAAATTATATGCAATTCTATCACACTATAGCCTTATCAAGTGGAGTTGTATGCAAAGATTTGCAAAGCATCCACAGCACAGGCTATATAGACTTTTTTTTTTTTTTTAATAGATGCAGAAATCAAGCCACAGTGAACGTGTCAAAAAATAGTCCTTGAAATATTTCCTCTTCCAGCTCGGAAAGTAATAACATTTCTACTGCTGCTAAGCCCAAGCCTGGCAAATAGTTTTCTGTCATTAAAATAAGCATTTCCCAATGCTATTTCCTTCCTGTCACACTGAGTATTAGGCTATAATTCTCTCCACTGCAGTTTTTCTTTGTGAGCAGGTGGAGGGGTCTAGACAGGCTGTGGTTTTGAAGGCACACTCTTAGCTCATGTCCCAGAAGTATATAGGTTTGCTGTATAGACCTCAGCGGGTGTTTGGTGGTGGTATCTCCTTTGCTGTTCCTTTGAGGTTATATATCCTGCTCTTTGCTTTTGCAAATAGTCCCTTGGAGCCAGTGGGAGTAGTTGAATGCTTAAGGCAAACAGGATTTGGTCTTAATATAGCAAAATAGCAAATTTACAGGTTCGAACTGATGGCTCAGTGGATGAAAGTACCAAGAAGTAAAGTACCTACAACAATTAGTTGCTCACAGATTAGAAATTTCATGCCCTGCAGCCTTCATTGTAATCCCATCTATTTTTCACATATTTCAGGAGAGATACCATTTAGCTTACATTAGCATGAATGATGAGTGCTAATCTGGGATGACAGAGCAATTTAAAACTGGCAATAAATTGCTAAGGTAATATCTAAAACGTGAAATGTCTCATTCGTTAGGAGAGGTGAAGATGAAGACCTTAACTGCAACCTGTCTCAAACTGATTTTATGCCAAGGCAGGTCCACTGGGTTTTATAGAGCCCATACTCTCTTCATACTGGCTCCAGTTCAGATTAGAGTCAAGGTCCAGACCTCACTTCTCTGCAGTAGCTGAGCAAGGTGGGTATAGACACCCAGAGGTGTCTATACATCAGCAAAAATCAACCCAAAGAAGTTAACAGGGACTTCATCCTTTCTTTTCGTAGCAACAGGTAAGATACTCAGGGCGATCCAAGAAAAATTAGGTCTCTTAGGCGAGGCAGTCTGGTTCCTGTCTTCAGAGAAAGGGAATGACAGCTGTCCTTCTCCTTGAAAACACAAGTGACACGGGCACAGCTGGCATAATTCAGATTTTTAGGAGGATGTGCAACTTTTCATTACAGGCTCCACTAAATGATCTTGGCCAGAAATATATGACCAGATGGCATTAGAGCTGTTTTCCCTTCAAGATTACAAAGTGCCACTGTTCACAATCTCAGCAGCTGAGAGATTATAAATTCCTGGTACGACTGGTCATTGCTTTTTCAAGCTCATTTTCTTGATGCATTGGGAGTCTTTAGGTTTCTCATGATAATATCTTCAACTTAAATATGTGAGTGCTTATTGGTTGCCTGTTTTAGCTCTCAAAACGCCCCTCTTCTTTGCTGTGAAATTAGTGTGATGTTGCATGCTCATCTTTTACTCCTCTTTGTGCTTATTGTCTGTCCTCCATGGGCTTTCTCCGCATCTTTGCCTTGTTTACTGATTGCAATGCGTATTTCTGACCTGTGTTGTTTGACTTAAGTGAGTACGTCTAGACTTTTGCTAACTGTGAAACATGCTGTGATGTTCTTGGGTGACAGGTAGGCACCAAAGAGGAAGCAGTGATTTCTTTGCTGTTTGCACGTGCATGATGATGGCATACAACTCACTCTGGTCCCTGTCCCTCTTGGGTGCGGGGGTGTCCTGCTAGACAAAAGGACACAGTAGGAACCCATTCTGGAACAAGGAGGCATGCGAGTGGGGTTGAGGATGTGCTTGAGCAGACAGTGTTGAGAGGAAGAGGTGGATGCTCTTTAATCCTGGGCAATTTCTGGGCGAGAGGGGGCAGCAGTGGAGAACGAACCTTGCTGGATGGTATTTTTCAGACCATCTTGGAGTGTCATCCACTATTTTAGTAGGCAGTTCTATCAGTTAGCCCAGTGTGTCCACTTGATGTTGCTTTGTAAGACCATGGAAAACAAGGATGAAAAAACTTGATTTTAGACCTCTGGATATGTCCAGGAATGTTTTTAAGTCAGCTCTAGAAGTGTTACATGATCCCAGAGAATCAGATGAAGAAGTTCATGGGGTGAGTGAAAGAGGATTTATGGGTGTAACCTGTACTTTTGGAAGGGTGCCCTTCATCCCTCTGCATTTCCAGTGGCATACCAATTGACATTGAGCTTTTCTACAGGGTGTGGCACAATTAGCTTGTCTTATGGGTTTACTGACAGCAATATTTTGCCAATGTGATGTTTGAAAATATCTGCCTCGGCTGGAATCCTCTGAAATGGTAATGAAAAATACTGCGTTTGCTGGCCCACTAACCCTAGTTAAGCATGAAGCACACCAAGTCTTAAGAAAATAGTTTTAGAGGACCAGAAATAGGTTTCTCATTAAGCATTCCAAAGAATGTTTTGCAGATATGTATTAAAAGACATCCCCTATCTTTATACACGTTTGTTTATTGCCTGTAATTTTCTCTGCACTGTAACTCTGCTTGCACGGTGCAGCTGGGCATAAATCTCATTTTTAGGAGCCCTGCTCATGTTGTGTTTCTTGACTTTCTATAATAACAAGAAATGGAATGCTTTGGGATAATCCAAAGGCGCATGCAATGTAATACCATCGAGAAGAGTTGCAGAGGGCTCAGTAATGCAGGTGAACCTAATGACTGAAGCCAGATCCTCATTCTGATGTGAAGGTGACCTTAATTGGAAATCAGATGCAGTTGTGCTCGCCAAAATGCCCATTTGAACTCCAAAGCAAGGTACAAGGATCTTAATGTGAGTATCAAGTTGGCCAGCATTCAAAAGAAGGTTCTGTCCTGGCATATGGCTGTCTGGCCAGGACTTCTCAACACATCTGATACTGAACGTGGAATGGAGTGGATGGCGGGGGGGACTGTACCAGAAGATGGAGGAGGTGAGTGAGAACAGAGTATAGAGCTGGGCTGGACCAGAGCCAGGAGGGGCAGAGGTGGTGGCGGTGTGAGGGTCTGCTCAGGGGTGAACCCAGGAAATGGGCAAGAGGGAAGGTGGCCCCTGAGTCAGAGCCACTGCTGAGTAGGTGCAGCCGTTTTTATCATTATAGCATTATAATAATAATAATTATTGTTGTTGTTATTGCTATGGATGTCAGTGTGCATTAGGGGAATGCCAGACTCTAGAGAGAGCCTGGCCCTGGTCTTCACCTCTACATCTCATCCCCTACACCCATGTTAGCCCTGTGTGTGACCTCAGACAGATCCTGAGCAGAGGAGAGAAGAAAAGCAAGCTTTAAATATGCAAGCAGTGATTAATTCTAGCTGTGTTTGAACTGATTACGGAGGGAAAAAGGAATCAAAGCTGGGATTAGAGGCTTAGCAAGCCTGAGCGCATACTTGAGCAGCCACTGCTCTCTTACAACTCTGCTGCACTTGGATGTTGCTGCACTGGTATTAAGCCGTTGTCAAAAGTCACCTGCGGAAGTCCCAGTGGTTGCACCAATTGAAAAAAGTATCTTGGTTGTTCTTGGCTTCCTGACGTACTTCTGTCATGGCCTGCTGGAGACAGACTTGTTTATTTCCTAATAAGCTTCTGTATTATATTTTTTTTATCCCCACCGTGTTAGGCTGATTTTTGCCTTCTCCTGGATGCGAGGGATTGCAATTTTGTGTGCAGGTAAAATTTCGAGTGGTCAGAAAAGTTCCTTGATGAGAGATAATAGTCATTGGCTGCACCTGTAGCTCATTAGCCTGCTGTATCTTTGTGTTAATTCCTAATACTTTGCATTTAGAGTTGATCTCTCCAGTACCAGACTGGAAAAGTTGTTGCCTCCTTCACCTGGGCTCTCAGGCACATCATACTGCAAAATAAGACCAATGTTGGCTGTGGACCACTCTCATCCCATTCGGCCCAACGTGTTTGCTTTCCTTGGAGCACATCCTTCCTGAACCCCATTATTTGTACCCCGCTGGCTGCGTGCTCATAGCCAGTGCCCTTCTGGCCCTGACGGGCTGTGTGGGGATGCAGTGCCCAGACGGTGCTGCCTGCTCTGCCCCAGAGCATCTGCTCCTGCACAGGGGGCTGCAGGGATTGCCCCAGCATCAGCCATCTCCCCGCAGCCGTGCCAGCCTCCAGCCAGCTTCCCTCCTCGCCGGGCTCCTCTGCGAGGGGCATGGGCAGTGCTTCGCCAGCGCCTGGTCCCACACCTGCACCTTGCTGTTGCTGCAATAACTGTGCAGCTGAGGCAGGAATAGTCCACACACTGCTGCCTGAGAATAATAAATAGAAACGAGGCACGTACCAAACAACTGCCGCCTTCTATTTAATTAGTGAACTATAGATGTTTCCTCACTGGAGCACAGGAAGGACAGGCAAGGTCTGTCTTTCAGAGTGTGCCAAGGAGCAGATCTTAGAGTAGCTGGTGTTAATGAAGCGCTGTGGCTGTGCTCCCTGGCCGGGGAGCAAGCTCCATTCCCTGACCGGGAGCTGGCCGCAGCTCTGGATTACCGGCCCTTGGGGACAAGCCAGGCTGCACGTGCCAGGGCTGGGTGAGCTTGGCAGTGGTGAGAAGTGTCTGCAAGATTGGGTGGCTGGGCTGATTTTTGTGTAGGAGTATCTTCCTGGGGCAATGTGCTCCGGTATCCACATCATCTGAGTGATCTGCAGCTTTCACAGAAACTCTGTTTCGGGCAGCCAGGGAACATGGGCCTAAATCATTTCCCAATTCAAGATTTGATAGCTTGTTGAGGTTCCCAGGCATCGTTTGCCTCCTACCCCCATTTTAAGGAAATTAATAATTGTCAAGTTTGATCTGTGTTCTTTGCAAGTAGCTCTTTACTGAAAAAGTATTAACAAAAGCTTATTAAAGAGTTCGCTTTAACAGGTACTTGCTAATTAACTTTGGGTGTATGCATTCTTAGATTTTGAAGAATATTAGCAGTCTTATCTGAGCTGTATAAGAGTTCTCTGAAGTTGGCCTGAACATTTTAAAACATTACTTAAATAGGATCAAGAATCTTGAAAATAAGATTTGTTGTAAGCTTTGCATTGTTGCCTCTCGTACCCTTGCATGTCTGTTTTTCAAGCAGCATTTTATAATCTGCAGTAAGCCCTGAAGGGTGCTTTAGTTGTTACGGTTTGACTTAATATGATCTAAAAATGGCTAGTAATAAATCCAATCATTTCCATGAAAAGGAAATGTAGGATTGGACTGGTGGAACTGTTACACCTCACTCGGGGGATGAACCAATAAATCCAATATATTTGTTCAGTTCCAAAATACACAACTAAATTTGGCGCAAGGGGAGGAATTAAAAAACACAAACCGATTTTTTGACGTACAGTATGTCAATAACAGGAACCATCTCTCAGGCTGCATAGCTGAGGGAGGGGCGAGAGGGAGAGAGGAATGGGGCTTGGTGTGGTGAATACCATACCAGGGATACAGCAAGTCGAGAGGAAAACAGAGCTGTCTCCCAAAGGCTGTTGATCTCTGCTCTGGGAATGTAGCCAGTCTAACTGTCTGCTGAAATGATTGTAATTTCCTGAATTATACAGAGCCAAACTTCCACTTTTGAAAAGGACAAATTAGGCCATAGGAGAATCGCTTGTCTTTACAGCTTATGACAAAGTGCTCCCAACTTAGAGGTTGGCCTCACCTTTCTTTGATTTTATAGAGCTCTTATTGGCAAGTACTAGTCTTGTGATGGTTTAATCAATATTAATCTCAGTTGGAAGGATACTTCTGGTTGCTAATTGAGATCAGGTTCAATCTGATCATCTCGTCATATTTGCTGTATAATTATTAGATGCGTTACATCATGTCAAAAGTCTTGGCTGATAGCGTCGGTACAACGTTCCAACATGCCGGCACCATGTACAGCACAGAAAAAGCTTTTGCAAACTTGTTGCTGTCTGTGCAGGGTACAATTCACTGAAGTTCTCCAAACCTCGCAGCAGCTCTCCTGTTAAGTAGATATTGATTCTTTCTCATTTATAGCTTAGTTCTTCTAAATACTTAAACATGATGATATGGCTAGATATTTCTGACATGTAATGAGTACATTATAACCCTCTCTGCATGTTTTCCTTCAAATGAGGAACAGGTTACTGTGGGAGAAAAGATAATTGATTGGTACCACCTCTAAATTATCTGTGATGTGAGAGATGTATATACAAGAAATAGTATCTACACACAGCCATTTCTTCTTGTCTTTTGAAAAGAGAAGTCCCAGTAGAGCACAGGGTGTCATGCTGTCCGGCTGTCTGCATGCCACATGCAGAAGAGATCATACACGTTTTCATTATCCAGTCTCCTCTGACCATCTGCGTATCACAAGCAATTTTACTCTGCACAGGTGCTATTGAAGAACTCTTCTCTGTCGGGAGCATCTGCTTCCTGGGATGCACCCGCATTCCTGCTGCGTGTGCTGCACCCCAGCTGCTTGTTCCTGCCCTGCTGCCGGATTTGCTGCCCCAGCCCTGGCTCTGGAACTGTATTTCTCAAGAGAGCTGCCTGATCCACTGCTGCTTTGTGCAAATGGTTCAGACACCTACGTGAGCTTGCAGATTTCGGAGAGTGCAGTGAAGCGGCTGCGCTGGCAGGGCCCTGGGACACCCACCAGGCAGCTGCAAAAAGCCCAGTCTGGAAATGCTGTCCCAGGAAGGCATGTCTCTGCGTAGCTTCACATCGTTGTGCTGTGGTTTGCTTGAAAACACAAAGCCTAATCCTGTTAAGCTCCTGTTCCTGGGACCAGTCTCTCTGATGCTGGTGGGACGACATCAGCCCTAGGCGACTGGCGCCAGGTTTGGAAATGGCGTGAGACAGGACGAGCTGCTGTGGTTTGCGCTTGCGCCTGGTTTGGTGCCCTCCTACAGATGTGCAACATTTCCGTACTAAAGGGAGTCAGTTCGGAGGTGTGGGGCTGTGGAAGTCAGGAAAAAACATAGCTGTTCCCTCTTCAGATGTAAAATTCTTGCTCAGCGAAGTGAAAATTCCGGCGAAAACTGAAAGGTTTTGACGAGAGATTTATTTTTTTCCCTCTTTGGCAAGGCTGCACAGCCGTGGCTCTGCCAAGTGCAGAGTCAGGCTTGTGACTGACAGACTGGCTGTAGCCAAAGTGACTGAGATGAACCCAAAACAGGGAGCCGCTTTTGTCATCTGTGCGAAATGAGATGCAGCCGCAGGCCTGTGGGAGCCTCTGGATGTGGTGGGTGAAGGGAGGTGCCCGTGCCAGGGCTGCCCCGCAGCCTGGTGCGGGGCTTGCTGCGGGGTGGGACGCGGTCCCAGCGTGGGGACTGGATCCGTCCTTTAAAGAACAGGCTGCGCCTCGCGGGAGCCGTGCCACTGAGCAGTCTGGCCACGGTCTTGGGGATGCACGTGTGTATTTTTAGAGCTGTATATTTCAACATGTGCAAATTTATTAGAGCTTGTTAATTAAAATTACTGTGGTGACTGCTTGTTACTATATCTGACCAATAAGCCTCCACAGGCAGTTGAAAGAAAAACCACCGAAACCCACAACGTTAGTATAAATGCAGGTTGGTGACTAAAATGGGATATCTAAAAATAGTTGCACTGCAAGTAAGTTAGGTATTTGTGTGGTGGAGTTGCTTCTTTTTCTGCCTTTCATTTTATGGGTTTCTTTAAAGATTTTCTGGTTTCTTTTTTGTCATATATATTTTTATATTCATATGTTGAATCCATTTTTATTTCCATGATATCGATCCAGATGTACAGCAGACAGCATCGATTTCTGCTTGTATGTAGTACATACACATTAGCAATGTCATCGACCTTTGGGAACAGTAAGAACCTGGCTGACTGTGTCTGTTAAAAGATGGAAGTGATTTTGTAGGATGAAGTCTAGGTTTGGGAAGGGGTACAGAGCATAGGATAGGATTAGCTCACCAGTACAGGCTATTATAATTGAGAGTATCACAACTGACTTCTAAATAAGTCCATGTGAAAGACAAAAGAAGGAGGAAAATTTAAACTTAGAAGAATAAGGAAGAGAACACGTGGCTAAGAATATCAGGACAAAGAAATGGCATTCAAGAAGCCTAGGAAACTAGAGGAGGTATAAAGAGGCCAAAGGAACCCTGCCTCGAGCATCCTTCCAGCCCTCAAATGTCTCTTATGTCCTTAGCTCTTCTCTGCAGCAGGGCAGACCACACCACTCGGACATGACCGATGACCAGGCCAAGAGGCAAGGGAGAGCCCTGGGGAGGACACTGGACCTGTGCTTTCACCTGCAAGACCTTGCTCCTGCTGGCATGCCCGGGCTGGGCTCACCCTTCCTGCAATGGGGCTTTGAGATGTGGCTTGTAGAATGACTCAGATGTTTTCTACCCTCACAATTAATGTGTGGCTTAATCCTCTTCACCTTATAGTCACTGGCTATTGTCACAACTTTTTCTTTTGGCAGAAGAGCTTTTTGTAGGCAACTGCCTGTAATGAGTTGGTCTGACAGGCCCCACACAAATTTTCATCCTTTAATTCCTTACAAGTCAAATCCCAGGTCAGCCAGGATACTGGCATCAGGCTGGTAGGGCTGTATCTACTCATTTACTTCCTGAAGTATTTGTTCAGCATGCATGGTTTCCTTCTTCTGAAATTAGTCCAGTGCTTTATGGGTTACTAAAAAGTAACCCAGTAAAAGCTACAGCAGTTCTAGACATCACAGATACTGTGTAGCTGATTTTTTTTTTTTTTAATGTGCTATTTCAGTTGTTACTGCTTTAACTTTATTACTGCAATGAGAAATATTTGGTCATCATCCTGTGATAGCACTGCATTCATCTGATTTTTTTCTAAGGAGCAAATAAAATTACCCTCTCCTTTGCATTATCCTGGGCAATTGTGCTAATTTTGTGCAGCAGTAGCTCTGTGTAATTGTGAAGGTTCTTTTCAGGATCCTTAAGCTTTTTTCTGAAAAAAAGCTTGTCCCTTCTGCTTCTGGCTACAGATTTCTCCTCCTTACTTTCTTCTGCACTAGAGCATGGGCCAGTCAGGGCTATAAACAGTGCAAAAAGTCTTCCTCAGAGGGTCTGTCAAAAGACCTCTTTGGGACACCCATTTCATTCAGGTCGTGCTTTCATTCTTCTAAAGTCCACAGTAATTGCTACTTTTAATAAGCAGCCACATAGAAGAGACAAGTAAGGAGATCTCTCACTGTCAACTTGAAGGAGGACTGGAGAAGATAGTTTTTTTTTTTTAAGGTCTTTCCTACCCTGAGGTAGTGTTGCATTTGAACACAAACTTTAAAGACTATTCTGTCAGAGGTTTTGAATTCCGGAGCACAGAACTGTGATGCTGACAGACTGCATCGCTCGCTGTGCGTGACACTCCTTGAAAGCTCTTCCAAAAGGCAAAGTCACCAAACCAGACCACCTCATGCGTGACAAAAGGGAGAGGCTGCATGTACCCTGCTGAAAGCATGAGATGCTTAAGCAGGGAGAAGGGAGGTGCCTGATCACTTTTAAAGCATGCGTTAAATATTAAACAAGGTTTGATTGTTCTCGTGGTGTCAGAAGTAAAGACAAGCCTCAGCCAAAGCCTCTGGGATTGAATGACCCCAGAACTTTACAGAAGTATGGCTAGAAATACAAATTCTGTGGTGCAGCTGGGCGCTGCTTAATGCAAGAAGCTGGGACTATGCTTGTGAGCACGGGCAGCCTCGCTCAGCCCTTGGCATCTGTTTATCTTGAAGCACTGGGACCTCGTGAATGGGAACATGAGAAGCGTTTGTGACTGTGTTTGAAAAGATGTGGAGTGTAAGTTTGTATCACAGCTAGGTAGTGTTTAAAAATCCTCACTTCTTACGGTACCCAGCCATGTGCCAGGCATTTCACAGCAAGGAGGTGATGCCATACAGCCTTCCCTGGCAGGGCAAGCTCTAACAGTACGGGAAGGTAGGGTGGGTGCAAGGTGTAGAATAAGAAAATACCTGTCAGATAACCTGAGCTGTGCATAGATGTGTACACAGCAGGGAGTGTGTTTTTTGAAGAAACAAAATAAATTGCAGAGCAATGGGAGGGAAGAGGGAGGAGGGAAGGGAGCAGTGGGTGAAGAAAGTGCAAGATGACTGCAAGAGGAGCAAACATAGGTTTGAGGATTTACCTTGTGCCTTTTGTGGGGATTTCTGAGTTGCCTTCAGGCAGTTCAGCATGTGCAAGGGAAACGGGGAGATCAGAAGTGGCTGAATAAAAGTCTGTGCTCGGCCTCCTTCATCACGAAGCACAGCCTCCTTGTTCAAGATGAAAAACAAACATTGGATGTGCAACCTGCTGTTTACATGTCTGGTGGATCTGCTCACACTGGGCTCTTGCAACCAAAGAAAAGGCGAAAAGGTTCTTCTCATGGCTTTTTTTTTTTTTTTAAGGTTTCTTGTTATTTTCAGATAAAGGATAAATATATGGTCTGAGTAGGGCTGAGCAAATGACTTGGGAACATGGGCCTGGAAAGGCTGGCTCTGTGGGATGGCAGATGTTTTTTGCAGCAGCACAGGGGCTTGGAGGCAGGTGCAGAGCAGCCCTGAAGTAGGTGGAGAGGCCAGGATGGCTGGCGCAGCACCCTGCCGTGCAGCAACACACTGCGGGGTGCACCATCCCGGCCCCATCCCAGCGATATGCTGTGTCTCAGAGCAAACAGGCACGGTGTTACGGTACAGCTGGCAAGTTTAAGAGTCCAAATAATTTCTTACTTCAGTACTTAAAAGCACGGACTTGATCCTTGCATCATGGTGGGTTTGGAAGAGCTCTATACATGGCAGGTGCATAGCCCATATTTCCTTAGGTGTCCTGTGTGAGTGCTCTGTCAGGACTTCTCATGGAGTCGTATACTGTAAATATACATCAAAATTCAGAGCTGGTTATCAAAAATGATTGAGGAAGAAAATTTAAATGTAGCAAGTAGTCTCTTCATCTGTGTCAGCATTGTTTCAAAACTGAACTCCATGGGCTGGGGGATGTTTGCTGTCACTAAATATTAGTGTTTTGTAACAGCCTTTCTTTGTCAGATGGATTCTTATTCTTTATTCTCTGTTCTGATCACATTCACTGTTCATGTCACTCATGATCTTGTCTCTTGAAGAAGAAATCCCAATATTACATGTATTCTTTGAGTTGAAAAAAATTGTTAATAGCTGGAAAGGGGACACATACTATTTTCTAGTCATCCTGTGAGACGTCATTCAGGTAGGTCTGAGGAACCCTGCCTGACGTCAGGCTGGATGGCACCATGCATGCCCGACAGGTATAGCACAGGGCTTGTTTTGTCAGAAGTGGTTGCTCAGGAAGGAGCTGCCCACTTGAAAACCAAGCAGGTCGAAGCCTGTTAAGCACTGCTTTTCAGAGGTCTTTTGTCAACAGGTCTGAATTCATGGAATATTTCAGTGAACCCAGTGAAAAAACTGCATTTGAGTTTTCTGTAAACATATTTGTCTTCTAAGCTGCAAATTGAACATTACAAATATAATTGCAAATTAAGCATTTGGGCCAAAACCCAGGCTGCTGTTACTTGGAAGTGGTGCCAGGAGCCGCGGGCTGCCCGCCGGCGCCAGAGGCAGCACCGAGCTGTGCGGCAGCAGGAGCATCCCCAGGGATGCACCTGGGCTGCAAACCCGCAGGCGGGAGGGCGGACGCAAGGGCAGTGGACTACAGGTCCCTCTCACGTGCTGTCCGGACTGAGACGTCTCGGCTTTGGCTCCTTCCTTGGACAAAGATGCTTTTTGCAAAATCCTTGTATAAAAAGTATTCTTCCATCAATACAAGTTTCTGTAGAAAATTTTTACTGTCCTTTCCCATTTTAAAACAAATGGCAAATTAAAGTAATCCATACTCGTTTTATAGAGGGTAATGGTCATACCAGCCCCAGGCAACGTACCCACAGACCGTCTTTAATAGCAATAGCTAGTTGTGTTCTCTTAGTTATGAACTAAATAATTTTTCTTCATTGTGATAATGATTAACAATATAAAAAAATTCAGTTGTGACAGCAAATCATTACAAAATATTAAGATAAAATCGTGCTAAAACGTCTTGTAAATAAGAGTCCATAACTTATCAGAATTGCATGGGTTATTGAATTTTCCCATAGTCCCAAGGCAAAAAGAAAGAAATTTTATTAAATGTCTTTTTGCTTTTGAAAACTTAAAGTTCACGTTGCTTTCATTTTCACTAATAAATTCAAGATGTCCGTATTAGTTTAACTTGAAATGAATTTGGTTTATTGCTGAAACTGAAATTCCCCTGTGAAAGTCTCAGTGGATTAGATATATGGTGGTTATATTCTTCCGTGATTAAGTTTTTATTGATTTTTTTTTTTTTAAGCCAGTCAGTTTATGCATGTTACTCCTCACTACTCACCTATATTCTGCTCTACTGCCCTTGACACGTCAAAAAGGATGATACGTATTTAATTTACTTGGTTTGTCAAGAAGTTATTTATCTTTGTTTAATACTCTTCTTGAAGGTATGCTAATTTGGGCTGTAAAATAGATGGCTTTAATACATCAGGATTCATCCACCACGACTAATCTGCAAACATTGCAGCCCTTTCTTCTGTCCTTTTTCTGAACTGCAGCACGGAGTAGGTATTCCTTCCTGCATCTCGTGCTGTCCCTGCAGTGGTGCTACGCCCTGAGAAGAGACAGGGCCGTCTGTGCGTACTCGCGGCCGGCCGTGGGGCTGCCTCTCGGCCTTCCCTTCTCCAGGAAGGTTTGTGCCACACTAGGAAGGGATTTGAAGCACTGGCCAGAGTTTCTTTTCAGCACAAAGAATTCCCATTTTGGTTGATGTTGATTAAAATAAGCTATGCTCAAGCATTTTGGAAGGGAAAAAAATAACTGAACTTTTACTTTGCTGTACCTTGGTGTGTATTGTGTTACTGCGGTGCTGAACTCCAGAACCACAGAGCTGAATCCAGTATGGAGCATTTTACAGGAGTGACCCATCCCAGCATTGCATGCTTAAACCCAATAAATACCAGGAGTCGTCAGACATTTCTCTGTGTTTGATTTAGATAATCCCTGTTTGTCTCACTGTCTGAGATCATTTTCTTCCCTAGCATGTGAAATAGCTGAATTACTTTTTCCATTAGGTCATGACTCAGCGGCAAGAATTTTGAGATAGCTTTTTTTCTTTTCATCCTCACCCAGCAAAATGCACTGCTTTGCTTCAGCACTGAGACGTACTGAAAGGCTTTAATAGTAATAGGGTCACACCTTGCATTCTGCAAAACTCAAACAGCTGCACATCTCCCTTAGCTGTGTGCATCACACAGTGGGAGTCCATGCCCTTAAAACATTGGGTCAGGTCTAATTTTGGGTTCGGTTTTTTTTTTCATTGTTTTGTTTTGTTTTCCCCTGGAGGATGATGTCAGAAAAATTCATAGCTACTTGAGCAGATTAGGGATCCTGGTCATCTCCATCACATGAAGTAATGTAGAGGGAGGAGTACCAGGAAGAGATCTGCCCAAATGTACAGTAAAAACCATTCTGCTAGGACTAAAGACTATGGAGATGCAAATACTGTTTTCCTACAATTTCAAGGTCATTTTCACACTGCACGGAGATTATCAAAATGCATCCATGTATAACTCACTGCCTGTCAGCATTCTATTGTCATAACTTTATATTGATTGTCCTCTGCAAAGATTTTTAATAACAGCAGTAACATAAAGTCACTTAATGTGAATAGAGGCTAATTAAGAACAAATGTGCTGGTCATGTTAGGAAGTTATTTATCATTAATTATGTACCCTTTATCTGTGACTTGCCATGTATACTCTTGTCTAAGTTGCCTCTCCAAACAAGCCAGTCCTACCTGTAGGTAAGTGGGCTGCCCCCTGCACCATCAGGAGGAGGAGGAGGAAAGGGCAGCCCAGCCCCCGGGTGGGAGCCAGAGCATCTACCAGGGGAATCTGTCTCTGCTGGGAGAGCCGAGGGAAGCTTCAGTTCTGACAAGAAGACCTTTCATAAACTTTCACATACTTTGGCCCTGTAAAACCCCTGAGAAGTGCGAGCAGATGTGTCTCAGCCCACCGTGAATATCGCTAAATGATGGCCCTCAGTGTCTGTGTTTTGAAGTCACTATACTTCAGCCATTTTCTCTCCTGTGAGTCCTTTGCACAGCTGAGACAGAGGGCTTGATTTGCAACAGGGTCATGCAGAAGAGAATTTTAAATGTGCGCACTCAAACATTTTTATTAGCATTGGAGTTTCCCTCCGAATCAAGGGATACTGCTCAACAAAGAACTGCTGAGGAGCCCTTATATCAGGCAGGTAAATGGTTCGGGGCAGCATCTGGTAGCGCCGTGTGCAGGCAGGGTCACCCTCACTGTGCTGGGACAAGGAAATCAGGCAGTGGTGGCTCTTGGGCATGGCACTTTTGCCTGGGATGAGACGCTGCTTACCAGCGGCACGAGAGCAGCGTCCCCTCCCTCCCACAGCTCAGGCCGTGGGGGCCGTGCACAAGCCTGAAATGCAAAGTCTAAATCCAGACAATAGCTGTTACCCATCCTGTCCTTTTTTTGGCGTGGGTACCTCTGTCAACATAGCTGGCCCTGAAAGGAGAAAGGTACCTCGTGCTGCTTGTCCACCACTTTTCCCCGAGCTATTGAAAAGCTCCAAAGCTTTCTCAGGCCTTCTCGTCCAGCTGGGGAACTGAATCCAGGGCTGGAGGGACTGGCACTCCCTGGAGTTTGCAATACAAAGCCACAGTTGTTCTTTGCAAACAGTCTGTGATAAAGGTCCTAAAAGGAAAAAAGCCCATAAAAAACATTAGATACCTTCAAATCAAAAAGATGGTATATAAGAGGGATCATTAATTAAATAATGGTCTAGTTTTTCTTCTCTGTAACGCAGATATCTGTCACATATCACAAGTTATTAACTTAGGCCAGATCTTTGTAAGGGAATAAAATCCATTGTTTAGTTTTTCAGAGGAATGTGCTTCTGTTCTTGGGAAGTGATGTATTATTACAACACGCCTTTTGCTATCAACTGCTGTTTATTTGCTTGGAGCGGAGAGCATGTATTTGCTGTGAGAATATGCTTTATCTTAAGCCCTGCCCCGGCCAGCCTAGGATTTCCCATTGTAGCGGGGAGGTATTGCATTTCCTGTTGACAGTGCCATTGGCGGCCCCAGCAGCTGAAGGGAACTGGCTCACAAAGTGGATTCTTGAGACTTTCCCACCACAGCTGTATTGACAAGAAATGAAGTTCGGGTTTAAACAACACTGTTCTGTTTTCAAGGGATGATATATAGTCACTGGTGCAATAACAGAGTGATATGTTGTCCAGTGAAATCCCTTAGCAACTGATTCAATATTTACAGAAAAATAGTCCAACTGGTGGAAGCCAAAGCTGCTGACTGACAGTGCTCCAGCTCGCGAAGCTCACAGCCAGCTCTTCCTCGTGGGCTATTTTTGCACGTTACATCCTCCGAGCTTCTGGAAAGCTTTTCAGAAGTGATGGTGCAGTGGTACCTGTAGATAACAAAATTATTATTTATTTCTATTTTAACTAACATTTGTTTAGTGCATGAAGCTTGGTTGGCAGCTGCTTGTAGCGTCTGAAGCGCTCTGGAGCTCATGTTTCAATGACAGAACATGGGCAAGGCTCACTGGAGACTGCTGTATGCTGAAAGGCTCAGGTCTGAGGGAAGCATGCAATGTCTGTCTGTGACATTTTCCTTAACAAAGAAATGCTGTTTTATTGTAGAAGCGCAGAGGACCATAATAATGCTTGTCTGATGTTTGAGGCTGTTGTTATAAGGGTTTTCTATCTAGTNTTTTTTTTTTTTAATGTTAGTGGGAGTAGGAAAGGGGAGAAAGTATTTCTCTTGAATCCTTTGGGACCTCAGCAACCAATGGTGTTTTAGGGGGGTTTTCAGATCTATTGCACAAACCATTCTGAAAAACCATGAACACATCTGCTGTGCACTTCAGTGTCAGAGGAGCTGGGGGAGCACAAGTTGCCATTCAGTGCTGAGGGACTCCCAAAGAAACGGACCAGTTTCACCAAGTAGTTGAGAGCTTCCATCCTGGTTGAAGGCGTTCAGCGTGTTCATCAATGTGTGCTGTAACTAGCAAGCCTGTTAGTTCATGGTGAGAGCATGCTTGCTTTCTGAAACCCAGGTAGGGTCAAGCAAACGAGTGGGACTGCTGAGCTGGGGAAGTGGAAACCTTGGTGCCAGCAGCTGGGGCAATAAGCAGGACACAAATATATTCTACATTTAGTTCTTTTTGGAGGTTGTTCCCTTAGAAATATTCAGGAATGGTGCCAGAAATGTGATACGTAAATCCTGCCTTTCACCACAGACTGTCTTCCTTGTCTTCCCAATCGTCTCCTTCTATATTAGTGCTGTCAGCGCTTCTGCCTTCCTTACCCTCCAGTTTGCTTTCTTTCTGGCCTAGTCGTCTTTATCTCTTGTCCTCTCTTAAGCTTTCTAAGTGCTTGTCACTCCCCCCCACCCCCTTCTTTCAGCCCGAGAACATGACATAATTCTGCTTTATCTGATTTCTCTTGGGTGAAATCTGGCTGGGGGTTACTGAGGCAGCTGTCAATAATGCGATTCCGTTGCAGTGTGCAAACTGTTGGTTACAACAACTGGGCTTAAGCTTTGTATTTCTAAGTTTATATTCTGTCCAGTCACTTGGACTTTGACATTTTCGCTTATCTACTGCTTCTGAAAATGCATATTCCCTGTTACTATGGTCTTCCATGCAGTGTTGCAATCTGGAATTCAGGAGGGGAGAAAATACTCAAACATGTTTACTTAACAATAAAAGTGAGCACAGAAAAAAAATATATAAAGCCTTTAAGATTGCCTGTTTTCTAAATGCTTTCTGTTTGTGCTCATTTATTTCAGTTATAAGAGGTTTTAATTTGGTTTGATACGCCTGTTTTGATACTGGATGTAATAGCATGTAATAGCATGACACTATATAGGCTTGAACTTCTTGAAAAAGGAAGGTCGTGATCTTATCATGAGGCTGGTGTGATAACAGAGACTAGTTCTCTTTTTAAACCACATCTTGCTAGATAGTGAAAGTGTTTGGGCACATTCAGCATTCAGGCTTTTTAATCAATTGTCCTTGATAGCAACCTCTTTAAAAATGCACTGCAAGAGTCTTCTAGAGTAATTATTGGTTTACTTTTAATGCACGTGAAAGGAAAAACCAAACCAAGATGTAATATTTTTATTGCATTTGTTAATTCGTTTTGGCGTATTTGTTTTTGACTTCATAGGATGTTATTGAACATTTGTGCCATGCATTCCAACAGTCTGGCCTCTGTTCTACCAACTCTTTAGCTGGTGTAGGTTGGCAAAGGTACTGGACATCAGCAAAGCTATGCTGAAGATTTGGCCCTCTAATCTAAGTAGTTCTATACAGCTGCAAAAATATCTGCTCCAAACATATGGAGGGAAAGCATATTTTTAGGCTTGTCCAGCTCAATAACAGCTGCATTGATTGTGCTCCAACTTCCCAAAAACAGGGAAGGTTGAGTGATGAAGCAAAAATAAAGCAAGGAAGGCTTGGTCAACCATAGATACCTCAAACATACTCTCTGTTTTGTCTCTCCAGTGGTCTCTGAAGAGCCCTTACTGTTTTGTGGTGTTCAGAGAAGGGAATTAACCTGTGCTGCCCTTGGTGAAAAAGCTGTGCCTGTGCCTTCTGCCTTTGGCACGCTGCTCAAAGCAGGTAGCCACGTTACTTGGGCTGCTGGGAAAAGCACAGAGAGGTGGGATGCTGCCATGGAAGAAGTCCTGAGGTCCCCTTTCATGGAGATACTGTTTTCTCAAGAGGAAGAGAGGGTCAGTGTCCCTCTATGTGTACTCACGTGAGTCTGTCTCCAGAAGCTGGACTTTCAGAGGATCAGCAGGAAATTGGGGCCATTCCCATAGTTGCCATTTGTGTCAGCATGGTCTTAGCAAGCTAGTGCTCACCAACCATGGCAGCTGCCAGGCAGTTTGATGAGCCCAAAATGAGCTTGTGCATGCTTGTATGCACTCTCAGCTGCTAAATGCTTATGGACGCGTTATGAACAATTGGAATGTAAGCATTTGATTTTGGAAACATACTGCATCCTCAATTATAGTTCCAGGACCCCAAGTTTATCTAGACATTTGTCCCTGAAACCATCTTTTTTCATTGCTCTACTTTCATTTATGCTTTCAGAACTTAAGTTTGCAAACTACCATGTTAGCAACTGCTTCTGCCAAGCTTCATACGTTCTCTGAATCCTCCATTTCCTTAGGTGCGGGCTCTTTGGTGAGTCCTTGGTATCTTCCTACTCCCAGGCTATCCTTTAGCTCACATCATAGCTGATGGTGAACTCCTTGTTTCCCCTACTGTCACCAGTTCCCTTCAGAAACTTCATCACTTGGGTCATGTTGCTCTTTGTGCAGGGAGTGGAGGCATTTCAGGTTGCCACTGCATTAGCAATGTGCCTGAAGCTAAGCAGATGGAGCAGGCATGTTTGTACAAATAAAAGCAACATGTCCAGAAAATAATTCAAAAGTGTTTGCACTGTGTTCTGGTGAGTCTGGGTTTGATGGAAGACAATTTATGCTGCAGCTTGCTCATTGGAAAGGAGAAGCTGATTCCTACAGTAGCCTTTACACCGTCGTCAGGTGGGTTCCCCGTTCACGCTGCTCCTTGCTGGAGCTTGTGTGGTTGAGGTGGCGTCACCAGGTGACTGCATTTGATTCCTCTGTGCTTGGTTTTTGATGCAGGAAGTTGTAAACTTGTAGAAGGGAAAAGTCTGTCTAAAAACAAGTGCGGTGTATGCAGAAGGAAGGTTGAGCATGAGAAAAGACAAGTGTAGTCCTAAACGCCATGTACAGATAGCATCGAAGGTGTTCATTGGGTAGCATCTACACTGGAAAAATACTGAGAGTTTGACACAAGTCAGAGTGCTTTGCTAACCGTGCGTTTACTGAAAGCTGGATGTGTGTGGACAACAGCATCGATGTGTTAGCAAGACCAGGGCAACACTTGCCCACCATGGAGCTGCACCTGGAAGGACCAGTCTGGTGTGGGAAGAGTTTTACTCTGCTGTTCTCTCCATGCAGAAGGGTACAATGGTTCGACATGTTAAATCTCTTTTTAAAGTTGTCTTTCTAAATTGTTTGATGTTAAGGTAGAAACGTGATGTTTAAAAACTTCCAACTTAAAACCAATTTTCTTGCTTGAGCGTCCTGTGAAGTTGGAGAGAGAAGGAGAGGAAAGCTGTTTCTCACACAATACATCTTGCTAGTTTGACCTGGCAACACGCTTTCCTCTCTCTGCAGTGATTAAAGCCCATGCTACGGTAGGTACCAGGGGTATCGCTGAGCTACCTCCATAATAGAGGGGTCCTCTCAGGGTTCTCGTATGGCTCCCCAGGGCGGGGCTGCTGGCAGAGGGAGCGGGCTCGCTGCGCGGTGCCCGTGCAGAGGGCTCCAGGGCTGCTCCCATGGGGGCTGCGTGGGGGAGGCTGCATGCTTGCTGGCGTCTGTGTCATTGAGCCACGTCCTGCTTTTCCACTTTTGTTCCTCAAAGGGCTTTTCTTGGCACATCTGTCAATCACTGTAAAGGTGCTGGGTCACTCTGAGGAAAATCCCAATTTCAAGACCAGCCCCAGTGAAGGCAACTACTCTTGGCTGTTTGAGAAATAACATAGTTTCTGGATACAAGCACCTTTTTCTGGAGCTTTTCCCTGAAAATAATTTTTTTTTTTTTTTTTTTTTAGCTAAAGATAACACACATGTCCAGGAGAAACATAGGGCTGATTTGTTTGTTCGTTTTAAGAGTGAGCCGCATGTTTAAGAGCACAGTAGCCTCCCCAAAAGGATTCTTGGCTGCAGGTTTTGAAGAGGAGGGTGATGCAGCCCCCTAAAACAAGAACGGGTCTTGTCAGCCTTGTGGCCAAAGACCTGATTGTTTGTAGTGACTGACCGTTCTTTTCCATCCTGAAGGGTGTTTTCGATGATTGTTGCACCAGAAGAAAACTACCGCAGCCCGCCGTTGGTGGCACAGCATCGCAGAGCGGCTGCGCTGCACGCGGGGAGCGGAGGAGTGGCACGGGCAGAGCCGCGCGGGGCCAGGCACCGCTCCACGGGGCCCTGCTCCTGCCACACACGGTGCGCCTGTGTTTGACGCGGAGAGAACAGCTTGTACGAAATGAGGTCTGAGGGGCAAAATAAGTGCTCGCAGAGCAGAGGGAAGCTGTTTTAATTGGGAGGGGAAAGGAAGGGAAAGGAGTGTAGAAACCACACAGGCATTCCCTTCCGTACAGGGCTGCTGGTCGCCAGCTATTCTTCAGGGGGAAATACTGCGCCTTTGGAAAGGGATTTCTATAATTAAATTACTGCTTAGTAAGACCCTATGGGATTTGAGTTGGTAACGTTTCCGAGCATAAAAATTGTCTTGTTGAGAGACTTTTATTTTTGCCCCACTGGAATTTTTTCCTTCGGTTTATTATGTCCAGCTGCTCCTCCAGATGGAGGAGAGGAGCGGTCGCAGCCCCCTCTGCAACTGGGAGAGGGATAGCGATGGTCACCCAGGGGCTGCCATGGCACAGCTGTTCTGTTGCAGGCATGCAAGATGCTTGGGCTGCCTGTGGCCACAGCTCCCACTCTTGTCACCAAAAGCTTAGAGGCCTCACTGGATGGCAAGACTGATTTGTCGGTGGCTGGGCATATGGCTTGTGGCCCCTTGGAAAGCCTGCCTGTCTGCCAAACCCAAGCTGGCAGGGAGTTTTTGGAGGCACAGTATTTTTGCTAGCTCTCCTGGGTTATTCTGTATTCCAGCTGCTCTTGTTGAGGGGAGAACATAAGGAAAGAATGACGTTCTGGAGGTCTTTTCTAGATGCTGCTCATCTTTTCCATGATATGTTTTCTGATGTGGAGAAGTTGGTAGGATTGCGGTCTTTCTGGGGAGTAGGTAGGGATTTTATCTAGAACCTTTTCTGTTGTTTTTGCTTCCCATCAGGACTCAGCCTGGCACGCGGGGTCCAGCAGGCATTTGCAAGCCTTCCTTGGTCATCTCAAGCAACTTGGTCACGGTCGGTTCGCTAAGATAATTCAGTTCCCCTTCAACTTAATCCCGTTTCATCCTTATGGTTCCTAAAGGGCTAACTTCAAGGCGAAACTTCCTCAGAGTTTGATACCAGTTTTTCACCCTGCCAGTCTTCTAAAGTTTTTCATTTCCGAGTATGATGATGCCTTTTCTAACACACAATGTTGATACACGGTTGTATCACACCTTATATGTCCAAATTGGCTAATACTCTGTGTTTTATGTCACTTGCTGCGCCCTGTGGGGACAGGGAGAGAGTTTCAGAGGCAGAATAGATAGCACTCAAAATTTTGCCTTTGCATCTGGTTACGTGAAGTTTATATTGAAATGCAAAACAGAGCGAAAGGGATGAGGGCAAGACAAAGCTTGCAGTGATCATCCAAGCTTAAATCAACCAGCTTTACCTTAGCATTTCTGGTAAGGAGACCAGAGCGGCGTGGAGCTACTGAGCAGCAGGGTTCTCCTGGAGTTAGCAGGGCAGAACTTGGCTCAGCAGCAGTACTCTGTCTTGCAGCCCTTCACACATTAAATAGTTTTTGCTCATTCATATCTTCCCATTACACTCTGTAGACCGAAGATTACTTCAGTCAGAGACAAGCTTTAATTACAGAGATACGTGAAGCCTTCAGGACTGTGATGGTGTTTTTGCCTTTCCTTCCACTCCTTTTCCAGGTCTCTTTCCCTGCCATTCTTTTTCACCTGACTTTGATGCCATGTTCTGCATCACATCAAGTTGTGATTATCCAGACTTTAAAGGTACCTTTCCCCTTTGATTTAGCTTGATTGTAAATCAAACATGACCATGGTTTCTGCTTGTAATGCTTTCCCATTATGTTAGGTCCAGCCTAGCTTGGATTTCCTTTCTGACACTGCAGGCAGGAGGCTCAGGACATGTGAAACCCATACTTGCTGTGCTCCAGGCTGCCACATTTCTAGTGCATTTCCTTTCCTCCATTGACGCAGCAGTGAATTGTTTTCAGGTCATTGTGATTCTTCTTCCAGCGTTGCACCATCTGAATAGAGTTATACAAGTCATTACTGGCATAAGATACAAGATGCTCACCTGACAGGAGTCAGCCAAGCGATGCTGAGATCTGCCAGGCTGCACCGTCAGGGGGACCTGGCTCTGGGGCTCTAGCTGCTCTGACATAATTGAATATGGTGAGTGTATGTGGATACGGACACAGATGGTGCAAGAAGCTCCAAATTTCCTTTAGCCAAAGGCACTTGACAAACAGGACAGCTTTTCTCAGCCTGTCTTGTAATATTTATGCATTCTGCATATGTGAGATGTTCCAAACTTTCATCTTCAAAATAACAGTAACAGAATGAGTAGCATTGCCAGCCAAAGGAAAATTAAAGTAAATCCCCAAAGAAGTGATTTATAGGATGTAAATCACTTACAATAATGAATGTAATCCCGTCAAACAAGTTCTTCATTATAATAACTTAACAGTCATCTGTTGATTTTTTTATCAGATCATAAATGCAGTCTCTGCAGTTATGTAAAAAGCATTTATTCGCAAGTGATGTTGAAAAATGTCTGACAAAGTCTTGTCTTATGCACGAAGGGCAAAACTCTGCATTCTTTTTAAATTTTTAAGTAAGAAGAGCTTGCAAGTCCACCCATTCTGCATGTCTGTGATGAGAACTGAACCAGTTCTGTAAACAGCATCTCTGCACCACTGTTCTCTTGCTGTGAGCTGTAATCAGTGCAGAGGTAATAAGAGTGTCCGACTTCATGTGGAACGAGTCAGTGAGCACAGGCCCATGCAGCAGTTTTCAGCAAAGGGTGGGGGGTAGGGGGGTGTTGGGCAAATAAGTAATTATAATGCTGAGAGCTACAATTAGAAGTCAGATATTTATTTTGCAGACTTAGCTGTGATGTGCTAATCCCTTTCTTAGTACAGAAGAATATTTATTTTCTTCTGTATTTAGTGTTTAGCTTTGATGTTGTGCAATAACATCTGCTGCTGACCACAGAAGATGTTTTAATTCTGATACATCAGTTGCAGCTTAGACTTCATTTGAGACTCTATTAGCAAGCCCTGGTTTTCTGTCACTTCAAATCAACATTTTTTTTCCCTCTAAAGACCCTAACCCTTAAGGCAGTGGATAAAAATCTCATATTTTTTGGTGCGATGCTAATTAGCTATTTTAATGAGCATTTGATTACCTGACTGCCTAGAACACTGTTTACAATGTCAAGAGAAAATTTCAAATCAGAAGAAGGAAACACAGTTTAAGCAAAATCAGAATCCATCCCAAGTTCTTTATCCTAAGGTGAACAAAACACAAGCACGTGTTGGGAGTTAGGAATCGGACAACGCTCTTACGGCTGTTGTCAGCTTGTGTTACTGCACTTCATCTGGATGTGGAAATGCAGAAGCATCAAAAGAGCAAGTAGGAAGGACAAATACAAAGAGCATAAGGAAAGCAATGTGGATGTGTTTGGATAAATGGGGAATAAGCAGCGAATTTTCTGCCTATTTCTCTGAACCCAGACTCTTGAATAGGTTTGTGTGCAAACCAGGAAGCCTGTAGTTGAATTCTAGTGTCTTACGGTGTGAGAACCTGAAGCCAGAGCTCAGGCTTTCATCTGCTTCTGAGATGTGTTCCCCATCACTAAATTACCTGATCAGTCTTAAGAGTGTTAACGATTTGTTTGCATTTTTTTTTAATCTTGATTTTTACTTCAATAGTTCCTTTTTCTTATCTCTTTTGTTTTACCCTCTCCTGTATTTTTCTCTTTACAAAGTTTTTAAAAGGTGACATTTTGAGTATTAATGATTGTATATATTTACATCCATCATATGATGATGGACAGCATTTAGGATCTGCTGAATATGATCCAAAATCCTACTGAATTTAGCAGGAATGCTTCTGTTTTCAGTTGGACCTCTAGCTGTTTATATTGCATGCCTTTTCACAAAAAAAAAAAAAAAGCTGCTGCTGAGTAGCTAGCTCTGGCTTTTTTCATTCAACATATTACACTGTTTTTTATAGTTGTTGCATTTCGTTGCTTTCTTGACATGCATTAAGGACCTTTTTTACAATTTGGTCAATGTTTCCTTCTACTGCCTTTATGTAAAGCACTGTGTGCAGTGCACATACAATTAGAGCACATTCAGCAGACTACACATGCACAGCAGTGTTTGGCATTAGGTGTGGGTTTTTTCATTTCTAAGGGTAGCTAAAACGCTTTTTTTTTTCCCTTGGGCTTTTTTTTTTTTTTTCCCAATGCAGCAATTACAAATCAGATTTTGCTGAAAAATACAGCCATATCTTGAGGATCATCATGCTAAGGGAAGTGTCCATAATCGTCTGTTAACTTAAAAATGGGTTCTGCCATGAATACAGAGTGTGTTTTTCTGAGCTGATACATAACAAACTGATTCATATTGACAGACTGACTTGTGTAGCAACTCATCATCCAAGTGGTTCCCACTGTGGCATCACTTGGGTTTAATTATTAAAAAAAATGTTCTGAACAGTTGAGAATGGAAAATGTTTGCTTAAGTACAGGTTCAAATACCAGAACATCACCAAAAAATTAAAAGATCTGAGCTGACATGGGAACACTCGCATGCACAAGTATTCCTGAGGTTTAGACCTCGCTGCTCATCTGTTACACTCCCAGGAAGCTTTTTGAATGTTTGGATCTCAACTGGGTACGGGGATGAAGAGGAGTCTGATACACAAGCTGAATTACATTGAAGACTGTGAAAAGTAAGTAATTTTAATGAAAACAACCAAGAAACATTATTCCCTGCCGCAGAGCCCTCCGTGCCCTTGGCTTCCAGTGTGGACACTGTTCATCTGGTAAAGGAGCAAGTTCCAGGCTTCCTGCTGAAGAAGAAAAAAAATATTAAATGTTGCTGTAGGCAACTTGCCATCACACATTATTTCTTATGAAACATGTTTTTGTAGTTTGATTTTTGAATCATGCCATTTGTAAGGAACATGGAGGGTGTGTCAGGGTAGTGGGGCTTGTGCTTTGTGTGAGATTCACCAACACACCGCCAAGCTTCACATCAGCTTATTTTGTTCTATTTCTTATCTGTCACTTGCCTATGTCTTATGAATTATTTGCCTTAAGGGCATTTTATAAAATCTCCCAAAATAGGTGTCTAATACTAGATTTAAGTATGGCAGGGCTTTTTTTTTTTTTTTTTTAAACTCTACTTTGCTTTTCTCAGTGGCTTTAGGCTTAGCAAACCCCTTAATTACACAGCCTCGTCTGGACGCTGTCCTTGAGGTTACCACAACGCGTTAGTCATGGCTTTGTATGTAACATACACGTTATAATGAAAACAACCCCAAATCCTGTTTGTTGAAGCCCAAATACTTATATTATTACCTCTGCGTATCTATGTGCCTATGTATAAGAAACACCATGATGAATATGAATTTCAGAGGAAAAAAAAAAAGCATATACCATATATAAAATATACCCTGGAAGTTTTCCTGGGAAATAAAACTCAAAATTCAATACTGATATGTCCAAATCTTGCTGTATTTGCACAGAATTCATTAAGCATTATCAGCAAGGCTATAACTTCACCACTACCCCCGCCCTAAAACTCACCTTGGCCAACCTACACACTTGCAGCTTTTTATGTAACAGATTTTTTGGCAGGCTCTCACTCATTCTCTTTTCCCCTTCACCAAGCAGCTTTTATTCCTGGCTCACCAGTTTTTGCCCTGCATAGATGGTTATGGTAGACCTGTCAAATGCATCAAGCTCTGTTAGGTGGAAGGAGGTCAAGGAGGAGCACGGGCAGCAGCGCGATGTGCTGCGGGCGCTGCTTCAGCTGAGCGTGCATTACGCATGCATGGTAACAAACAGGTAGGCCGAAGATCTCAAGATATGTCAGGTCATGGATAAATTATTGCCGATACATAAAACAATAGCTAAATTAACATTTCACCGTTTTCAGAGGTCACTTTCAGTTGCCTTTTTTTTTTTTTTTCCTTTAAACTTTGCATACCTTGCTAGGTTGTAAAATGCAGTACAAGTAGGTATGAAAGGGCAGCGTTAGTAGCCAGGACTTAGGAGTGGCTCCAGTATGGGGTTGTGTTATGTATTGTATTTTCAGTAATCTGTAATCTGCCTAGAGTGAAAAAGATATGTGGGAAGTCTGCTGTCTGCCTTTAGCTACTGATATGTCTGCTTTTATTTGCTGGATCTTAAAGTCAGCCCTAAAAAATCATTTTGTACAGGCTGGGCTGCTACATGCCTTCTGAAGCACTCTTCTCTAGTAATGACCTAGTAAGAAAGAGCCAAGCCTTAGTGATTTACGAGCCGATTGCTGGTAACGCAGTGTCAGTAAGGTGGTAATTTGCATGACTTATCCAAAGTTATGTGGAAAAATTGTAGCTGAGTGTTAAAAGGGAATAAAGGTACCTTTTAAAAAGTAGGGTAAAGGGATAAAGAATTTCCAGTGCTGTTGCCCAGTACTCTAAAATGATTCTCATCCAGCTCTAAGTTTACATTTCCCTTGGCAGAAACATGCATCAGTAACAAATGAAATGGTTGGTTTGCTGTTTTGTATACAGTAACAATTAATTACTAAGAATCCTGCTGTCTTGTTCAGAAGGAGAAAGGGACTTTCTTATTTGTACTTGCTGTCATGTATGACAAGTGATGGCCCTCTGTTTCCTGTTTTCCATGCAGGGTAGCAGTGGGCTGGTCCCCAAGCCGCCAGTACTGGCCCTGTACAAGTGTTAGACGTTTTCCCCACTCAAGAGGAACTGAGAACTCAGCAATACCAGCGGGCAGTATGCAGGTAGTACCGGGCTGCTGTTACTCCCTCCCTCTCACAGGCTCACGCTGCTGTGGTGCCTTCTGAGACCAGCACTGCTCCTTTATAAAGCCATTTTCCTGGCCGGGGAGAGCAGAGCTTACCAGCTTGCCTCTGTGGTGCGCGTCGACAGCAGTGGTGTTGGACACAGCCAGTTAAACCCAGCTCCTATGCTGGGTCTTGTACCTGGTTACTGGGGAGGAGACAAAGAGGACAATGTTAGCTTCTCTCTCTGCCCGCTGACAAAATGGCATTGAAAATCCAGTAATGCTACAGGAAACCACAGAGCCTGGCAGAGGGAGGGGGGCATGCAATCCGCGGCTGCAAACAGAAAAGACCAGTGGCGTTTGGGGGGTTGTTTTTTACAGAAAAGGGCGCAGGTTGGAAGGGGTGGCCCCTGTGCTCTCAGTAAGGCTGGGACATGCATGTCAGCCTTTCTCAGCAAATGGCACGTGCCAGCTTTCCCCACGTGGAATATGTTTAAGCTTGTCACGTTATTACAAGGTGGTAAATATTGTGTAACAAACAACTGGGAGTTAATTTGTTGGAGGGACTTAGTTTTGGTTGGCAAACCTCTGTTGCTTCTAAATTGCTGCATCTCTTTTTAAAACAGTCAGGCAGTAATTTGGGTTGGTTACAGCTGAAAGTCAGCATTCTGTGGGCAAGCGCTACGCATGCTGCCCAGGGATGAGGCTGAGTTTCTGAATTGCATGTGGCAGCCTCCCACCGACTGTTGCTGCTTGCCAAGGAGGGCCTGAAAAATACAGGTTTCTTTCACTGGGCTCCAAAAGAACTTGACAGAAAGGCACACTTTTCAGACAAAACATGGAGGATTACATCAGTTAGAAAGCATGCCATGCTGAAACCTCCAACACAAAGCAGCTGATGTGAGCATGGCAACGTATCCGATTGCACCTAGATTATAGAGCTGTCATCAGCTTTGGCAGGCCACGTGCACAGCGAATATTTCTGTAATGACCACGGGCACCAGCACTCTCAGGTCCTGGAGAAAAAGAGGGCTTGTTTGGGAGGGCAAAGAGCTGTTGAAGAGGTGTAGGATGAAGAAGTGCATTTCTGCCATTCCTTGGCACCATTTGCTGTAGAACTGCAAGCACGTGGTTTAAAAGAAGTAAATATATCCTTCCAGAGAAGATAAATATAATAGAGTAAATGTTCATGCTGTTGCTGAGATATTCTGTAACAGGACTGAATATGTGCCGAGAGAGAGATGTAGCACTTATTCAAGCTTCAGTTCGCATTTAGCGGGTGCCGTCTAAGTATGGGACAAAGAGACAGTCCTTGGCTCTAAAGGCCATCACGGAAAATGCAGTAGAGGACAGGGTGGAAATGCTAATCTGAAAGATGCAGTCGCAGCATCACTGATATTTTGGCAGGATTTGTATGATTCAGAAAGTCCTCTTTCATGCAGGAGTGGAATTACCTGGGTGCTTGTGCAAAACGTGCCTTATATCAGTTGATCCTGGATGCCCAAGAGCTACAAACAGGATTGCTTCAGCGTACAGTTGTGACCCTCACTTCTGACCCTAGTGTCTGAAATATTCCCCCATACCCTAAAGAGAGAGAGAAACGCTGCTTTCTGCTAAACTCCTAGATAAGTATTTCCCCACTGGAGATGCAAGTTACTGCACTTCTTGGGTGCAACTGATGAAATTTAGCTGCCTGTGACATGAAAGAAGGTTAGGCTAGATGACCTATAGGCACTTCTGGACACAGGCTCTCTCCAGCTGTGGAAGCATCATGCAGATGGGCACCTGTACTTCACTGTCAAGAGCTTGTTCTTGGAAATGCCCTACTTCCTAGAATCCAGATTCAGTCCGTGAGACAGGCTGGGTCTAAGGGACTTGTGTTGCAAGATGAGGGTAATACAGTGCTCTAAAAGATCTTGATATTATGGCTTTGGAGGCGAGTGTAGCAGCTCTAATGGTTTCAGTTCCTGTACAGCCTGGAGCATTTAAGCCTATGTTATCAATACAGCGGGGAAGACTGGTTGCAAACCTCATCCAACAGATCCTTGCTTTTAATGAAATATGTCACAGGATCTTCAACTTCTACCATGCCAGCTTCTACATGAAGAAAATACATGGAGGCAAACCTGTCTAGCAGGGAAATAGGTACTTCTCTTTTCCAACAGCTATTGAGCCCTCTGGGGTTTGGTTTATATGAGCTGCTGTTCTTTGAGGCTTTTCTTCTCAGAGCAGAATTTGCAATGTTTCTTTAATGCATTGATTTCATCTGGGGAAATGCAATTTATTGTTGCCATCAGCTTTTGAAGAAAGAAAAAGATTGTACTAGAGTAGTACCCCATAGATTAGGTCAGTTAAGGAAAGCAGAAGATGTCTCCTGAGGTTTCCTAAGAAAATTGAGTGGAACCATTAAATTCATGAGGAGTCTCCTCTACCAAAGCTATGTAAATTCTTTATGAGCAGTTTATGGTTAGCTCCTGTACAGGTTGATGGCACTAAGCAGAATGAGTACATTGAGTGGAGCCCATCAAAACCCCACAAAGGCAATTCTCATTTCCCAGTTATGTTGTGCTGCACAGTGTACAGCGTGTGATAGCAGACCCTGCGTTTGCTGGCCCTTGGGTGTCAGTGTTCCCGAGTTGGAGCTAACAGAGCAGAACTGAATCCCGTGTGAGCTGAGTCAGACTGTTTTCTCTGTGGGGTTGGAGATTCACTTCTCTGGGAGAGGAGCTCCCTCATTTTGTTTGCAGATGTTTGCTGTTTTTATCAGACAGGTGAGAGAGTCTCAGGTTGTGACTCAGCCAGATCTCTTTGTGCTTCTTGAACATTAGGTGGGACCAAAGTTCCCAGGAGTTGATGGGTGGTTAATAATATAACCAAGAGTTTTCTGTCTTAGCAAACTACACTGAAATTTTCTTGAGTGTTTCTGCAGAAGAATCTTCTTGTGTGCATTCAGTACCCAAGGTGGTTTGTTCATCCAAGGCAATGAGGTGGTTTGAAAAAGCCATGCTGCAAACCATGCTTTGCTGGCTCTGTTGCAGAGGAATTGCTTTGCCAGGCTGATGCCCATTTGTGGGTTGTCCTCAGGAACACTGGCTGCAGCTTGAATAGAAGATGAGGAGTGTCAACCACAGAGGAGACTTGCGAGTTTTGGTGTAAAAGGACTCTAGTCAGAAAGTTTTTAATTCAGTCAGTAGGTTCATGAAAAGTCTGGGATGGAGGAATTGTCTGAGTTTTGTGAAGGAGTAAACCTGATCTGAATTTCAGCTCTGGACAAATTCATACTCCTTTCCTGAACAGATTCTGCCTGCTGGCATCTAGTGTCCTGCGCTCGGGACCTCTGCGTATGCTTAGCTGGTTGATAATTTGAAGTTGACTCTTTCTGACGAAAGTTGAAGCACAGTAACAAAAATAATAACATTAAAGCCTCTTTAAAAGTCATAAAACAGGGCCTCAGGTGCAGAATCACCTTTCTTAAGATAGAGGTGCACATACGTAAATTGTCTCTCTTTATTGTCTATAAGCAGTTTCATGCAGTTTGGGCAACACCTTGGCTCAGAGGCACAGTGCCTTCCTCGGTGCTGCAGTTTCACCTCGCAGGCAGCTCAGCACCACGCAGCCGTTAGCTCACCCCCACTCAGTGGGATGGGGGAGAGAACTGGAAAAAAAGGTAAAACTTGTGGGTTGAGATAAAGGCAGTTTAATGGGACAGAAAAAGAAGGGAAAGTGATGATGATGGTGATAAAAATACATAAAGCAAGTGATGCACAATGCAATTGCTCGCCACCCGCTGACTGGTGCCCAGCCAGATCCCGAGCAGCACTACCACCCCGCAACCAAGCCCCCCGGTTTTACTGCTGAGCACGAGGCCATCTGGCATGGGACGTCCCTTTGGCCAGTCTGGGTCAGCTGTCCTGGTTCTGTCCCCTCCCAGCTCCTTGTGCACCCCCAGCCTCCTCCCTGGCAGGGCAGCACGAGAACCTGGAAGGTCCCTGACTTAGTGTGAGCACTGCTCTGCAACAACTAAGACATTCGTGTGTTATCAGCGTTGTTCTCACCCTAAATCCAATGCACAGCACCATACCAGCTACTAGGAAGAAAATTAACTCTACGCCAGCTGAAACTAGGACAGTCAGTGAGGCTGGAGACTGTGTGTCAGCTGCACAGTCTCTAACATGGTCGCACTGTTCAGACTTGAAGTTTCCAGCTTATTTCTTCAGCAATAACTTTCTTGAAATGTTCTCATCTTCCCCACAGAGTTCCCTCAGGGCAAGCAATACTTTACAGTATGCGGGAATTGAAGTGATTCGTCTTCATACAATGTTTTGTTCATTCCATTGTTTGTATGCACTGGATTGCCTAGGAAACCATAATAATCTTGTTAAAATAAAGATTTAATCTTTCTGCAGTGTTAGGGCTAGTTCAAAAAGCCAGGCTCACGTTGGCTGCTCATCCCACTTGAAACACATTCATTTAGACGGGCTCGCTTCCTGGGGAGTGGGCGAGCACCGGTGCCTGTGGACCAGCTGTGCAAAGCTTACCACAGGCAACTGCCGAATGTGTTGGTCTAGCAGAGGCTGAGCACCAGGATGGACCAGCTGCACTGGGCTTCTGTGGCCGGTGTGCAAGCCTTGCCGGCGGTGCCAGGAGCAGATGGAGAAAGCCTTGAGGGGAGCCCTGGGTGAGCATCGCTCTTGCGGGACAAGAACAGTAGTTTGCGTGGTGACAGCTCCTAGGGAAGCTCAGCCAGCTGCGGCAGTCGCCAGCTGGTGGCTGTCTCTCCTAACCTCTTCTGCTCCCAGAAGAACTGCAGGTGGTGGAAGCTGCATTTCTCTGCATTTCCTGGGTTATGGCCAACTCATTTGGTATCTGAATGGGCAACACGGTGCATAGCTGCCACTTTTAAAAACTCTGTTCTGCTTGGCGTTTCCCCAGTTGCCTGCGCCGCTGTGTACTTCAGCAAAACAGTAGGCTGGCCTCTCAGGCTCACCTGGAGACCCCACCAGCCCTTGCTTTCCAGGAAGGAATCTGCCACAGCCACTGTCATCTCCTCCACAAAACCATCCCAGTAACGGGGGCTGGTGCGGATGGATTCATCATCTGCCACTCACAATGCTAAAACACTGCAGTCAGCTGTTCCTCCTCTCTTGGCCATAGCTTTTAATTTTGGATTGCGCTAGGTCACTTCATTTCTTAACTACGTATGTACAAAACCAAAGTGCTGACCTCTGTTGACATCCAGCAGCTCCTTTATACAGCTCCATCCTTTCTTCTCTTCACTGTTTCTTAATTTGCACTTTAAAGCACAGGCTGCTGCTTGGAAGGCTACTGAGTTGCTGATGGAATAAAACCTGTCACAGTTTGAAGATAATCAACAAAGTTAGTCCATGAAACAATTTCTCAGATGCAAACAAGATCAAAGCACTATCAGATGTGGACACCAACACACGAGGCTTTGATAATTTAATCTACCAAATTACCAATTTTAAGGTATTTGATTTGTTATTTCTGCAAATTAGGGACCAGACACTGCTGTACTTTCTTAATCCCTTAAAAATAGATTATGCCAGAGGAATGTGCCACTTGGGCTGAGTGAAGCTGGTTAACCCTTTCTTTAAATATTCTTGATTGCAATTTGTTGTTTCCTTTTATGATAATTTAACTACGTGCTCAGCACAGTTGTTCCAGACAGGGAGCTCTCTGGGGTATGTGCATTCCGTAGAAAAGACCTGTCATAATTTCAGCAACTTCTTCCTTTGGTTTATGTCTTTCTCTCATTTTTCTGCTCTCAGCCCCAGAGACCCATCCTGCTTTTTCACAGTCTTTTACTTCAGCATGTCTCTGGTTGTTTTCAGCGCATCTCCTCGATCTCCTTTCTGCCTGTCCCATCTCATGCCAACCTCCTGTTCTTACTTTCCACCACCAAGCAAATCTATACCCGCTGCCCCATTTTCTCCTGCCCGAAAGGGATGAGTGAGGCAGGGCGAGGGTGGGAAGGGAAGAGGAGCTGTGCTGGTCTGTGCGAGGTGAGTGGTGCTGCAGGAATCAGCTGGGGTCTCCAGAGCCCTCTCGGCTTAACTCCGCTGGGTGGACTGGTGCCTCTCCAGTATCCACTGTAGAACAGGTCATGAATCTGGCAGTGATGAAAGCTGTTCACCCTACGCCTCTGGGTGGAGGAGGCTGATGATGTGGTGAGCAAGTCTGTGTGCATTTATCTCTGCTGCGTTGAGAGCTGGTGTTTGGCCTGGCCGCTTCCCACACTTAGGGCTGTTCGGAAAATGGCCCCCGGGGAAGGGAGGTGTCTTCGAGTGGCTGAGAATTTTCTTTTCTTTTAGGTAGAATAATACAGAATAAACCCTCTCATGTTGTAAGTCAGTCTGTTTTATTGTCTATATTTGCTCAGCCCAAACTAATTCAGCGCGTTTCAAGCCAGGAGAGGCTAACTGAGCCCCACCAAAAGTCAACAGCAAATCTGATAGTAGATATATTCTTTTCTTTCAGTAACGAAAACACATTAAAGATCAGGAGGAGCAGCTCTGGGGGGAAGGATTTTGTCCTGGAAGGGAGACTTGGAAGAATTTCTAACCTCAGGGCAGAGAGCCTGGGAGAAACAATGAGATGACCCATCTTCTGCTGCTCTGCTCCCCTCCCACTGTCCTGAAAGCTGCTGTTGAAACACTTTTTCCTCTTCTGCTGGCAAGTGCTTATTATGGCCTTTTTATGAGAGAAAGTTTGGGAGTGTGAGCATTTTTGTTTCTGATTATCAGTACAGACCTCTTCCCAGCTGTATGCCATCCAGCACCCGCCTGCCAATCAGTCCACTTGGTGTTTTCCTCCCATGCAAATGCTGCTGTTAGGTGGTGATGTGCCAGTGTATTTGTCACCACGCAGCCGTGTCATTGCAGAAGGACAGGCACCAGCACATAATGGAAAAGGGAATTCTTGCATCCTGCAGTGTTACAAAGAAAGTAAAAGCAAAGGGATGTAGCTTAACATGCAGCCTCGTGCCATAAAACAAGGCAAGCTGTGTATTTGAAGGAAATAACACGTTCCTGCCAGCAGGTGCATCAGCAGGGGTTTCCTGATGTTCTTCATGTGCTCCTTTCTTCTGGTTAACAGAGGACAGAAATGAGCTGGGGAGGTACCACAGGGGAAGTGTGGTGCACCTTCCTCTCAGCAGGACTGGGACAAATCTGAAACAATGTGCACGTTCAGGACAGTTCCTCCCGTGTAACTGAGTACCATCCTGAGCTGGGACCTCTGTCCCAGCCACACACTCTGCCACCATCTGTGCAAGCATGGTGACACGGGACCTTCATTTAACCGTGTCACCAGAGCTGGCAGCAAGGGATTCCTGTATTTTTTAAAAACAAAGAGCTCACAAGCTCTAAAGTGTAATGTCTGACCCATCTGGCAAACATAAAAATAGCAACCCTGCTGCTTTTTAGATATACCAAGGGATGCCTAAAGATCTCTCTTTAGCCTGAGTTAAAACCCAACACAGCAGTAGACAGCGCTGCATCGAAGGGTTTCACAACATGAAGACAAAATGATTAACTACTGTGGCTGGTCATCACTGGAATCCGGCTGTCTGTGGCTCCATGCTGAGCTCCTGAGTTTTGTATCTGAGGACCTGCAAATTGTGTATGGGCTGAATGGTGGAGTTCTGCTGCAACGCCATCCCTCAGTGCGGTGCGAGCGCACCTGCTGTCCACTCCTCTGCGGCGATGAGAAAAGTGAATGTCCACACATATCAGCTCAGTTGGCATTCAGTTTTCCAGACATAGCTGTAAATAAACCAGAGTTGAAAACCCAAGTAAGTTCATATTTTATATCAGGATGCTCTCTTACACAGCCATTGTGCCACACAAAGTTTCTCTTCGTTCCTGCTCGGTCAAGCAGCCACTGCAGCAGTGGGATGGCGCAGCCATGGGACCCCACGCACCCTTGGTTTTACGGCTAGGTACGACAGCAAGTGCCACGCTCAGCTGCAATCACAGCAACAGTGTTGCAGGTAGAGTGTAAATGACAGCAATTAGCTGGCATGGGGTTTGATCATGTGGTTTATAGTGCCATTAATAATAACTCTTTATTTGTTATTGCAGTATATCAACAGTGCTGCAATCCATCAGATCTATACCAGACGTGAAATTATAGATTATGGGTATGAAGAAAATTGGAAAAGGAGGAAAGAATGGTTTGTAAAATCTGCTGATTTTACACATGTACCAAATATTCGTGGGGATGCTTTGGTATCTGTTATTTGCTGTATGAAAGCAAGAATGTACCCTCTGAGCCACTGGGGATCTCTTCTCTTTCGTGCTTGCCACGGAAAAACTTTTGCCCTTGTTGCTCAGACGTGACGTGCTAAACCACACAACAATTAACCACTCCAGAGAGCAAGTTTATTAATGTTTGCCTCTGGGTGGAGGCACGCAGAGGTGCAGCACTGCCATGGGGCTCTGCAGGGTGAACCCCGAGGAATGTCTTGCAGTGACCAAAAGCGCTATGGTGCCAGGAGTCCCTGCCTGCTCAGCGGGGAGTCCCCAACCCCAGGGGCATTGTATTCTACCCCACCAAGTAAGCGTGGGGACTGCTCCAGGGCAGTGGAAGGTGAGGGCAGCAATGAGGAGGGAGCGCGGGGCTCCCAGGGTTGCCAGCCTGCACCCCATGGCCTGGGGCTGCTGGTGCTGTCTGCAGCGCGATGCTTGAGAGCATCCCTGGTGGCGGTGCCCTTCTTCCCTGGCTGCTGGTTTGCAGCCAGCAGCATGACATGCTGTTTGCTAATGCGAGGGCCCTTGGTGTCTTGGGGTGTGTTCGGTCTGCCATAGCTGCAAGGTGTGATGTGGGCACAAGCAGAACTGCAAAGCCCTCAAGCACAGCACGGACGGTGACCGCAGGGTATGCCGCCTGCCCCGGTTTGGGGATGTGACAGGGCACAGCCTGGCCCCTGTTCTTCTCCACGCCCAGGGACCTGCGTGCAAGGGCCCTGTCAGCAGGGTGGAGCAGTTAAAGTCAGTGCTACTGAAAACCACTTTTTAAAAAACTGTTCCTGAGGCTTTTTGAAATGGTTTAGAAAATGTTTACAACTGCCCTTCACATTAAAACTGGCAGTGAGCTCCAGCACAAAGGCTGGTGTTTCCCTCACCGCCCCCCCTGCCCCAAATCACCCCTCTGCCCCACGAGAGCCATGTCACTGAAACATAACAAATACTGTGGCAGGCAATGAGAAAACAAAAGCAAACTGCAAGTAAAGGCCCCAGTCCTATGAAGTTCAGATCTCACAACTGATTTAACTGGTGTGACCTCTCCCATTGCCTCCTGTAAGACAACCACTGTGCTGCCGGTTAAGCACAGGCACAGATGTTGTTCCTGAAAATATCTATTTGTGGAACAAATTATTTGTAATTTCAATAGGAAATGGCATCTGTGTTAATTTAAGAAAAGCTATACATGTACCAAGCGAGGATAATGGGTACTTTGTAGTCGGGAGTGATCTGGAGCGGCAGTCGAGGTGAGCTCCCCGCATGCAGGGCGGAGGCACAGCTGCATTGCAGCGTTCCCGTTGCGTGCCCGGAGGATGCGCAGTCTGTCAGTCTGTGGCCTTGTCTGTCACTTGAGCATTTTAATGGGAGGATTTCGTGCACGGTGAAGCCCTGGGCTTGCCTTTTCCAGCTTACAGGAACATCTGAAATGTAAAAGTGGAAGACTTACGTGATAACCCTGAAATTCTCTTAGGCATTAATGGAACCCAACTTAGCCATTTAAGACTGTGGAACAGCAAAGAAGGAGTAGAACTATGGCAATATATGAAGAGAAGTTTCATATTTTAAAAAGATTTAAGGTCTTTAAATGGAACGGTTTTTAGTCAGAGCCCTCTGCACGTGTTGACTCCTGAACTTGCAGAGGTCCATGAGCCTTAATGCAGCACCTCAGACTGCAAGTTCTGCATTGCCAAAAGCTTGCAAGCCGCAGGACTGCAAAACTTTTCTAGTAGCCATAAATGATTATTTTGTCCTCCCTCACAGAAAATTGTGCCATAAATTCAGTGTTTGTCAGGGGCTGTACTTGAAGAGTTCACTTCGTTGGTTGGTTGGTTGGGACACCTCGTCCACCACCCGCGGATGTGGCCCACTGCGGCCCTCGGGGCACAGAGCAAGGGCTGCGAGAGCTGGCACTTTGGGTATGGTTTTCTATTATTGTGCTGCTGCATTTGAGTAATTAATAGCTTACCAAAACAAAAACCTTTAGGAGAAATTTGAATGCTGGTTTTAAAAGTCATGGTTGTGTATGCCTGTTCAAATCAATAGCTTTTTCTTATTTAAAAAAAACCACAGTGAAGTAGTTGGAAAATTCAGTATCGCAATGAATTGATATTTTTCATATCAAAATAAACAAATCCTAGAGGCTGATGGGATTAAACTGAAGAAACCGATACTACAGACTTTTAATTTACTTTTATGTTTAGAAATTGTCTTCTAATTTTGCTACTATGTGAAATTTCATGTTTGTCAAAGCCAACTCTTTCCAATCTTATCCTCCTTCCCCTGGGATAGTCCATTCTTAAAACCCTACAACACACATAATTTTAAGTAAAAGCAATTACTGGTTTTGCTTTTTTTATAGACAAGATGAGCAGTACTTGATACCCTACCTAAATTATCACAGATTTGATTTTTATGTAGTGTGACGTTATTGGAGAATGAAACTCTCTGCAGCGGCGGATGACCCAAGTTTGCAATAAATTCTCCGGATGAAGAATTCTACTACGTGTTCCTCATCCACTCCTTGTATCTGCCAAACACTTCCTTAGAATCGTGGGTTTTGTAGAAAAAAAGACAGAAAATGGTGCAGGCAGCAGTGATCCCTCATCCCTGCACTGAGTGCTGCAGCAGGATATATTAGGATGGGGCTGTTTGATGTTGCTGGAACCAATGAGCCCCCACTGCCAGCGTCAGCATCTGGTAACGTTGCTTGTTGTGTTTAGTGGCAAATGTCATGCCAAATGGCATTCACATCTGCCAGTGTCGGAGGGTTTGGTTTTCTGTGGCTCTGGTTGTGAAACTCAGGTATTGCACAGCTGGGTGGCATTGGCCCCTCTTTGTCATGACTGCAAGTATAACAAGTTTGGGGCTTATTTTATGCAAGGTAAGAAGGACTCAGAAGTCTGCCTGGCTTGAAGCACTGTCTTATCACCAAAATAGTTTCTGCTCTTGCAGCTAAGAGGCTGTGAGTTGTGTGTGTTTGGGGCCCGAACAGCACCACGCACAGATGGGTCCTGCACCCCACAGCAGCCCTCGCAAGCATGGCACATCCAGCAAAACCAGCACAAGCTGCAGAGGCCGCCGGGCCTCCCGGCACTCCCTCCCCGCACAGCAAGCGCTTGCACACAGGACTGGCAGGCTCTGGGGCTTGACGGGTCCTTGGTGGCAGTTTCTGAGTGGTAAGAGGCAGACGTGTGTTGGAGTAAGGCCTTTGAAGTGACATGACCTGTGGTGTTGTGCACTCTTATTTATGCAATAAATACACCGTGATTTTTATATTCAGTGACATATGGTTTTTTAAAGGCCTCTGAATTGCTAAAGAAAACTAATTTAATTGAAGTCAAACATGAAAGTACAGGGCAGAACCAAATACCACTTTAGAAAGCAATTCAGTGTATTCAGCTGATCTTACTCTAACAGGGAGTTTATTTTTAACTTTATGATTATGGATTTTTATAGTGTCGCATCAACATAAAGGGCTTTTCTTCACAGCAAGAGCAGAACAGAGGAAGTCCAAGTATATGAGATCCAATGTCCTTCAAGGAGGCAGTGGTAAACATGTTCTCAAAGACAGAAAAGTTCAAATATAAACCAACTGTGCTCGCTGCGGGGAAGGAAAAGAATACAGTAGCTTAATTATATTTGAGAAGACAGCTGGTTGAAAACCAAAATCAGTATCATTATCCTCAATGTCTACTTCCACAGCAATATTTCAGAAACCCATTCAACTCTCATGTGGCACACACAAACAGACAAAAATAAATCTGATAGTGATGTGGCATTGTTTTAGAGATTCTTATTCTGGGGTATCTGTTGAATACCGGACAGCAAAAGCCCTTCAGACCCATTCAAAGCCACAGCGCGGGGGGAGGGGGAAGGATGGAGGAAAGGAAAGGAGAGGAAAGGAAAAGGTTTAGGGGAAGAAAGTTTCATAAAAGCTAATAACGAACATGGCTGGAGGTGTTCAAAATGCAGCTCCCATGTGGACATGGCCCTTGCCCAGGTCGAGGACCTGTGCTGGATCCTCACCAGGTGGCTGCCACAGGGAGCTGCTCAGAGCCAGGGAGCCTCTCACCTCTTCGTTAGCAGTGGCTGTGGCTTGGTGTTGTTAGGAGCTTTAGATAAAATTAGTAAGGAGGCACTAGTCCTGTGATTCAACCTACGCTTGTTTTTCATCTGATTGTCATCCTGCTAATGAGCACCAAATAGCTTTGCTAGTAATAACAATACTTTAGCATGCTCTAAGCATCAGCTTGAGTAAACCTTTTAAACAGCCTATGTTAAAAAAATTAGAAAAAGGAGTGCTATTAGATCAAACCAAATGATAGAAATGCCATGGGCTAAAAATGTTAATTAGACTTAGTTAAACATTTCAGTAATGCAGCTGAAAGTTAGTTACAAAGCACAAGCTTTTGACAGTGCGTGTCTTCTCCAAGCGATCTCATCCACATGTGGTTGTACAGCCAGAGCATCTGCAGGCAGAGGAGCAGGGAGGGGTGGCATGGCTTTCTGTGGTTAAAACCGAACCCACATTTCTTTCTCCCATCTCACACTGAAGCATGAACTGTTGCTGCAATTCAACGAAGTTGAAAATTCAGCAGATACTCCTTTTCCTTTCATGGTCAGCAGGGAAGTATAACACTAGATAGGCTTGTGTGGGACTCCGGCTGCTTTGGCAGGAAGGTACTGACACACGATCGCCTGGATCACGTTTGTGGTGGTGGTCTCAGTGGTCACGTCGGAGACTGATCGCCTCATACTCCAATGCAGAGCAGCTTCAGCGCAGCTTGGTGTATTTACAGGAAAGCACAGATGAGTTTTGTGCCCAGCCACTTGCATTCAAGGTGCTTTCCCATGCAATTTGCTGAATTAGAAATATGTCAGTAAGAGTGTAACAGGTCCTGACCTGACCTTATGGGTTAGCTGTTAGGCTTGAAGAAGTAGTACTGCATAATTAAAAAATAATAATAATCACAAATATGGTCTCCTTTAATATTCCTACCAGTTATTTCACTCTAAGGCAGTTCTTTAAGGAAACAGCTTTTGATTCTCATTTGTTGAGGATGAATTGGTACAGTAGATCCCAGGGCCATTTATTCAATAGATCTCAAATAAGTTGCAGCTATTTAGCTTCTCTTTCTTGTTCTGACTCATTTTAGCTTCTGGACATGCAAGTCCATTCTGCCAGTATTTTATGACTAGTTTTTCTGTTACTTTTTAATGTGTTGTGCAAGTAGTTCCATCAGCATAAGAACTATTGAAGTCTGTTTTTCAGGGGGGTTGTATTTCATGCACAATTTACTTTTGTATCAAAGAAGGTGCAGAACCCCAGTGAAGCTGTCCTGCACTCAGTACGTTTATTGGCTGCCTCCCACGAGTTCTCTGGGAGTCAGTAGGCTGAAAGCTCGCTGAGCTTTTCCCATGCACGCAGCATGTTGAGGGTCCTTCTCCTCCTCCTGGCCTGCTCTTCATGATTTCACAAACCTGGTAGGAGCTGTGTTATCACCCACCTCGCTCTGCCTGTCTCAGTTGGAATCTGCCAGCAAGTTCCAGCTCCAGCCTAGAGGACAGAACCACAAAGGCAGGAAACTTATCCACTGTTTTTTTCCTACTTGCTCTATCTACTTGCAGTGACTTCCATGTGCACGTACAGGCTTCTGTGACAATTCATCTTGTTTGAGAGACACTGCAGACACATTGCACACTTGTCAGCTACATGAGACTGCACAAAAAAACGTTACGAATGAGCACCAAAGCCTGTGTTACAAATCGAACAGCTACAAAGACTTTCAGTGGCTTCACCCATTTTGTCAACACCACAAAGAAGCAGTGGTTTGTGTCACTGTGTCAGTTAAGACACTGATTAAAGGAACTGAAGCAGAAACAGGCTTGCAAATGGCATGGTTTTCCTTCCTGAGACATTTATAATGAAGGGCAGCGAGCTGGTCCACAGGAGAATAGCATGTTAATTTAATTAATTGGCTAGGAGACTGAAGACTGATGGTGAGTTTCATCTCACCTCAGCCCCAGGTGTCTGATCATCTCAATTGCCTAAACTTCCTCTGGAGTCAGTGAAAAGACACATCTGTGCTACTGGTAAAGCTACCATTAATGTCAGAGGAGGGCTTGGGGAGATGGAGATCATGCAGAGCAATTCCTCTGTTTGTTAAGTGAGAGAAAATAACACCTAAAGATCCAGACAGCAACATCACATGCTTCAAAGGCTGGAAGTTTGGTTATCCGTTATATGAAATGGGGTGTTTCTCTTCAGCTTACTGATAGTGGCACAAAAATGCTACCCATTCCTTATGGTCCTTGTTCTTCTCTGCATGAAAGCTCCAAATGAACCAAAATTGGCTTTTACCTCATAAGCAAGGAGCTGAGCTGCTTTTCCCTCCTTAAATGTGGTGGAACTGTGTAAACAGAAAGTTGCCAAGCATGTAGTTCAAATGGGAATTCAAAGTGTAGGAAACCTGCTATGTAAGTTGTTGGTTATGTGCAGCAGTTAAACGGTGGAAGCAGGGATTTGGGAAAACCTACAGTGAGAGTGTGCCCCGGTCAAGTGGGTTGTTCTCCGGGGCCCCTCCAGCCAGCAGCTTCCACATCTGCAATGCTTCAGTGCTGGGAGAGGATTTTCAGCTCCCTCAAACATTAAGAAAGGTCTTTGGGTTTGCTTTGTCCATATCTAAACTGCACAGAAAAGTTTTGGGCGTCCCTTTGAAAAGCTCACAGAACATGACCCAAAAATTGGTTGACCCTGACGCAGATCACACAGATGAAATCCTTTAGGGAATGTATATTACTTGACCACCTGAACATACCGAGTATGTGTGACTGTTCTGTAGTCCTCCAGTTAAAAGCAGGCTTCAGCTGAAACAGCTGAGTGGGCCATTGATCTGAACCCAGATGGAGCATCCTAAGGGAATCAAAGGCAAATTGTCAAATTACTGCCCACCGCAACAGGCATGGAGAACAGTACATAGGAGGTTCCCCTCCTGCATCAGGAAGAGGGTTCTGGTTCGGGGGGACAGAAAGAAGATCTCGTCCAACACCTGGGTCCCGGCTGCAGTAGGCTGCCAGGCTGCCTCGTCCCAGGTGAGCCGAGTGAGACCCCAGTGGCTGTGGGGAGCAGCCTGTGGCCAGCACAGTGTGGGTTTGCTGCAGTTCGGTAGATCTGTGTTCTGAGTCTAGCGAGGAATTTCTGGATTTTCTCTTCCCTGAGAATAAACCTCTGTTTGTTTGTTTGTTTCGATGCTGACAGCATCCCAGGGTAGTTCAGGTAATGGTAGGGTAACCTGACGATTAGTAAGGTACAGCCATGCTTAGGGAGCAAGGACCAGAGCTGTCTGCTGTGCCTTCTACCCCACAAATGTTCTGTCGTTCCTCTGCTACCCTGGACATCCTGTTCATTCTGTTTTGTGTCCACCATGTGGACTTCCCTTTCTCTAATTTGATCACCTTTTGAATTTATTTTAGTCTCCAGCATCGAGGACATTTTGTGACAAGGACAGGGTTTTCCATAATTTGTCTATTTGACGTAGTATTTCCTTTTGTCTATTTTAAATCTTCTGCTGGATCTAAGATTTCTCTGATTGTCCCCAACCTCTTATGTTAAGAGAAAAGGTGAATGACTGTTGCTCATCATTTCTGAGTATCCTCCCTTTCTTCATTGAGTTTGAGCAGCTAAATGCATTAATTTATCTAGCTGTTTAATGAGTATTTCAACCCAAGTTCATGGGAGAACATCTAAAAGAGGTCAGAACTTATTACTCATGTCCAATTCATTGGCGCAGTGTACTTGGGATAAAACTTGACAGAAAAAAAAAAAAGGAAAGAAAAAAAGAGTGTTAAGCTGAGTAAAGTGGAACAAGCACATGCTTTTAACAAGTATCCGTTTCTCCCATCTTTAAAACTTGAACTTGAGCCAGAGATGCTTCAAAGGCAGCAGAAACCCTAACTCAGGCAGGAGGAGAGTGCCAGCATCTCAGGGTATCCAGAACCTTTTTTCGGTTTTTCTAAATGAATTTTTAAAAAGAAGGAGCACATGTAGTTTCCTCTCTTTTTTTCATTTTCTGTTTTTTTAAGCGTAACTGCAGTCAACCTGTGGTTAGCATTCCGGTTCTCAGCTAATATTTTCTTTAATACACATTTTTGATCTCCATTCTGTGAGCATGATGACAGCCCATGGTGGATGCAGATGTTAGTTTAGATGTTAGTTAGGTTAGATGTTAGATGTCAATGATTATTGCAGATGCAATAGTCATTGATGTATCCAGCTGAGTCCTGAGAGGCACAAAGCATCCAAGTTGGTCATCTTCCAAGGTTTTGTAATTTTTGCAAATTTTAAGGTGATTTATGTTCGATTCATATAAATTATAAATACATGAATTATACATACATCCTAAAATTGAATTCGTGAGGCTGGGAGACCAGGGACATTTCTCAAATCCTCTTAGACTCTTCTCCAAGTCTTAAAATTGTATTTCCTCCAGATGAGGTTCTGATGAGGTTTAAATGTCTGCAGATACCATGGAGGTGACAGGAGGTCTGTAAGTCAGCCCTGGCTGAGGGAAGCACGCTTGCTTGGGAGGGGTGGGAGACGCCAAACAGAAATTGGTTTCTGCTTTGCTTTACTGTGGCCCCTAAATAGGGATTATATTTTGGTCATTGTAGTTTGCAGTGCTCACACAGAGTGAAGATGCCACATGGGCCAGTGAAAATGCTAATGTCCCATCTGTCCTGTGTATATAGTGAAGGCTGAGGGGGCAGAAGTGACCACAGGCCACATGTTTATAGATTGCTGCTGCTTTATGCACCACTATCAGGTGTATGTGGCTGTACACAGTGATGTGGCTGAATTGTTGGGCGGGGACCCTTCACGCAGCATATTTCATCTGAGAGCAGTGTCAGTGAACAGCTGAGGGGCGGTGGTTTCTCAAGCTGTAGTTAAGATTGAATGGCAGCTCCCTCCATCGTACAGTTCTCCAAAGCAAATAGATTTTGTGGCAGATTTTCCATGCTGGTCACAGTCATGATGTGATTTTACTTAAAAGATTTGTACACAAGTAGTAAATCAAACCAGTAATATGTAATGTGTATATTCCACAAACAAAAGTATGTTTTATACCCATTTATGCCTGTTAGAAGTTGAGACACTTGGAAAAGGCCTAAATACTGGACAAGGTCTTTTACTTTTGTGAATCTCAACGAGATGCAGTGAAGTCAGCCAGCAGTACTCAGTAGTAGTACGGTTATCGTTACAACTTAGGTGTCCACAGCTTGTGGTGACTCGGTATTTTGACTGCCTCGAGATGTGCCGGTCCTCTTTATAAGGCTTTCAGGTCCAAGTCAAGGCTTGGGACGCTTGAGCTATTGCACCTTCTGGTGCTGCTTGTTCATCTGTCCATTCAGAAGAGATCTCAGGGCTGCATGAAGTTTGTCTACTTGTTTGGTTTTCTGTGATCTAGTATTTGCTGAGTGATCAACTGCGTCTCCTTGGCCAGAGCCAGTGCTACCTTGGGCTCACAGGTGACAGGCCCAAGCTCAGACAGAATCTACTACGGCTGTCAGCCAATATATGTTTAGCAGCCTTTAAAATTTAAGGAAGATGGGTAAGATAAGCTTAAATCTCTTTTTAGGACTGCTTTATAGGTGGTTTTGTGTTTTGAAATAAAAATAGTTGAGTGATGCTCAGGATTTTTGAAAATTAAGCTGTATCTAAGTTTTTATTGTTGGTAAGATGTGAAAAGTTGACAGTGTTTAACAAAACGTGCCTTCAAATGGGAAGGAAACTAAAACAAGCTGCTGGATTTATTATTGTAATGTCTGCAGGGGAACATGAATTCCTCTTCCTTAACAACCGACAAAATTTGTTTCTTTTGAAGCACACACCTAAAATTTGGAAAGAGGACATTTCTCTGTCCTCTGGGGCAAAAGTGCCCTGTGGTTTTATCTATTGTAATCCACGTGCACTGAAGGGCTGAGTGCTGTGTTACACACCATCCTTCTGACTTCTCCTAATTTTTGAGTGTGTCCTAGTCTCTTACTATTATTTTAGGGTAGCTCTATATAATATATCTTTATTTCAGTTATAGTAAAATACCAATTGATAATAATGTTATTCAAATAACAGCCATGCATATTATTGTGTATGTGTACATTCTTGGCACTTCCAGCTGTCAGATACACATACATAATTGCATATTTTGGTTTGCCTGTTAAAAGTATCTGTCTTCTCTCATCTTCACCTATTTCTCCTTTTCCTACCGGTTCCATGGGTGGGAATGTCATAAGCAAATTATTTTTCCAAAGAGACAAGGAGATGCCTTTCTGATGGCACTGAGAGAGGGAAAGCTAGAGATTAAGAGCTTTATATAGACTTAGATAAACTCCTGCAATAATAACATGGGAACTTTGTCTGTCCAGAATATAATCCCCACAGCTGGCAATTTCTGTCTTCCTTGCTCTCTTGGGAAAGCCCATGTGTCAGATACTCAAGATGTTTAGATGTCCGAGGACCATGTGTCTTAGATACTCTGTACTGAAAAAAGACAGTAGCAAGCATAGATTCAATGATCCGATTAAGCCAACAATAAATAGTTTGTCTAGAGGCCCTTTTGAGCAGAGGGCAACACTAATGAAAAAGATAAAAAAGCCTAAGTCGGTTCTGTCCCACTGCCACGGTATGAGACCTGCCGCTTTTGAAAACTTAAACAAGGAGTTTTGATCTTGAAAAATATGCAGTGAGGATGTGTGAGTGCATAAGTCTATCTTTGAATGTGGAAAGTGTCAAAGAGACACAAACCATATTTTTTTCCTTTTTTTTTTTTGCAGAGACAATGAAATGCATTAAATTTTAAAGAGAATCATTCACTGATGCTTTTCTCAATTAAAATATTACTGCAAAGAGCCCAGCTGAAGGACAAATTGGTTCCTGATAATGGTATATTTTATAAGTCAAGAAGAAGTTAGAAAATGCATACAGAAAGTTATGAACACTTAATTTTTTTCAACCTTTGACAGTGTTTAATTTGAGGAGAGGGATGGAGGCTGAGAAGCTGTATCGTGGAAGGTGAATTTGTAAAGCATCAGCTGTCTGACGCTTGCTAAAAGGGACGGAAAGTTAAATCGAACCTCTGTGAGACTGAGCAGAAGATGCTGGAAATGTGACAGCCTCCACCGGCACCTCCTGAGCTGCGCGGTTGCTCCTCTCCTCCATGACGTGTCTCTTCAGTCGGTCACGCGTACATCCCTTCTGCAGGCTGGGTGCGTGTGTGCAGCATGCGCTCCCGAAGCTTGCCTGGCGGTGTCCCTTTGGTCTGCCATTGTGGGAGCGTGTTTCTGTGCACTTGCTGGTTTATTTCAGCGGGAGGAAAGGAACACTTTTCTTTCTGGAATGAAAAATACCCCTGCTGTATAGATATGTACTGTGCATTTATCCAGCATGTACATCACACCTTTTATAACTGCCAGCAACCCTCAATACTGTAAATTACTTCAGTTTATTTTACTGTTAGAAAAAAGCAGCCCTTCAGATCTTACTGAATAACCCTGGAAAGGAACAGGCGGTATTAACAATTACTTTTACCAGCTTTCATGTTTCTGTCAGTGATAGCTATGATGCTTGTTGGTTTGCCTTTAAATGTAGGCTTTCTTGGAGAAGGAAGAAAAATGAGAGTGGAAATTGATCGCACAAAATTTCATTTGCCCACAAGTTCAGCCTAGTCTCGCTTCATTATCCCAGCTCGTGCTGCAGTCGCTGGAGAGAGACGAGCGGCCCTACAGAAGAGCCCGGCTGGTGCTGAAGTGCCACGGGGTGGGAGGTGCCCCTCTGCCCTCAGTGGGGACTCGGCCACGGGATCAGGCCTGACGCATGTTCGATGAATCCCACCCACGCGCCTTCCCAGTCCTTATCTCGGAAAGGGCTCCCTGTGAAATGTTTGATAAGAGCCTACTGGGGCAGTACTTGCAGTTCATCGTTTGCTGCAAGTCTGTAGTTGTGGCACAGATATATTTAGAAGGAGCCCTGATTAAAATCCCTTGCCAGCTCAGATCCTGGGAATGCACATGGGGAAAATGAAGATTCGCATCTTTTGTATTTGCTTATCCCACCCTAGATGCAATCAGACCGGATCCCTTCTGCAAAGGGAACGGGCAGGTTCCCTCACCTGCAGGACCTTGCAGCCCGGCTCTTGGCTGGGCAGGCTGCAACGCCAGGCCCCTCGGCAGGGAGCTCGGACCTCGCGCCACACGGGCTTCTGCGCTTGATGCGCTGGCGAAAGGAGCCTGTGCTGGGGAGGAGAAAGGTAGTGGCAAAGAAAGGGAAAGACTGCGCTTACTTTTCATAGGTGAGACTTCAGCTTAGCAGAGACATGGAGGTATGGTGGAGGTCTGTGACACCCTTTAGAGATGGCAGAGCAGGACTGAATATGCTCTGTTTCTCACACTAGAAGGTTTATGGTGCACCTGTTGTACAGAAGAGATTTAAAACCAGGGAAGGGAAGTACTTTTCCCCAGAAAATGTAACTACGTGCGGGCCTCACTGCAAGAGCCCAGCGGGGTAGCGCAGCCCAGAAGGGGTCCAACAAGTCCACGTGCATTGGTGACCAGCAGCAACTCTTAAACATAGGGGTTTGGTCAGGAAACTGTTTCCTGAGTGTGTTTTGAGGGGTAAGATCCTCCCTTGCCCTGTTCTTGGTGCCTTTCTGCAGTATGCAGGATCACCTTGCCTCGAGGGCCACACACCTGCCTGCGACTCGAGACCATATAGCTGTGGTGGGATCCAGTATAGCCCCGTATGTAAATATTCAGTGTATCCAGAGAAGACACAAGTTTCTGCGTCGTGTTGCGTTGTACTGTATTATAGGCTTCGCACAAAGGAAGGTTTGAGAGATGCACAGGGATGAAACTCGATGCAGAAACCATGTAAAAAATCTAGCATGTGGGCGGTTTGTCTTTCAGTCGCACGCACACAGCCAGTGACACACAACTTTTTGAGTATTTCCAGCCATGCGCGTGCAAGGGGCCGTATGCACTCTGCATGCACCGCTGCAGACCACTTGATCTTGCAGTTGCACGCACAAACCTTGGCGCAGCCATGTGCAGCACCGAGCGGGCGCTGAGCCGCCCTCTCCCCGCAGCTCCCCTCCTCCTGCCGCGGGCTCGCACCGCAGCAAACTTCCTAAAATGGAAATTTCAAGCCTAAACAATAGAGGAGCAAACCAGGCAAATGCTTTGGATGTCAGCTGCGTTATGTTTCACGGCATTTTATATCCCACGGTCTGCGAGGGTGTTGTGTGGCGCCTGGAATCGCTTTCCGAGCAGGTGCGTGCCACTTGCTGTTGCTCCCTTCTTGCTATTTTTCCACCAGGCAGAAAGGAATACCACAGTGGGCTCATGCTCCAGCGTGGGGATGCTGGCTCCCGTGAATGCCGCAGCATACACACAGGCAGTGCTTATATGCTCTGCTGCTCATACAGACCATTTAGTCGTCTTTGTCCCGCACCACCACTACCACCGAGTGACTCTTGTCCTTGCAAAGTTGTCATGTGAACTTGCATTCAGGGAAGTCTTAAGGTATGCACAGACATGTTTCCGAGGAACATCAGGAAGGTAATGCTGTGTGCATCAGAATCAGCAAAGTCTATAAAGTGGTTTCTTCACTAGGCAGGTTCTGGAGAGAGCTGCTGCTGGGGCTGGGCAGGGTCTCAGAGACTGTGTTTGTGACACCCGGGCTTGTTGCTGTCACCTTGGGTGGCTTTCCTTGGTCCCCCAGCAGTTGTGTGGCACCCACCAGGAGGATGAGCAGAACATCTGCCTTGCTGCTGTTCCTCACATGAGGGTCACTCTTTCCTCTGAGGAACTTTCCAGACAGGGAGCTTCCTCCACTCCCTCACTTCAGTAGCTGGGATCCACATCTGTCTTCCCTTAGATACAAGCAAACCATCTTGGCAAATCGTAGAAACAGAGGAGGGGGAATATGTGGAATAAAAAATAGGTGCAGATAATTACATCTCTCTGACTGCCATTCAAAACAGCGCCAAATGGGCACAAAGCTTGCATTATAATGTATGAAAGTGTTATCCAAGTGCTGGCAGAAAAAGAGCACTTTCTCTTTGAAGTGACTGGAGGTGCTTACTCCCTGTGCTGTCACTAGAAGAGCCATGTTCCAAAAAGGTGTTTCGTGCAGCAGCGATTTTTTTTTTGCAAAAAGTTTGTTTTCTCAAAAAGCTCATTTTTCCCTAACAAAAGAAGGCAGCTGTCTGCTGTATATCCCAGTCTAAAACCAGTTTAAGCTAGGCCATCTTTAGCTCTTACCCAAAGCCAGTTATTGTAGAGATTAGGTAAAATCCTATATAGGTACCTGCTTTCACTGTTGCTCATGTGGTGTCTGTTCTATCAACTGATCTCATCTTAGGAGACTTCAAAGGCATTTGCATCTGTGCCTTGAGTGGTTAATTAAGCTGAAGAAGATGGAAATTAGTAGAGGAATTATCAGGTGAAGACCTTGCTAAGGGGGAGGCAGCAATACATTGTGTTGAAAGAAGAGCTCTTGGGCTAGAGGGAGATCCCAGTTGTGTTTCTCAAAGACAGCCCCAGTAAAGACAGGAACAGATGATAAGAAATGTGCTCATGAAATCTGTTGATGACACAGTGCTGGGAAAAGTTGTCACTAGAGAAGAGGGTAGTGGATAATTGTGAAGACTGAAATAATAGAAATAGGATGATATTCAGTATTCCAGAGTGCAAGGCATACAGCTGGGAACTAATTGATTGGAAATAGCAAAGGAAAGGGCTGGGGACGTACCACTTGGTGGCAGAAAGTCTGTGAAATGCTAATGTGATGCATTCATAAAAAAGGTAAGTACAGTCCTTGTGGTATTCACAGTGCTATTTCCAGTGGAGAAAAGGAGATGTTCTTTGCAGTTCTGATCATCCACAGTTAGGAAAAGTTAATGCCATCCAGAAGAGGTGAGGAGAAGAGTTAGTGGAACAATGAGAGGACTGGAGAGTCTGTCAGGTGTGAAAAGCGGAAAGGGTCTTTGCTTGTGTAGCAAGGCAGCATGGATACTGAGAAAAAATAGGACTCGGTGTGAATATCTCAGAGAGTGAACCCCAGGAAACAAAAACCACTATTGAAACTAGTGGTGCACACTGGCAAACGTCAAGCAGATAAAGAATAAACATAGGCCAGAAGTTAAGAAAAGGGGCCTGCCCATCGGAGGAAGACGTTCTGGACCAGCCTTCCAGTAGGAGCAGTGAGTGCAGAATCTCTGCCTGCTCTTTGCTGGGCACCGAGCAGGCTTAGGAGAGCACTGAATGGGATGACTGCTCACTGACCCGCAGCGTCTCTTCAGTCCTATGTTCGTACACTGTTCTCAGGCTCCCCCAGGTATTTGGCTCATTAAATATGAAGCAGCTCTTTGGAGAGAATCCTAAAAGTTAGCATTTGTGTTACCTAAAAGCATCATAATTCCTGCATCCTGGCAAGTTTGTTCACACCGTTCATCCTTCGGCTTGTAGGTGAAAGCTAATTTTATCTCCATTTGTTTGGGCTTTTTGCAATCTGAGTCTTGGTGTGTCATCATGCGTCGTAGGTCACAGCCACATCGCCAGCAGGGCAATGTGTAACATGGGAGGACATCATAGGTGAGAGTGATCCAGAATATTCAGGGAGGGACTGAGTTTTACAGGGTGGGTAGGGACTAAGGAGACGGTGACACAAGAGCGGCTGTTTCACCGGAGTGTGAAACTGTGAAGGGAGAGGTGACCCCCAAGGAAAACGCCATCAAGATTGCTGCGTGCCAGGCTATTCACCCATGGAACCTAAGCCTCTTGGACTCACCGTAGTTACTTCCTTTGACAACAGCCAGCTAAGGTACGTACCAGACCATGTCACTGCTGTTGTATCAGTATCAGCTCTTCAGCCTAGGCATGGGTAGTACTTAAATTAATAATGAGTAATAACAATGTTATAAATAAAATATCACCGTACTAGCTGAAAGGAATAAGATAGATATGAATGCATTAGATTTGGATTTTAATGGCTTAAATCTGTTGCTGAATTATTCTCTTCTAATATTAGTTTGACTGCAAGGACAGCATTAAAACCAACTGGAGAAGTAAATTGGGATGTGCAGCAATATATTAAATGGGAGCTCAGCCCAAGAAAATATCATGCCTCCACGACTCTGCTCAGACCAACACGGCCAGCTCAGAGCAGGAGGTCTGCTCTAATTAACGTCTCCAGGCTGTTTCTTTCCCTGCTTTTGCTGGTGTACAGGACACCACAGAGTCAGCTTATTTTTCTCTCCTGTTCTTAGTCCAGTCTTCTTGAAACATGATAGCGGTGTTAAGGATGAGCATATTTCACTCGGATGCCCTTCAGAGCTGCAGAGACACTCCATCACTCTGGCCCTGCATGAATTCCTCCACAGACTCGTGTACTCGCTCAAACTTGAGAGGCTATGGTATGGTATTTGATACTTCTTCATCCTCAAACAGCAAGCCTCACTTTCCATGCAAAACTTTCAAGCCAGCAGGAGAGTTGTCACCTTGCCCCACTGCTGAAAAACTTCCGTAGCATTTGCACGAAGCCGGCGCTTCTGCAGCCTTACAGTGCTGCTGCATTGCATGGCTTCAGTGTTAGTTGCTGGGAGTTCCCACAGGGACCACTCAAGGCTTTTCAGAAGCATAAGCAAAATTGAATTTTGCAGTCCTGGAGCAGTCTGCTCTTGTCTTGAGAAAGGAAGAAGTAGGGGATAGCTTGAATCTGGAAGGTGGAGGCAGGGCAGAGCCCTGGGTGCTGCTTCTGCTGCTCCAAGGGAAGGTGAAGGATTGAAGGTGTCATCTGCCACGGGCTTCATCCCTGCTGGAGGACTGACTGACTTCCAGGTGTATGTGGAGGTGGTCACTCAGAGTCTTCACCAAATCCATTCACCAAGTGCTAAACCTACCTTTAGGAACTGATTTTTCTTAAAACCTGAGATTGATGTCATCATCTGAGAAATGTATTTTCCTCCTGTGTCTCTTCCAGTCTGGTTGTACTCTTTCCAGTTGTGTGTGAGATTTTTTTGTGCTTCAGTTTTCTGCTTAAGGCTTAAATAATATGCAGATTGAAATTAATTCAGTCACCTTTCTCCAATTTTCATATTTTGTCTAGTATGGCCCCTAAAATTCTATGGGTTTTGAAGAAATCCAGATGTGCTGCACGCCCAAACAGCATTTGGTTGCTCTTCCTTCAGTGGCCTCTTCATTTCCCACTGCTGTCATTCCAACTCCATCATCGTATTAGTTGAAGAAACCCCAGTCAGTGTGCTCCAGATGTTGAGTGATCAAATGGTATCAAAGAGCTTGGGAAAAGTACCTAGTGGTGGGGAGGGGGAGCTCAAAACTTCTGTCTTCACAGAGAGAAACTGCTGGGCCTTGCCTCGCTCTTCACAGCTTCCCAATTTGAATCCAGAGTTGTGAAAATGTGGAAACTGTGAAAATATGGGCTGTGAACACTGGGAAGCTGTGAAGTGGAATGGGTGGGGATTTCCAATCGCTGTCGAATGCTAAGGTTATAGATTCTGGTTGAAAACGTAATTCTCTGTTAAGTAGCTTTTTGTCACTACAGCAGCAGGAGAAACAGTGGCCAAGGCTGCAGAATTGTCTCACTTGTAAAACCTTTCATTTCTTTGCTCATAGCTTTCTGACATTTTTGAATTTCAGGCAGAAGTTTTCCAGACCTGGCCTCTGCCAAAAGGCAAACTTGATTTGAGCAAAACCGGTTGTCTTCTTTCTGAGCCTGAAAGTGAAGTGAAAAGAAATAATAATAGTAATAACAACAGTAGTAATAATAATGTTAATTAACACTCCCATTTTGTGATTTTTTTCTTTTGGATAGTTTTGCAGCTAGAGCGCAAAAGGTGCTGTTTCATGTAGAACAGCCTTGACTGAGGAGCTGTGCCTTTCGCTGGCCCAGGAAAAATTGGGGTTGATTTGGCTGAATGACTGGCTTTAGAAAACCATCTGGTGGGCTGTGCGGTGTTGCTAAGCCCCTCACGGGCAGCAGCGAGGAAGGACTGACCTGCCCAGTGGCTCTTTGAGATAACTTTTTTTGGAAGAGCAGGAGCCCAGGTGTCTCACAGGAAGGTATCTCTGGCTAATATACTTCCATTGTAAAATTTCTGAGTCTGGCAGAAGCTGACAAAATCTACTTTTTTCCAGCATGGGCCCAGAAAATCTATAAGCACTGTCTTGCATCTCAGAGCAGAAACAAATGCATGACTTCTGAAGGAAGCTGGCTCTGTGAGAGCCACCTCAGGTGCCTGCGTGCCTGTTCCCAGAAACGGGAGAGCAGCGGTGATTCCGTGAAGCCACGCGCTACGGTACACGAATGCAGACGTAGCTTGAGCTGGTTGCTGCCGAGCAGGAGAAAGTGGTGCTGGCAGAGCTCAGGGGCCTTGGGGATGTGTCGGGGATGTGACCTCGGTGGAGCTGCCTCTGCGTGCCCATGCCCTGCCTGCGCTAATCATCATGACTGGCCCTTAGGAGCCAGGGCAGACCCAGCAGTGGGGGACCAAGTGAGAGTTAATAAATCCAAATGGACCCACAGGGGGTTATTTTTAATTTCATGTGGAAATACCCGGACAGCCATATTATGAGAGGCTTCCCACCAGCCGGGATGCCTAAGGGTCCCCCAGCTCAACCCATGGCTGCAGATGCTGGGCTGCTTACACTGGAAAAAATCATGGCTTCTACCTGAAATTGATAAGGACAGATGCCTGAACTGGGGGTTCAGCAGTTTGTTTAATCTTGAGGCTCTGCACATCCTTAATCTATGACACACAACGAATTACATTAGAGTAGGCAGGGAGCGTTAAGGAGACGATGCAGTGTTAATTGGAGATAGCTGCACTAAAGCCACAAGCAGGGCAGGCTGAGATTGTGCCGAGGACCGGGGCAGTCAGCACAAGCTCTGAGCATCCCTCTTGACAAAACCCACTTCTTGGTGCCTTCTAATGCTGCAAAATATGCATTTCAATTCCCTGCCAGATTGGCTATTCATCACAACTACATTTAGGTTTAATTGCTAATTAATTTTCCCTAGATAATACAGATACATTTTTTTCTCACTCTGTGAAATCTAGAAGAACTTTCTGAGAACCAGCCACAAATGAGTTGATTGTAATTGGTGTTCTCTCACCTAGGTGAGAAGTAACAGTTCATCAACTCTTAATTAGGTTGGACTGTTTCAAGAGCAGTTTCCAGTTTTTTGACAGAAAGATATACATCTTATTTCTCCTGTTTCAATAATAATAATAATAATAAAGTCATTTTACTTTGAATTGACAAATCAGGCCTTGTTTGCTGGTGTTTTCTTCCTCCTGATGGTGAGTGCCAAGCTGCATGTAATACCTGGATTGCTGAGCAATTTATTCAGTTAGTGTCACTTGTCACAAAGAAAAGAGAACTGTTTATACAAGAAAGAGAGTTTGAACTCAGTTGAATTAAATTGTGAATTGGCAACCAGCAGTCCTGGGAGTGATGCATTAGGATACAGAGCAGCTTTTAGATATCTCACTGGCATCAGAGAAACTTTGCATTTTCTGTCTGTTGTAGCTGAACACCATTCTGGCCATTGCACAGATAGGAAAGCCATGGCAACAGAAGAATTAAGCCACCTCAGATTAATCGGACCCGAAAAAGTGGCCTGACACTGGAATGGGTGCTGTGTACGTGTCAGTAGCGCTTGCCAGGTTTTAGTAACATTTTGTACAGTTATTCAGGGTAGATGAGGCCTTTCAGGAAGATGAAAGCTCTCACCTGTATTAGCACCCTGCACATCACGTGCACCATGGTGCTAATGTTGTCACAAGAAAAAATTGGCGTGTACTGCTGTCTGGCACTGGTGATGGCTGAGTTGTCTGAGTGAGGGCTCAAATGAGCCCCGTGGGCTGGGCTGGAAGGCCCCAGGTGTGGCTGCGTTAGGACAGCAAGCGCTGCGGGCATTTCTTCTTACTAAACTGAGGTCCTTCGGCGAAATGCTTGTGGATGGGATCAGCTTTTGACTTTTTACATTAGGAACCCTCGATTGCAAGGTAATTTTATAGGTGGCTTAGGTGCCTCTGACAGCATGCTGGCAACACACGTCGTGTCAATGGGAAGAGATCGAACAAATGCAAATCAGTCATCTGGGAGAAGGAGGGATCCCCGTGCAAGTGTCTGGAGATGTGAACTGCTACTTAGGTCAGATTGAATGAACAAATTTCTTCAAAAACTAAATCTGAAAACCAGAGTTTTTATTTATCATTTTAATTTAGATCAACAGATTTTTATTTTGTGCGATTAAAAAAAAAAACAATCCTTCTGCTAAGACCTAGTTTGCTCACAAACTTTTAAAAGCACTTAAATCAAAATTTAAACTCTTAAGCAGTACATGATTGTGGCTGGAGGAGGCCAGGCTATTAGTCCTCAGAATCAGTTTGGTAAAATAGTGCGAGAACTTTCTGTATTAGCAGCCTGTGGTGCAGAGGCAGGAGGTGTTTTCATTTGTTTGGTCCACTCGTTGAGTTTTAGCTTCATTCAAATCTGAGAAAACAAGGACAAAATATTAACGTAGGAAAGATTGTACTGTCCTCCCAATGAAAATAAGACCAGTAGAAATGAGCTTTCCTAGTTACAAAATTTCAGAGATGTTTAATTGTAGTCAGTGGCATTCCCTCAAAAAATACTTTGTTTAATAAAGCTTTGTACATGCAATGTGCATTTTTCAGAAGCTTTTCTTTCTTCTATGCCTAACACAATGAAGTTAATTTATATACCTTAAATGCATGCTGTTTGATTGTTAATGCATTTTAATTGAATAATGGTTTCCCTCCAACTAGAGCTTATCATACATCACCAAAAAAAATAGTAGCTTAAAGAACAGGATAATCAGGTTTGCTTCAAAAAGGCCCTAAAAAGTACAAATGTAATTGAAATGAAAATGATCATTCAAGTCATTTTTCCTCTCACTGACTTAAATGATGATTAAAGTTACTTTTGTAAATGAATAAATTGAATCAGGCTGGTCCTGCTACGAGTTCCCCACTGTGCAGTCTGAAGGTAGCTGGTGGGGAGGAGAACAGGAATACCTGCAGATGTTGGAACGGGAGGAATCTAATCTGTCATCTTCACCCTGCTGTGTGTACAGCGATAGAGTCACGTTTCTGTCACTTCTATGCCCGTTGAACCTAGGGGGTAAAACTATTTATTTGTTTATACCTAAACAAAAGCAGGATGCACATCTAAATAAGCAAATTAGCAAATGGGATGAGAACCTCGAACACGATAATGTTGGCATCAGTTCAAAAACACTTGAGCGTGACCCTGTCGTCGAATACGTACTGAGAGGCGCCTGTTCCTGTTGCAGCGCGTGGGACTTGGGCGCGCTCGATGGGCTGTGATGCAGAGGCAGGGTGGCTGCAAGGGCACCGGCTGAGGCGGTTCTCTGGGAAAGGCTGGCACCGTCACGGGTGGCAGCCCTGCTCCATCTCTCCAGCGCTTTGGAAACAGTGTGTCACAAAACAAGCAATGAGGCAGGAAAGAAAGGAGGCTCGAGCAGTTTGCACTGACTTTCCAAAGGCAGCTTTGTTGTGCAGAGGATCGGGTTGTTTGGGGGTCAGTGGGGAGGACAGTTAGTCAGGGGAAAGCCCCGTCCTCTTCAACTAAGCGTGCCGCCCCATAGAGCTCGTCCCAGCAGCGACCTCGGCTTAGACTGCCGTGCTTTGTGCCTTAGACACGTATGTTGTACTGGAGTCCTGCTAGCTTCCCCAAACCATCAGTGCCTCAGCCAGGAATGGCAGACTTCCAAGGAACAAGGAAATTTGGGGGGAAAAAAGTAGTTCTGTTTTAAAATTGAGGAGGTTGCGATCTTCTCCAGAAGAGCCATCACTTTTGCGTGATGCAAAGAGCCGGCAATGCTGGAGAAATTCCAACCTTTCACCTGATGAAATGGAAGCCTTCAGGTTATCTTCTAGAGCAAATCTGTATCTTACCTCATTCTGCTGTGGATGGTAATGCCGATATGCTCGTCTGACTAACAGCAGTCGTAGCAGGATAGACCTCCATTGCCTGAGCAGCATCCAGGCATCCTTGTGTGTTTGCAGTGTTTTCTGATGATGTTTAGCAAGTGTCAACTTCTGTGCCAGAAACATCTAGTTCCTGATTCGGGGCTGAGTGCCTCCTGTGGTGGTAGCTGACGGTTATGGCAAGTTACGGTATATGTTGATGCGTTCTGTAAAGAGAACCTGGAAGTAACACTCCGGCACTTCACTTTTTCTCCTCAGTTGTATAAGAAATTCCTCAGATTAATGACACCTAAGTTCCTGTCTTCACTAAACAGTTGAAGTTTTGTGTGTTAGCCTGAAAATTGCCTGTGTGATTAGCTGGTTGTTAAAACCTTCTGGAAGCCACTGGGAGTTTATGCAGTTGTGTACTTCTCAGATGGGCAGTCCCACATGGCTGGCCCTGGTGAAGTGAATGTTAACATGATGCTTCTGTGGATTTAGGCAGATTCAGAAAGTGCCAGAGATTGCGCTTAGTGCTCGGCTAAAAACAAATGATGTGTTCGGGGACTAAATGTTAAGAACTAGCTTGAGGATTTTGCTATTTGGTGCCTTAATGTTGAGTCCACTAAAAATTCCATTGTGTTATGGTTTGGAAGAAATGGAAAAAATACTTTCATTTGCTATTAATGTGCTTGAGGATAAAGTGGTCATTTCATTTCTGCTTGGCATCTTTTATTGTGTATAAACCTTTCTTACTGAATCAAATAATTGTCTTGCTCAAGGCTCAGGAGTTGCTTGCTCAACTTCCACGTGCCTGAGTTCTGCCCTAATGTCCTCTGTTATATTGTGCGTATGAGCTCATCATGCCATGGGGGTGCAGCAGAAAAGCTTTCAGCATCTTCCATGTTGACAAGTCTATGACAGAATGACTTTCATGTTAGTTTGCCTATGTGGCTCAGCAAGGTTAACCAGGCAGAAGTAAGGTTGCAGAATGGCATTCGGTGATGACAACACATGGTTGCTGTAAGATTTCTGCAGGCTGCACTGGGACATGCCTACATACACCCTGCTCACGAGCCCTGGCTGGCCTGATGCCTGGCTGGGGACTGACCAGGAGAAACAGGATCCTGCAAGTAGCAGCATGGCCTTTTGCTGCTGCAGCAATGCAGGAAGTCCTTGGGAAACACCCTCCGAGAAGAGCCTCAATTGCGGTTCCAGGTGAGGCCACCAGAAAAAGTGGAGAGGCCCAGCCCACACTGCTCTAGTACGGGCAGTGGGGGTTTCTCCTTCAGTCTTCTCGGCTAAGACTCAAGACTGAGGGGGCGGGTAAGGTTAGCTGGACGAAAAGCTCTGTTAGGGCTGCCTTCTTATTTCAGGGCAGTCAGTTGTGCTGCCAGACAGTGCAGCCTCTTAGATTCCTGCTTGTCCAGCTGATCTCTTTTTTCCTCTCTCTCCAGGTTATTTCCAGGATTTGTTGAACAAGTCAGAAAAAGCCCTTTATGATGCTTTCCCAAGCCTGCATGGAGAATTGTACACTCAAAACATGAAGGTCTTCAAGGACTTGTACAGTGAGCTACGCCGCTATTACAGGGGCTCCAACATCAACTTGGAAGAGGCCCTCAATGAGTTCTGGACACGCTTGCTGGAGCGGCTCTTCAAGCTGATGAATCCCCAGTACCATATCACGGATGAGTACCTAGACTGCATGGTGAAACATGCGGAGCAGCACAAACCCTTCGGGGAAGTTCCCAGGGACCTGAAGGTGAAAGCAACCCGAGCCTTCATTGCAGCACGCTCCTACGCGCAGGGCTTTCTTGTGGGCAGCGACGTGGTCAAAAAGGTCTCTCAGGTATGTCGGGGTTCTTCCTTTTCCTCCATCCCCAATTTGGCTGGAGCCAGTGAACTACCTTTGGTCAGGGACAGGAGGATTTATTTGCCATTAAGTTTTCATTACAAGGCAAGCAGGTATTTTTAAGTTTTGTAAAACAAACTGCTTGAGGGTAACCCATCAGTAGAAGGGAGCAGCAAGCCTGGACTTCTACAGGCACTGGGAGCACCGGAGCAGCAAGGTATAACTCACCAGAAATGAGACTTTACCTCGTTTTAACCTATGTGGCAGAGTGCCAAGGAGATGTCAGTTGCCCAAGCTGTAAAGCTGTTTCGTTGCTTGCCCAGATTCCTTGCATTTCCCTGGCAGGGAAATGACATGCCTCTAAATCACGCTGCCTTAGTTTCCTCCTGGTGGAGCTATGATGTAGGGTGTGCAGAACTGGCTTGCCAAGAGTGTGCTGGGAATACGTGCAGAGAGATGTGTTTCAGTGGTCGACGATGGGATTCCTGTGTCTGTTTATGTAGCCACGTATATTTGTACAGCCTCTCTGTACAGAGAGGGTGAGTTTGAAGGGTGCATTGGGATCTTCAGGGCTGAAAGGTGCTATATAAATGTAAATTAACATGGCTGAATCCAGGGTTTCAGGAGGAAGAAAATTGTCTGTATTCTTTACTGCAGAAGCAGCCTTTCAGAGCTAGAGGGTGATCGTCCTGAAACAAGATATTCAGGCATTTCACGCAGGTAGCAAAGAGAAAAATCCATACTAAAAAATGATTTGCGTACTGCATGTGGAGATGGCAATCAGCAGGTATGAGAATCAGGGTGTGATTAAACTGTGAATGTAAAAATATGGAATCGTAATTAATTTCTTTGGAAGGTAGTGTGTAGCAGAGGATGGTACTATTTGATGCAGCAAATCCAGACTTTGATCTCAGGAAGAAACACTAATGTGGTAACAGTGACAAATGCTTTAATTTATCAATGTGGGACTATAAAACCGTTCAGCTACCCAAAAGCCTTTGTACATCTCATTAACATCACACTCTCCTGACACTTAAGACAGATAAAAGAGGAGAATGGTGTAATTTTAGGGAGACCAAAGTAAAACATTTTTCATAAATCCTGTGAATGGCAGAGAACGTTCCAGCTTGCCATGCGTGATTCTGCCTTTTGCCAAGTGCGGTGTGTAAAGCAGACTGGTAGGGCAACTGCAGTCCTGGTGTCAGTGGAAGGGAAGGACCCGAGATCCTGATGTGAGGAGTACTTTTCCCCTGCCTTCACGTGGGCTTTCCACCCATGGGATTTCAATTCTGGTCCCCCTTTTCTGAATTCTCCTTCTCTTGGCTCACATGTCGTATGGCACGTGGGGGAACATGACCTGTCACTGGACTCCGAGCAAAAGGCAGATGCTGCTCATCCCTCTGCCTCCGCCCTCTCCCAAGGCATCCCACCCTGTTCCTCCTGGATGCTCCTCTCACGAGCCCTCCCTGGGCTCGCAGGTAACCCGACATGTTGCTGTTGTAACACAACCTGCAGGAACTGAGTCGGGAAACCTCAGCAAACCCTCCCTGAGAGCTCATTTTGTAATGAAGGCCAAAACTGGCCCATAATCCCTGTCTTCAGGAATGGGTTTACTTATGGCAATAGGCGTTACTTAAGGCAAAATGCCTGCATGCGATACAGGGCATTAGAGAGCATATGGTCAGGAGCAGGAAAAGCCAAGTGCTGTCTTCTGGGGGGTTTTCAGCAAAGACCGTTGTCAGTGAGCAGGTATGAATTTTCCTCCTGTTCGTCCTGATGACAAGTCACAAATTTTACCTCAGAGCTATTTGTCTCATTGCCCTTATTCAGAGCCCCTGCCCAGCCGACAGCAGCTCTGCTCCCTCTGAAGGGAGAAGCTGTCCCGGCTCATGGCCCGCGAGCACAGCCGCAGAGCATCCTCCTCATCCGAACAGGATCTGCAACTGGGGCTTTGATTTTAGTCATTTTTCGTCTTGCTTTATATTTATGACACTAGGAGAAAGCTTGCAAGACTGTATTAAGATCAGAGACTGGGATCAGACTTTCCTGGCAGCTGGTAGTGTTCTCTAAAAATAACTCTGAGCTGAAACTCCTCACAGAGCAGTGGTGCTTTGGTCAGGAAGTCTGGGGACAGCCTGTTGAAGTGGACATACAGAAATAAATTACCTAGCTTTGGGCTTCTGAAGAATTAGATTAATTTGTTTTTATTTGCATATGTAGTTGCAAATCTCAGAAAAGCCACAGATTTCTAATAAATGTCATCCTTGGCATGTGGCTTGCCCTCAGCGAGGAATAAAATTATGTTAGTTTGGCAAAGTGTTCCTTGTTCCACAGCCAGGGAAGTCTGCACTACAGACAGTTGCTACAAGTGGATGTTGCACATCGTCTTCCAGACAGAGGGTCAGATGCAATCAGGAGACCGATACGTGCCCGGTGGATGGTTGGAACAGGGAGGCTGCATGCCCATGGGTGTGTTTTCACACATGCCAGCTTCATCTGAATCAGGCTCCTGTGCAATCCTCCTGGTTTCAGCTGCTCAGACATTTTCATGTCAGCTTTTGTCACCTGCATCCTATCACTACTCCAGGTCCTCGTGCAGAATATTGCAGAGCTGGTCGTCCTGTTGAAAGACTGGAGCTGTTTGCCACATGTCTTAAAGTGGGGAAGAGTCTGCCTAGGCTGAAACACGGGCAGGATTTTGTGAGCTTTCTTTAATCTCTGCTACCTCTCCACTTTGCCCCAGGGGCACTTCTTCCCCAGGCTGCTGCTGCCCAGGCTGGTAGGCAGCCGTGGCTTCAGGCAGCCCGTATCCGCGTGCTGTGTGTGAGTGGGGCTGCGCAGGGCTGGGAACGGGGACAGTGCAGGGAGCAGGCGCTCTGCATCCTGCAGGGGATGCAGAGACAGAGTGCAGCCGGAGAGAAAATGGCAAGAACGTTTTTCATCTTTACTGCTGTCCTAGCTTTTATGGCAAAGTCACCCTGACAAACTCCAGGCTCCGACACCAAGATCTAAAGCTTTCTATGCCGTGGTTCCTGCCATCAACCTGGCCCCACGCTGACAGCAGCGGAAGTGCTGCCATCTGTACAGCGGCTGCGGGAGGGAGCTGGGGCACGCGGGCGGCTGGGGCTGCTCTCAGCAGCCCGAGCTGGGCGGCCCGGCCGGGGATGGATGTGCGGGCCGGCTCCCTGCTCGGTGCAGGGCTAGGGTTTGCTGATGTGCCACGGTGGGTGGGTGTGTTGGGGCGGCATCTTTGTGCTCACATTCAGGTTGCGTGTTTTTGTAGCTACTCTTTTAGTCCAAAGAGCAGGTTTTCCCTTAAGTTTCGAAATGTGAGTGTGTTTTTCATGGTCTGCATGAAATGGCAGCTACCAAAACACTAGCAGCCACAAAATCCCTGGTAAAGGGCACACAGAGCAAGGGGATCCCCCAGCGATGCATGCCTCTCACTGCATGCCAGGGCAAGAGAGACAAAATGCCCCAGTTTTGTTTAGGATTCTTTTCTTTCATTGTGCAATCGGCAGCTGCCTGAAAACAGCATTTGCTGCAACTCTGAGCTTCATTTGAACAGGTGAAGGCCTTGCGCTGCGTGGCTTGCTGGCTGCCAGTTGCTGCTCCGAGGCCCCACACTTAGTCCAAGTGATTGCTGTGTTCAGTGGTGAGGGTGGAAAGTGCTCCTGTGACATACATCATGGTGCAGGTGAATGGAGATGTGTGGGGGGAAGCAAAACTAAGATGGTAAAAATGGCAATGGTTGAGAGAGAACCCCGTATAAAACAAAAGCAGAAAGTCTTCAGAGAGATGCACCATGATGAACAGGCGTACCCTAGCTGCTTTTTTTGTTTGTTGCTCTCATTACAATACTGCCCACATATGTATGTCTTAGATCAGGACTTTTGCACAACATGCTGGGGGGACAGGTAGCAGAGTTGATCTTGTCTGCACCAGGGCACCCAAAATTGCTGTGAGACTGCATGCAGGTCATTGCTGGCCTCCTGCATCTCAGCGTGTAAGCAGGCTGCACCGTGCCCGTGCTGCACCAGTGGGCAGGTAGGAGAGCTGCCCCGCATGTCGAAAGATGTCCAAAGGCCCGGGCATCTCAATTTCCCCTTGGAGACCTGGACAACCTGAAAATCTTGGGCCAGAGTGCTGAAAAAGTGAAGAAATAATGTTCAGTTTCTAAAGGCAAGGAGAAGAGGTTTTTAAATGAGCTCTGCTCATCTGTCAGAAAGTGAATTACTAGAACAGTCCTTCTTTTGCTGGGTCTTTGCTGCTTCTCGCTCCAGAATTCTGAGTTTCCCCATGGTGGTGGGGATTGATGTGAATCAACACCAGCTATGTAAGCAAGAGACACTTATTTAAATCATCAATTTTAATAGTTGTTTGCATTTCATTTTTAAGAAGATGTTCTTAAGGCTGGTTCTCCTTCAAGGTTGAAACAAAATACGATGATTTTCTTTACTAATTATAAGCTTCTTCACTAAACCCTGTATGTCATTTTACTGATGAAAGTCATCTATCAGTACGTTTTTACTTAAGCAAGACTGTGTCTTTCCATACATTTCAGTCTTCTTTTTTGAACTTCTGTGTTAGTATAAGGTAAATGGCAGCTTTCTTATTTACCATATGAGTAATTTTTAAACACATGGTGGGTCAAGCTACGTTTGGATCAAGACTGAATTCCAATTAAAAAGGCCCAAAACCAGAATTTTTAAAAGTGTTTTTAATAGTTAAGTGAGTGTGCTGGAAACATATTGAAAATAATGATTATCTAAATATGCTTTGCATTTCCAACAAGTCAATAATTTAACAAAGGCAATATGGTCATCCCTGGTACTTATGGCCTTTAAGGCTGTGACCATTGCTCATACCCTGGGTTTTTTCATAGCTTGGAAGGAGATAGCTGGCTTCTGTCTTTCAGCTTGCAGTTGGTTTTTGGGTGAACTGGCCATAAAATTAATCTAAATAAAATGAAGAATATAATCTCTTTTCAGGCAGTTATGAGATCACTTTGCTAAAACAGCTCAAGTGCAATGAATTCCTGTCCCGTGTGCTTGGTGACACATTGCCATCCTTTCTTATCTTTATCCAGTGCAACAGCAGCAAGTACATACAGCCATAAATAACACTTTATTTCACCTAAGGGCTTTCACTTTTCTAATAAAGTTACATATTTATAAAAATTGACCTCCCCTTGATCCTGAAAAGACAATAAAGTCCAGTTGGCTTACAGTTTGTAAATAAATGGTCTGAGAATGTTGTTCCATGGTGGAGCATCAGCAAGTGGCAATATTTATTATTTGCTCTTCACTGAATGGTATCCCACCTCTGGCTCTGGGGCTGTTCATTTCTTGCATGGCAGAGGTGTGTTTTTGTGTTATGGCACTCGACAGCAGGATACCGTTGTGCAGAGACTGTCTTAGCCCCAAGGAGCCATTAGGTGCCAAAGTAAATTCTCTCTCCAGCTGACGTGTTGCTTTGCAGAGCCAGAAGCTCTCTCCTGGGACCTGTTCTCACCAGGGGAGGTATCATTTCCTTCAGAGAGATCATCTGTTTGCTCACCTGGGATTTAAAAAGCCTCCCCTGTTCAGACAGCAGTACCTTCACCTATAGAAAGCTCTGCAGGTCTTGGTAAGACACCATTCATCCAAGACTTCAGCCTCAGACCTGGCTTCCTCTTTAAAAATGAGATGGAACCCTGCAGGATCTTCACAAGGGATGCAGGCAGTGGGGAGCAGCAGGGCCCGTGGGTGCTGGCATCACCAGAGGGGACGGAGGTGGGATGAAGCTCGCCCCAGCCAGGTACAGACAATCGCTGGAGCGTGCTGCTGCCACTGCCCGCGAGATGCAGCCGCTTCCAGCAGGATCCCAGAGTGAGGAGGAGGGCTTCCCAGGCTGCGTGCTGAAAAACTGAGTCCTAGCCAAGGAGTTGGAGGGGAAGGAGCTCCTGGGAGAGGGATTCATTTCCTGCCTTTTGACTGTCAGGGGTCTGGATAAAGATACTGCAGGTTTGCTGAACAAGAATCATTTTGGAACAAAAATAGTTCCATCTTTTTTTTTTTTTTCCTACTGTCATTGCAGGCCACCGCTAGAGTTTTCTGCAAGTGAGCTGGTTAGTGCCTGTGCTAAAAGTTCATGCTCTCCAGACCCAGCAGCAATTCATAGGATGGAAAATGCTACAATCAGCCTTGGCAGGTCTGGCTGTATTCAGGAGGAGGAGGAGGACTGAAATCCCTGTAGCTGGGAAGCCTGTGGTACTTCAGACTCCTCTGCCTGTGAACGCCACCTGAAATAGCTGCTGAAAGGCTGAAATAAGCTGCTGCACTTCAGGGACCAGTTCTGCACTCGCTCCCCCTGCCCAGACCTCTGCCTTTCCCCACTGAGGTCGGGGTTGCCTCTAGTGAAATCTCTGTTTTCTTGGAGAGCCGTCCCTGGGCAGTTTGTATCTGGGATTGCATGGACTTAAAATGTTTCAAATGGAAGTCCCAGTCAGCCAGATTCCCTCTGCAAACCTGGAAGCCTAACGTCCCTTTCCCAGAGCTATTTCCTAGGGCTCAGCAGAACGGGCCGTGCTGCCTGCCCAAGCCAGCAGCCCGCCGTCAGGTGCCTTCTTGCTCTAAACAGCCTGGCACAGCCACGGCTGCTGCGGCCCCACGGACGCCTCTCAGAGCCCACTGCTCTTTTCCAGCAGCACTGCATGTAAAGCTAGGGAGAGAGTTATGCAGGAAAGTCTGAATTTGTTTGGACAGATCCGGATTGAGCTGCATGGGGTGCACACAGTGTTGAACACATCCTCACATTTTTCAGGTATTTCTTTCTGGTATTTCTATCCAGTATTATATTTAAATCACAAACCTTCAGAGATAAAAGCCCATAGGTGTTCTGGACATAATAGAAATAGTAGAGGCAAACAGATACTTGTCTCCTGTATTTACCTGGTGGTTAAAGGTCAATTGAGTACAGTTTTCAAAGGATTGAAAATTGTACCAGCTGGAAGTCACTGCATCAGAGGAACAGAGAGGGGAGTGTGTTGAATAGGCAGTGGTGGATTGCATTATTTCCCTCCAGAGGGAGAGGAGCATGACAGCCATCCATCTGTACTCATCAGTCTTCCTTTCATTTTAGTATCTGGATGCAGGTAGGCACTGGACAGGCCCGCATCCTCCCAGGTAGCTGTGGGTCCTGTCCTCCGCTCTGGTGTCCCCATGGGCTGTGCTGCCTGCTGGAGCCAGGAGCCGCCGGGACTGACGCTGCTCCCCATTTCGCTGCCTCGGTCTGGCTGGGTTGCACTAGCCTTCATTTATTTCTTTATTTCTGAGTCTGCAAAATGGCCATTTGGCTGCTGGGCTGGCCTCACATCTGACCTGAGCAGGGATGGAGCCAGGCAGTCTGTCTGTCCTCAGGCTTAACACCAGCTCTGGTTCGCTGGAGCGCGAAGGGCACAGCTTTGGCACCAGCCTTTATCCTCTGTGTCCCTCACCCTGTACTGAGCTGAGCACAGCGAGGAGAAAGAAAGAGGGTCCCCAACTGCAGGGTCATCTGTGCCCTGCTGCTGCACCCCAGCCCAGCCATTGCTTGCTTTCGGATCCCTGAAAGAGGTTTTGGAAACACAGTTGATGCATCCTGAATGATGGGCTTGGTGAGGCTTAAAACTCACCGTGCTCCATGGGCTTGTTGCTGTGCATTTGTGTACGGAAGATGCAGAATAATGACTGGAGTGATTATACAATTCATTAGACTTTGAAAGAATGGTATTTGTCAGCCCTGCAGCTGTTTCTTTTAGAGTTTTATTCTGAAAGATGGGAAATCTTGGTTCATTTAACACGCACCAAGGTGCTAATTACATCAGGACTGGCACAAGCATGCACAAGGCAGCTGCTGACCACGTGGCAGAGAGAGCAGGGCCCGCTCCTGCTCAGGTGGGCTGGGTGCTTACAGCCCTGTGCACAGAGCAGCCACGGCCCTGATTCCCAGCTCACACACCTGGAAATGGAAATCACAGCACCCCCCTGCTATCTTTGATCATAATGCTTGAGAGTCCTTCCTTGGAGAGACTGTAAAAATGAAGTGTTTCCCAACGTGCAGTTGCTACATTGCAGACAGCCCCAGTCACGGAGCCAGCCAGCTCCCCTGCGAACGCAGACCCGTCCTCCCAGTGCCCTTCGAGTTGTAAAAGCGAGGGCAGCGCTTGCTTGCTTAGTGTGCTCCTGGGCTGTGCTCCTGGAAGCCTGGCAGCATCCGCTCCCCCGCTCGGCATTTTTTTGTAGCTGCTGTTTTTCACTCTGACAACTTTATCCCAGCTGTACAATTCAGACTGAGGGGTTTGGGGTAATTTGAGTGGCTCTGAACAACCGCCTGCGTTTCCCAGTGCACACGGCCTGATCTGTGAATCGAAGAGCTGACCTGATTTCTCTGAGATATTACCCAAGAATTTTTTTTGCAGCTGGCAAGAAAAAAATTCCCTTGCTTCCATCACCTGCCTTTAAAATACACATCGGTAAGGTAGGCAAGGGTGCTACAAATGCTGCAGCTGCCCACGGAGCCACCTGCGTTCAGCCTCCAGGGTCTCCTTTTAGGAGGGACATGATGGGGAGCCGAGCCCAGTCTGACCCCAGCCCAGTCAGAGGCTGTTCTCCTGGTCTGTAAAACTACAAGTCACTGGGAGAGTTTTAAAAGACATATGGTGCACAAGAATAGCAGTAAACTGCAGTTTTGCTGTGAAGGCATCCAGCTGTAGGGGCCTTCTCCCAGTGGCTGTCCAGGACACGTGCGTGCCTCCAGTCTGGAAAGCTGCCTCTTACCTGCTGGCTTCAAAGCATCAGTTGGTTTGGAAACCTGAGCTGCCCGATGTTGCTGGTTTTAACTGGTGTTTCTGGGGTTTAAAATGGCTGTTCAGTTAGACATTCTACGTGGAAAAATACACCTGTGAGTTAGTGCAGGCACATTTTGACATACATTTGACATATTTGGGGGTATTTTGTATTCTCCACAACCATCCCCACATCCTGTCAAAACAACAGCCAGGTGCTGCGAGTCCACGTGCCTGCGTGCGCGCCTTGGACCTGTGCTGCTCCTCGGAGGAGAGAGCCAGGAGGGGACCGCAAGAGACAGGGACGTGATCCAGCTCAGTGAGCACAAACACCGCACCACAGAGAGCTCCCTTGGGCAAAATCTGTAGAGGGGAGAGGGCCAGCAGAGCTACGCCTCCGCCAGAGGCGTTATGGACTGGCTTGGCCATCTCCTTCCATCAGCCAACCTGCCTGCATCCGCTGTATTTATCACCCAGGCCTCTTTCTTCATCCCCAGATCTCTCCCCTCTACCCGACCCTGGCTCCCTTGGGAAGCAAGGCACAGATGGCTCACAGCAGCCTGGGGCTGAACATGCAAGAGGAGAGGGCCGTAGGAAAATACCAGCAAGAGCTCCGCTTCGTTTATTGGTGTTAAATGCCTTTCAGATGTACTTAAAGGCCCCTGAAGGCCGAGGAGTCCCATCACATTGCAGCTAGGCTGCAGGTTCTCATTTGCTTTTAAGCCAGGCTTCAAAAGGAGAAAGGATTTGGGTGTTGGTTTTTTTGTTGTTGTTGTTTTTTTAATTTCCCTTGATTGAAACCAACATTTCAAAAGCAGCATCTGCAGCTCGGCTGCACGTTCTGGGTGCTGAAGTTGCTGACTACCTCCTAACGGGCGCACGAGGAGCTTTGCTGCGGGCTGCAGGAGGAGCAGAGTGGGGCTCGCCCCTTGCAGCTGGCCGGAGCCAGGCCTGCTGTGCTCGTGCTGGTGTGGTAGCAGTTTGATGGTCTTCCAGATGCCTGCAGCTTCCTGAAGTTCAACCTTTCTCCAGAAGTCAGGAAGCTGGGAAGGGGGAGGAAGGATTGGTGCTCAATCAAAAAAACCCGATGATGACACAGAGCTTGTCCTGGCACCAGCACCTCTTTGTCACTGGTCCCCAGGGCCATCCTCTCTGCATCCCAAACTTACTTCTTCAGTCTTTCCAGCCACCTTTACAGGAAATAATTGGCTTGAATAAAGAAAGGCTTTTTGGAGTGAGCGTATAGCAGCTTCTAGCTAAAAAAGACAGACTGCTCATGGAAACTCATTAATATTTAAGACTTATATCATCAGTTCCACAGGCCTTTCTGTGAGGGTATTACCCTTAAATATTTTCCAAGCCGTAGGCATTAAGGTAACAGCGGAAAAAATGGCTCTCCGTTCTTCTGTGTGACCTCTCAAATGAGGTCCCAGTTTCCTAAGGGTAAAAAAACTTCTACTGTTGTAGATTTAGAGAGGTCCAGCATCATGCCAGGAGAAATTGCACCTTGCTTTTGCACCCCTCGTGACTTGCACCAAACCTTGTGCTGAAAGATGTCTACAGTTCAGTGGGTGTTGCTTGGAAAATGGATGTATAACCTGGGTGGGTGACTTACTGGGAAAAGGACTGATGATTGTGGGGTTCAGAGAGAAGTACCCCATGGCTCTATAAAACGTGCTTTTAGTATCTATGAGCATGTGTATTTGTGCAAAGATGGGTGACTTGGATTGAACATGAAAAACAGGAGTTTGATCAGTTCTTTAAAGGCACAGAGGAAGGATAAGAAGGCTTTTTCCTATGCTGTGGAAAAATCTAGCCCATTTCAGCCAGAGTGCTGCCTGGGTGCTGTGTGTCCTGTGGAGACTAAAGCCCTGGCAGACCCCAGAACTGTCTGCACTCAGGGTGTGTTCAGTCTCTCAAGTGTTGATGTGGGAGAGCCTCACATGACTGAGCTGTTTTTCCCATTCTACAAGTAGTTTCATCCCACCTGTGTCTTCAATTCAGAAAGTTTGTTCTGAATTTATGTTTTAGGTAATATTAAGGACAGTTTAGTTCTCCTTGAACATGTCTCAGTGCAGGGAGGCAGAGTAGGTGACTGCTTGTCCCTCAGCCTCCTGCTTTTCTGTGATTCTCTGGTTTGGAAGCATATTAATAAACTACATGGCAGGAGGTTTTTTGGTTAGAAGCCTTACAGGCTGAATGTTTTCTAAATTGTCTGGGTTGGTGGCAAGCAACCTAGCCTGGGACTAATCCCCCAGCCCATCCTCTCAGCAAATTGCTTGCAAAAGTCATTAATTTTACTGTAATTGATTTAAACGTTGCTCAGGAGGAAGAAAAATGAGGGAAACAAATGCCACTTTGAATGCTGAGAATTATGTGTTCTCAATTTTCTTGTCATATTATCTCCACATGTGCTCATTCCCTGCTGGCTCTTCTGCAAACACCGGTGCCGAACAGTCGCACGCTGAGTCCCAGCTCAGCAGCCGCGCTGTGCAGCGGTGCCACGAGCCATGCAAACCTGCGAGCTCCACTCCTATCCCAGACATGATACAAGAGAGTCTGTGGAGATTTTTTGCTCTGGAAAAGTGCTTGCCTCCAGCAATTCACATCTGGTCGGGTGGCTCCATCAACCATGCATGGGCACATCAGGCTTTGGAAAGTAGCCATGGAAAAGCACAGAGCTCGGCTCTTGATGCAAGCCACAGTCGCGGGATAATACCTGATGACAGCCTCCTTGAAATGTCAGTGCTGGTGGTGGAACGGTGCTTTTTATGAAGCAGCCACCTGTTCCCGCTGCATTAGCTCATTGCTACTCAAATCAACTACTGTATCCTCAGCTGTAAAGTAGCTTTAATTAAAATGATTCATTGCTCAATGCCGAGTTGTCCCCCATTTTGGGTCTTTCTTAGAAGGTAATATTTTTTCCTTTTCACTTCATCACTGGGCTTATGCTTTCAGGGACTGCACCCACTGATGTCACTGGGATCAGAATAGAGTATGCAGATTTTAGCTGAGCAATGACATAGAAAAAATGTATTTTTGAGTTGGGCTTAGCTTTGTTTGGCATATTTATTTATACTTCTGACAACTGAATGGGGAGTGCCCTGGCTCTAAGCCCTATCTCTCAGTAATGTTCTTTTTTCAGGTCCTTGGTAAATCGCTTCTCCAATGCATTGTGCATTTCTTCTTGACATCTTTATGCAGTTTCTAGGTCATTGAGCTAAGACAGGACTATAGGTGCCACTAAAGCTAAAAGAGAACCATGTCGACATGGAGAATCAGGGTTGTTATAGACACCATGTAGTTGGAAATTACGTCTGCAAAGGATGAGCTGCAATACCTGTATGCCAAGGTGCACGACATGTTTGATAAACATGTTGGCCTGAATCAGAAGCAGCAGGAGGTGGGATCCTGGCTGCCCAGGGCCGGCTGGGCGGACTGCCCCAGCGTGCTCTGCGGGCGGGTCAGGATTCTGTGGAGGTGAACAGTTCAAATAGTGGCACCATAAAGACATAAGAATCTCCTTGGGCCTTACAGCTGGTTTGCGGTAGAAACAAGTGATTAACTTATGTTTGCTCTCACCTTTTGTTTGCAGGCATCATGTGCTTTAGCCAATTAGTAAGCACGCCTTTTACCAGGAAAAATCAGGAAGACTTAAGGCAAGCAGCCACCCTTGACCCCAAAAACTGCCTCTTTGATTTTCCTCGCTTAAATTACAGGGAGCAGGCCTGTGCCATCAGCGGATGCTGCGGTCGGGCAGGGACATAACCGGAGAGCTGTGCGAGCCCTTCTGCCAGCCAGGGAGCTGAGGAGGGGGTGTCAGAGCTGGGCTTGCATCAAGGTTGCATGGCTGGTTTTCCTGACTGACTTGTCACCTGCTATTAGGGAAAGCCTCTGTGTCCTGATGACTTGCTGTTTCCCGAAGAGATCTAATGAAAGCCCCCTTGTAGTGACAGTGGCCCTGGCAGGAGCTCAGGCAGGCGCCCTCGGAAGCCACAGGCTGGGCCAGATTGGTGGTACTCAGAGAAATCAGTTGTTGCCATGTACTGCCGTCATGCTGTGCCAGATCATTTAAAGATGAACACATGATGTTAGCTTTCACTTCATCTGCAGGAGTTTGCATGCTTCTGCTTTCAGGCCACCTGTGCTGAACAGAGGACGTCGCTTACTGATCCATCAGTTATTGCCACCGGGGCTCTGCCACGGGTCGTTAGCTGTTGGGAAGGAGGGTGGTCAAAATGTTTCAGCGCCCTTTAAAGGCTGTAGGGAAAAAGCAGAAGAACAAGGAAGTGTTGATGTCTCCACTTTCCCAGCCTGGACAAACTGCTTCACTCTCATGGGGAGCATTTTTGTCAGGGGGTGGCAGGGAGAAACAGGATCCTCATGGTAATCTCCAGTGAGGTTTCGCTGCAGGTTAACCAGCCGTAAGAGTACAAGGGCGTTGGTGGATGGGGTGGGTTTTATTTTATTTTTGCTCTTGTTGTGTTGGTTTGTTTGGTTGTGCTTCTCTGTAGCAGTTGCAGGGAAGGGTGAATGAGCTCTTGGTTGGGGCAGGACCAGAGAAGCCCCTTGGACATACTGCACCAAGGAGCTTTCCGTTTCAGCTCTCCCAGAGCACATCAGCCAAACTAGCAACACTTCGGTAGCAGTGGCCAAGGGAAATAAATACCCACCCTTCCCTGGGAAGGTCTCCATCAGGGCAGCTGTACTTGTTGTGTCTGTTGTGCGTGAGGTGCTACCTGAAAAAAAATTGGAAGTTTACTTCAGCAAGGACTAAAGAGATGTTTCAAGGACTCTGTTCCTCAGCATGCTCCAAGACCCACAGAGGGACCGTGCAGGGTCAGTGCCAAGAGGTGCTCTGGGAGCCCCAGACCCTCCCTCTCCTCTGCCCTGTGTGGAGCAGAAGTCCACGGGCTGGGATGGGTGGAATGATGGGGAACTGAGCTCCGACCAAGTGAAACATGCAGAGAATGCTCTCTGAAATTCCTCCGTGCGCCCTCTCATCCCTCAGTTTTTGGTTCACCTCTGCAGTCTGCCTGTGAGAAAGGAGTGGTGCTGCAAACATAGGCGGTTTGAATAATTCTTTGGAGAAAGGGAGTGGAGCCTGGCCTCTTCCGCCTGCAAAAATTAATACTTATCCTTTCTGCCAAGAGATTAAGTTGAACGCTTGGCTCCTGCCAGGTTCAGCAGAGCAACAGTTGGTGTGCGGATGTGTCACCTGCTCGTCCCAGAGGACCGGCTGCCGGGCAGGGGAGCAGGCTGCATGGAGGGGTGCCACCTCACCCGGGCGCTGCAGCGTCCCCATTCCTGGGGCAGCGGGGCCCGCCCCTGTCTTCCAGGAGATGAAGCCACCTTGCAAGAGTGACAAACTGGCAGGCCCTCCGGCGTCATGGCAGGGCACGGGTGACCCTGCGTAATTACTGTCCCTCCCATGGCACTTGCCAGTGGATGAGGGAGCAAGGTTGCAAAGGTCCTTTCTGTTTTGTTGGGGAAAAAAGGAAAAAAAATTAATACAGAGACCAGGGTAAATTCTGCAGGAAGAAATGCCTGTGAAAAGCCCGCTGGGCACACCGCACGCTTCGTTTCAATACGGACTTGCTGTATTTGTGTGCGTAGCTCCAGTACAGTTGCTGGGTTTACACTGTGCTTTAAAACTAAGCATATTGTAGATGCTTTTCTGAGCCAAGATCTGTCACTCACCTCTCTCCGTGTCCCCCACGGGATCTGGCAGGGCACTGCTTAGCTTTATTTTCTAATACTGGTGGCTTTCCCTCTGTTGCTGGAGTGCTGGCCTGCAGCACCCCAGAGGTGAATCCTGGGCAGGCGGCGTGCAACCCTGCTCTCCTGCTTTCGAGCCAAAACAGGTCAGCTTCCTCCACTCCAAAAGGCCTCATGGTGCCACCATGGGTACCCAGGACAGGGATGTGTATGGGTGCATCCAACCCAGCCGGCCACTCCCTGGTTTCCATCATTCCTGCGGCGAGTCCCACGTCTCGGGGCCCAAATGTGACTCGCTCGCGCAGCGGGTCCCAGGGCGTTGTGTGCTGTGCGAGGTTACGCTGCTCCACGGCTACAGCTGCGCTGAGTGCTGGAGGGGAGTGCCTGTTAAACACAGAGACAAAGTTGCCTTCAGGACGTCTTCTGTCTGGAGAAGGAGAGCTCGCAGCTCCTTTCCTAGCTGCATCTCCTGGTTTATGTGTAAATATTCTGGTTTCGGAAGGTCTTCACTGGAGAGTGTGTTAACAGTCAATGTGCTCGTACCTGCTGTCTGTTCAGTCGCTGTTCAGTCATGGTTATTTAAACCCTGAGACAAAAAAAGAGCTACTGTTCTGTTGGCCTGTCCCTCTGTGCTGCTGCATCCCCTCTCAGATCAGGGAGGCGGCGGTGCCTTCGCCCTTTCTCCCGAGTGCGACGCGTGCGGCACCTCTGTGGTTCTGCAGGATGAAGCCTCCATCTCCTGGCGGCAGAGCCACACCGCAGCCACCGCCAGCTCCGCTGCCTTTCTGCTCCTGGCTCTGTCTGTGGGAGTTGTCCCAGAAACACAGCAGAAAGCTCTTCCAGAAAGCAGAGCAAAGCCTTGACTTGCTTGGTGTTTCCTTCCGGCCTTGCTGGAGCACTGCATTTATCCAAAAGCGTCTCAGGGTGTGTTCTGGTTGCAGAGGCAGGGAAGTGGTCTCAGTTTGGGTTCTCTTTATGAGACCCAGAAAGTTTTCTTCTGGTCCTGAAAGGTCTTCATGAGGCTAATTTAGTGCCTGCCAGATGAAACCCCAGCACCACCCGACCTCTCTTGTCCGAGGCTGACTGGAAGTGAGGTGCTACGCTGCAGACAGCTGAGGGAGGGGGAAGGCTGAGGGATCTTCTCTCTCAATCTCAGAACTGAATCTTTCTTTCCAGAATTTCTTCTTCCAGAAGAAACTTAAAAGACTGTGTTCAAAGTATTTTTCACAATTAGTGAAGAGGTCAGGGGCAGTTCTCAGCGCTGCAGCAGCAGCTTGAGGCTCAGGCACTTTACCATGTAGAGATTTGCACCCCCCACCATTTTGTCCCTTTTGGGCAAGTGCCAAGTACCTGGTGCCAGGCGAGACTTGCATGCAGACACTCAGCGTTTATTTTTGTAAATGGTTTTAAAAGAATGACTAGAGAATTGCAAATGGATGCAAGCAAAGATGGAATAAGCAGAAAACACTTCAGCAATAAGACAAGGGAGCAGCAAGCTCCATCAGCATCTCTACAGGGTCTGCCAGGTTCATCGGAGAGGGACGGCTGTGCCATGGGGCGGACCTCAGCGAGCTGCAGAGGCTGGCGCCCCACCTGGGGGCTGGGGACAGAGAGCACTGGCTCTGCGCTTATGGGGTGGTTTGGTTAAAGGTGGCAAAGCCACCCCCAGAGCCACCTCTGCAAAGCATTGGCTGCACGTGCAGCGTCTGCAAGCCGCTCGCACACTGTGCGTTGGCTTGCTTTGCCAGCTGCCTGCAGCTCCTTAGATGCTTTCAGAGAGCAATCGCTTTCCAGTGTCGAGTGCTCTCAGCAGTAAGCAATTCCAAAATTGCTCACAGTTTTGGAATTGTTCAAGTCTTTCTCCAACACCATCCTCCTTTCCAAAGATGCCAGCTGAGAACTTTCCATGTCCAGGCCCCTGTTGTGCATCCCCCAGGAACCCGGAGCTGCGGTTTGCAGTGAACACCTGCATCTGCAACACAACCCTTCCTGCAGAAAGGGCACAGCTCACGCTGGGCATGTGTCGGGTCACACAGCTACAGCCCGTGGTCACAGACCCGGCCGGGCCGAGCTCAGTGCGGGGAGGTGTTATCGCAAGTCTGGCCTCGCTGCAGCGCTGCTCTGCCTTTAAACGTGCCTGACTGTGACCGTAGCTGGCTGAGTCCCAGCCGTGATGGCGAGGTGGGTCACGGGTGCTGCCGAGCCCCGTGTCCCCCAGCCGTGGCGATGACACTGAACAAGCTCTTTGGTTCCGGGCTCGCGTTTGTTCTCTTGTTGTCTGCTGAGACGCAGGCCTGGCCTGGAAGGGAGATGGTGCTCACTTACGGAGAGGGGACACTGCTTTCTCAGGGCCACACACCTGGGAAGCCACGCTGCCTTTCAGACCGCCCCCTTCGCCCCGGGGTGCCAGCCCCCCTCGTCTGCCTGTGTTTCTGACTCTGATCCGTCTCCCCCAGGTATCTCTCAGCCACGAGTGCACCCGCGCCATCATGAAGCTGATGTACTGCCCGCACTGCCGGGGCATGTCCAGCGTGAAGCCCTGCAACAACTACTGCCTGAACGTCGTGAAGGGCTGCCTGGCCAACCAAGCAGACCTGAACACCGAGTGGAAGTACCTGATGGGTAAGATGGCCTTACTACACCACAGCACAGCTGCCTCTCATGGCACCTTTTCAACTCTGAGGTAGTGTTTGGGGAGTAAAGAAAGGACCGTTGGAAGCTAAGATAATGGGTCTTTTGAGTTGAGTTGTATGTGTATGTGGGAGGTGTCCATTTCATTGAGTTTAAAGCCAGAAGAATCACTGTGATGGTGTGGTCTGAGCTCCTGTGCAACACAGACCAGAGAACTTCTACCAGGCGTTTCTGCAGGAAATTCTGCATCACCTGATCAGACCTGGGCGTCTCCTTTAAGAAGACCTCCTGTATCTCTCAGCTGTTTTTCCAAAGGCTGTGACCCCTGGTTTAAATGTGAACAACTGCCAAGAGTGGCTTACAGAGCTGGTGGATGTGGTTTAAGACTGGTAAGAGTCTGCATTTAGAAAATGGTGTGCTCTCCCCTGCTGCAGTCCATCAGGGAGGTTGTTTGCATTAGTAAAGCTCTCAGTCCTCCTTGTATGCCCAGCAAGCTCCTGTTTCTCTCCCAGGTTATACATTTTGACCTGGAGCAATCTGAGACCAAGGGAGCCTTGGTGTTGGTTTGGGCTCACGGGAGGCGGCAGCAGGGCAGATGAGCTTCGGGCTTGGCCTTTTCCCTTGCCTCAGTGCCCACTGCCTGGCCATCAAGACTCCAGCTCACCGGCCAGCTGCAACCCAACAGGCGGACTGGGGGCTGGCGTGTGGTGGTGCTAACAACGAAAATCCCACTGAAGCTCACGGAGTGTCATCTTCCTCAAGGGACACTGCAAAATAAAGATCAAACTGCTGCATACAGAGGCCAGTGCACTTGCTCAGTGAGGTGCATTGGCCAGCTGCCTGCCTCGTGCTAGGAGCTAACGAACCAAGGGGCAATGTACTGCGGCTAATTGGACATGCTCCCCATGAGAGCAGCTTAGGAGCCTGCTGTAAAAGAGAGGGAAGAATATTCCCTTCCCCAAGGGTTTACACCAGGATTTTGATGAAGCTTTGGCCTTTCCAACCAGAGCAAGCCAACTGTTATCTGTCACTGCACTCCTGGCAGGTTGACTGCCCATCTCCTGAAAGGTCAATGTACAGCTCTCACTGATTGACAGGGAGGCAGTTCTGGGTGCATTTTGCAATTATTGTGGGTTCCTCTTGCCCAAGAGACACCGGTCTTGTCAGGAGGTGATGGGTAGGAGGAAATTGGAGCTTCTTTCAAATTGCGGCTGTACATTTTAATGTCGGAGGTCATAGTTTGATCAAGGACTGGAACAAGACATACAGGCAAAGGTTGAAGTTCACTGGCATTGTCCGTTCTTCACCCTTAGGTGCTTCCATATAGCTGGAGAGGACTTCGTTATGCTAGACAGTGTTACTCTTTCAATTTGACAAATTAGGGCAATTCAAACTAAAGGAGATTTTTATAGTAAGTGGTCAAGTATAATCTATCACTAATTTGGGAATGCAGTCTTTGATTTAAATGTCTGTATCTCAGCGCTAGTGCATCTGTAGGCTAAAATTGTCTGAAAAATAGTCTCGAAGAGGACACCACAACCCCTGAGTGGCAGCAAAGTTAGACTGGAAGCCCTTTAATGTTGCAGGAGATGTTACTTCCCAGAATACAAAAGACATTTCCGCCTTGTATGGCACATTTAGCTTTAGAAATCAGTGCTGCCATAGGACTGTGTTGCAGGAAAAGAGAGCACATTAACTCAGAAACTGGCCCTTGTTTCCATTCTTGCTCAAGTTTAATGGTCATTCTCTGAGAGCTGTCAAGGTCTGAACATCAGTCATGGAATAGCAAAGAGAACATATCTGTGAGGGTTGTGCGTGCTGTTACATTGACAGCGGTGGGCTCAGGATCAGGCCTTCCTTGTTAACATAATACTTCTGATGTAGACCTAGTGCTTGTGCACAGCAGCACTGAGACCTCATGGAAGACATCTGGGGGGGTCTTTCTGCCAAGTCCTGCTGCCTTGCACAGGCAAGGGAGTGAATGCTTTCCTAGCAAGTTTGAAATGGTGGCGGTCCCTGTTTGTGGCCTGGCTAGCTGGAGTCCTGCTCACAGGAAGTCTGCTGTGCAGCTCAGAGAGAAGCATCAACGCTTTAAAGCAGTGTCACAGGTGGCACCTACACACTGTAGGATGAAGGACATGTTTTACTGATACTATGTTGAACTGCCAGGTATAATTCACCTGGTGGTTTCATTGCTCATGAATAATATCAGCAGAATGAACTCATGCTGAAAAAGCTTTGTGCAGCATCACACCATCTGCTGTGACAGTCTCCTGCCAGGCTGATGGGTAAGGTATCAGGATTTAGGATAGAAAATTAATCACTCCTAATGAATGATTTTATTTATGTACCATACAGTTCTTCAACTTAGACCCTGAGATTTGACCCTCTTTGTGCAGAGGAGAAAAATCAACATGAAGCCATCACAGGTGTTTTCCTCCATATGGAGAGGCCGCAGGAACATGAAGCACTTTCTGTTCCAGATGAACGCAGGCCACACCTGCGCTCTGCAAGATCCCTTGTCCTGCCAGGAAGCTTTTGGTGTGCCCTGGGGGAGGCACGCCACACTGGAGCCATCTGAGGTCACAAGTACCTGAATCCTGATGAAGTTCACGCATGGCCTGGCCTCCAGGCTACTAAAGCAGAAGTGGTAGGAAACTGAGGCGGCAGCAGCTTAGCAGTGGCTTTCAGAATTATAATTTTTGACTCACAAAGTCAGACCTGGTTAAGATCCTATTTTAGGTATCTAAAACCAGTTTGGAGCCTGTCCTAAAGTCCTCTTTAACTCTCACTGGACACCTTTGACACTTTCTATTGGCTGCAGCGCTTTGCTGAAGACATGCTGTGAGTTAGGAGGGTTAGGTCCAAGTATTGCTGTGCATTACTCAGTAGTTCTGCGTCAATTTTCCATTTTTCCTTTCTGCAGCACCCCCAGAAACATTTGTCACTTTGTGTGATCACAGGTTGCATTTACCATTTGCAGGAGATGAGCGCTGTTCCTCTGGTACTGAGGATGGCTTTACCTATGTGCTGGGAAGCAGCGAGCCCCCCCTGGAATCTGTCCCATTCCAGAGGAAAATGAGCATAGGCTTGGACAGTAGTGAAAATGGAGAGATGTCTTCCAGCAAGCCTGCCAGGGGGCCAACAGCTTGTCCCACCCAGCATGAGTGTGAGCTTTAACTTGGTTTGTCTGATGTGAGGGTGTCTCTGTCTTATTTTACTAGATTCCCTGGTCATAGTGGCTGATCGGATTGATGGACCATACAACGTAGACACGGTAATAGGGACTATTCACATGAGGATCTCTGAAGCTATTTCTAACTTGCAAGAAAACAAAGATTCGATCACAGCCAAGGTAAGATTCTATACCTAGCCCTGGCTGAGGATACACCATGTGTCATTGCCAGGACCAAATGTTTTTTGTGCTCAGTATTCAACTGAATTAAAGGAGATGAAGGATGAAAGAGATAAAATGCCCACTCTTTTAATGATAGGAAACCACCATCTTACACAGACTAAAGCCTGCTCAAGTATTTCCAAATGCTCCTCCCTGCCACAGCCAGCCTCCCTTAGGTACAGACACGCAGGTGGGACTGCATATGCAATGACTGTGGGAGGCATGGTGCATTTGCTGTCAGATGCTTCTGTGTCTGAAGAGCCTTGAAGTATTTTGGCTGAGCTGAGGCAGTTAGAGAAAGTGCACGGTCCTTCTTACGCTAGTGACAGGAGGCAGCTGCTTCAACCTGCCTTGGGGTGATGTGCAATAGAAGTGCTAGGCTATCAGGTTGTGTCTGGGACAGAGCTGCAATCTGGTAGTCCATCTGGAGAATACAAAACAGGCTCTCCTGATGCTCACCTGTCTTTCAAGAAGCGTATCGTGAAACCTTCTTCTGTTGGTCTTTTATTTTTAGTATGTTTATCCAGTTAACCACAATCACTTCTATAGCTGCAAGTGAGAGAAGCTTTGGGAAGAAAAACAGCCCTCCAGGGCTTCTGATTTTGCCCAGGCATTCCCCAAGTCGTGCAGCTATCCCACAGTTAGGGCAAAGATGCAGATGAAAGGTCTGGGGCAGGCCCTAACTAGATCTTGGAAGGGCCAGAAGTATTGCTTAGCCAAGCAGGAATTCACTGGCACACACCACAGACTAACAGGAGCATGCATTTAAGTACTCAAGTTTCTTTTCTAACCTGAAAGGCCATATTCTTTCTCCCATTGTTAGGTGAGACTGAGGTTGTCCAAGTAAAAGCAAGCCTATGATGGCATCATCTGCAAAGAAAGGTGTTTCCGAGGGGCATATAGTAAATCTGAAAAAATCAAAAGTGGGTAAATACTCTAGTCTAGTTGGTGACTGGAGCAACCCAACGTATTTGACAAACTTCTCAGTAAGATCTGGTGACCAGGTGAATGTGGCAGTCATTGCTGGTGGCACTGGAGCAGAGGTTTGGAGCTGCAAATTGCTGTAGCTGCAAGCTCTGTTTTTGAGCATGGCAAAATGATGATCAGGTAGAGTGTTGTTGTCAGAGGAGCTCAGGACTAGCCCAGGCTTCTGCTCTCCTTTGGCTGCAAAGGCTGTCTGGGCTGGTAGTTAGGATGATGGGAGGTACCCAAAGTTAACAGATAAATCAGTCCAGCATCCTAACTTGGCCTTGAAACATCCAACCTGACAGATCTTGACATATCTACTCATATACTCTCCTGGTCTGCACTCTACTGGTCTGAGGGAGGATTAATTTGCTGAAGCGTGCTTGCCTATTGCAAGAGTCATTAGGGTAGTGCCGCCTCAGTCTGTTGTCCAAATCAGAGAAGCTCACATGCTCTGTAGTCTCAAAGCTCAACCAATGGTATAACGCATGTGAGCAACTCCCATCTTGTTCTTCCAAGACTTCCCAGAATTTTATTTTTAAATCATAATAGGAACAGATAAAATTGCTAGATGTAATTTAATATCAACATTAGTGACTCATCCAAAAAGGTGCTAATTTTTTGTTTGTGCTGAACATTTTGCCTGATAGTGGTAACCAAAAACAGTTACAGTGTGCTGAAAACGAGTCTTGGCACAAGAGTAACACGACCAGAAACTAAACCAGAATCTCAGAGATCTTCCAAGTAGGAAAGATAAATGTACCTTGAAAAAAAAAATACTGAGGAGTGCTAATTAATTAAGTAAATAGTATCAAAGCATGGGGTAGAGAGTTTGGTTTGTTTTTCAGGTTTTCCAAGGCTGTGGAAATCCCAAAATCAGCACAAAAGGCTCCAGCAGTGAGGACAAGAAAAGGCGGGGGAAGGTCATATTAGAAGCAAAATCCTCTGCCCTAGCACTGGAGATGCTGGTGAGTTTGTCTTCAAAGCTCCTTCTCCACTGGTGTGCCAGGGCTGCCATGCTTGCACGCTGCACCCAGCCTGGATAGTGGGACTGGAGGTCCCCTGTCTCTGGGGTGAGCAATCCCTTTGTGTTTCTGGGACCTGCAGCTTTGTTGTTCTGTGAGCACCAGCTGCTCTGTGGAGGATTTGGATTCTGTGGACGACAGGCCATGTGATCTACCATGGTCCCACATTTCAGAGGCTCCTCAGTCATGGGCATCTGCCTGTCCCACCCTGGCAGACCTCTGCTGGCTCCCACTAAGGCTGCTTCTCGACTTTACCCTCATGGTCCAGAAGATGATCTTCTCATGGTCGTCCTTACAGTACTGGAACAGTCCTTAGCGCTGTAACCTTCAGCCCTGGGTGCTTGGGTTGATGGTTGATCTTGAGGGGAAAGTTGGTTACACTTCACTGTCTGCATAAAAACAGACTATGTGGTGGTAAGATGAAAAAAATAGCCAGAATATTTTTCCTTCCCACAGCCCTGGAGCACCCCAGAGCTCTCCTGACCCTAAGCATCCTTTTTGCTTGTAGGTTTTAGATGCCAAAGGGAATCTGACAGCTCTGAAGTCTTACTGGGTCACCCTGCCCAGCGTCCTGTGCAGCAAAAAAGTAATGGCCAGCTCAGCGGCGGACGACAAGTGTTGGAACGGGATGACCAAGGGCAGGTATGGAGATCATCGAGGTGCCAGGACAGCACTGTTACAGGGTGCGAGAGGTAGGGTTTAATAATAGGCAGTTATGGATCTTCTCAGCCACCTCTGCTTGCTCAGACTGAGCAGAAAGGTCTGTCCCTGTCCAGAGAAATGCTGCATTTCCTGAAAAACTGGTACGTGGGATTTTCAAGCCTGTTGTCACTTTGATGTGTGTTGGAGGGTTAAGCATCAAGATGCTTTTGCCACAAAATGACTGCGTAGTTTTGTACTAATTAAGCAATTTTGCAATACTGCATGCACTTAGAAGGCAAAAGGCTGGATTTGCCTCCCCAACTCCAGATCTGTTGCCGAGAATTGCATGCTGGTCTTTCTAACCATGCCTGCTGTGCAATGCTGTTCCCTCATCAGAGGAGGCACCCGGGTGACCTCCAGCAGCTGCAGAAACACCTCCCACCCACAGCCGATGGTTAAGGATGGCTGCAAGGGGAGACGTGCAGCTGCTGGGCACACACTTTGCTGCGCACCTCTCCGCAGACCTGCTGGAGCAGACGGGCAGGGGTGCCGCAGGAGTGGGCAGCGCAGCGCTGTTTGCTGGTTAACAGCTCCCAGTTCGCTGAAGCCTCCCTGGGGACCTGTCTGGTCTTACTGGGGCGGGGGGATTCAGTCATCCCAGGGTGCCAGTCCCGCAACTTTTAACTAGAGTAGGGATGAAGGTGCTCCTCAGCCTCCCGTACAGATGGAGCTTTTCTATAGTGGGTGGAGTGTTGCTGCAGCTCCACAGGTACCGGCCTGAGAGCAGCCTCTCAGCCCCGCACACAGCCCTTCTAGCAGCAAACCTCTCCCCATGGCGGGACAGTGATGCTGCAAGGCCAGCGGCAACCTCCTGAAAGCTGAGGTGGCCTCAAGGTGAGCCCCAGGCTCTGATGGGGTCTGTCCATGGCAGCAGAGCATGACCATCCCTAGAGCTGGCTGCGTTGAACACGAGAGCCTTCCTGTGTAGACTCTGCTTTCCATAGCCTTAATGTGGCCAGCTGCAGAGCCGCTTCTGCTCGGTTCCCTGCAGGCACAGGCACTCTGCCTCCTTCCCCTGCTCAAGGCTGTTCGACAAGCCGTCGCCACTGACTGCAGCTTCTTTGTGCTTCAGAGAGGCTGGATTATCACTGGCATCTGTAATGGGGAGAGGTCAGTTTAGCTGGGGGCAGATGTCTGAACCTGTCACCTTCCTTCACAGCTACCTGCCTGAAGTGATGGGGGATGGCTTAGCTAATCAGATTAACAACCCGGAGGTGGAGGTGGACATCACCAAGCCAGATATGACCATTCGCCAGCAAATCATGCAGCTGAAGATCATGACAAACCGGCTGGGCAATGCTAACATCGGGAATGATGTGGATTTCCAAGACGCGAGTGAGTAGCAGAGCTGGATCGGGGCTAAGCAGCCAGTCCTGGCAGCCCACCGCCCTCGTGCAGGCCTGCGGCAGAGAGGCATCGAGGTGACCTGGCTTTTGGCTCCAGGCTGCCGAGGGTCTGTTCAAGTGCATCTGACTTGCTGCAGGGTGGCTGGGGGCTGCACTGCTCTCGGCACCGTGCTGAAACTTCAGGTGCTCTCCCCAGGCCCAAGCCCAGCCTGGCTCGTGGGGCCTCTGCTCCCGTCTGCTCCAGAGGCTTTCTGGCTGCTGCAGCAGCAGGTGGCTACAGGTTGTTGGCGAGCAGGTACAGGCTTGCGTCACGTAGTGGGGGATGCAGCTGGTGGCCAAGCTCCCCAGGGTTGCAGCACTGTCTGCTCCCCGCTCTCAGTGGCTGCATCCTCTGTCCCCACTGTGGCCAATGTCACCTTTCCACTGCTAGAACCCCTGCGTGCTGTGCCTGCGTCCCTGTGTCCCACCGCCCCATGATGGGGCAGCGTCCTTTCTCTGTGCAGGAGGACGGGTCTGGCCTCTCTCCAGCCTTGTTTGGTGGGGTGGGACAAGCTCCCAGATGCCTGCCCGAGTGATCCCTCCTTGCCACATGAACAGGTTACACTAAGTCGTAGACACAGCCCAGGCAGGGTGGCACAGGGGCACAACAAGAAGGCAGGGACATCACCTGCCACAAGCAAAGCAGGCTGGGCTCACCCCTGTTTTTCTCTGCACAGGCGACGACATGAGCGGCTCTGGCAGCGGTGACAGCTGTCCTGATGACGTCTGTGGCAAAAGACTCTCTAAGAGCCCCAGCACCAGGCAGCCAGAAACACACGCTATTCCTAAGCAGTCCGGACACGGCATCAGTGGAGCCAGCAGTAGATCTTTGCCTTCTGCCTTTCTCCTCTTCCTTTCAGTGGCTTTCATTGCCACACAGCACTTGTGGCGGTAACTCACTAGCACAGCCAGGAAAGAGACTGCGGCCGAGGGCTTCACTTTGCCAAAACCAACCAACCAACAAAAGGACATAATTAATTCACCTTGGCAAAAAAAAAAAAAGAAAAAAGAAAAAAAGAAAAAAAAAAGAGGGAGGAGAAAAAGGTTTCAGTTGTTTGCTATTTCTGGCAGTGCTCGAGCTGTTTTCTTCTTTCTTGGTCTCTTCCCCAGCGCTGGGCCCTTCTTTCCGTACCTCATTGTTTTAATTTTGTTATTGCCACAAACTGGCTCTTGGGGCTGAAACAAGCCTTTGCAGAGAGGCCTCCTGGGGAAACCCGGCCGGCCCCTCGGAGGGCAGCTGTTTTGCTGCCTGCAGCGGAATATGCAATTTCCCTGATCTTGTTACCCAGCCGTTGGCCAGAGCGCTGCTTAACGTTCTACTGCCTAAAGCACGCCAGGGCTGAGAACAACGCCGATCCGTAGCACAGAGAGACTGAGATCGTCAGTGCTGCTCAAGTGCTGCATTCAGGGGCTGTTTTGGGGTTTTCCTCTGTACTTCTTAAACAGGCAGAGCTGACCCTTCACTTCCATCTGTGTACGCAGGAGTGTGAGCAGATGTGGTGGGTTGAACTGAAACAGTTTGGCAGTGGCTGTTGGACCCAAAAATGTAGAACTCCCTTTTACTTTGGAAAGGTCGCAAATGGGTTTCTTGACTAGAGCTAGTAGCTGATGACATTTTAAATGTAGGTCTCCTACAGCCAAGTAAGTGACTGGGAATGAGTGTTAGGGGTTGGGGCTTGGGGTATTTTTTTTCTTTGCATGCTAGTCGGAAAGCCATTTTTTTACCCAAGTAATAATGGTCCAATTTCTACCTGCAGTGCAGTACCATAGTAGGTAACAGAGAGATGAAAATATGCACAGTAGGATTCTTTATTAGACAGACAGTTGTGCTGCCTCTTCTTCCTCTGGCCCCAGCTATGGATGTGAATGCCTTTTTTTTTTTTTTTTTTTTGTAATAACAAATACTGGGGACTTTGTACTATCTAGAGCATTGTGACTGGTTGTGAAAGCTCACGCCAGGCGCAAGTGGGAGTGAACCCCCCCAAGCCTTGGGGCTGTTGGCGATGAGCCCTTGGCAGTGTCTCTACCCAGAAGAATGACTCATAGGTAGCACCTACTGGGGAAACAGGACACTTTGTTTGGGATATTTTTTCTTTTGGTGTTTGTTCTTGTTGCATCGTTGGTTTTTAAGTGAATTCCTGCTTTCCGTATCCCTTCCCCACCCTCCCACACACTTGTCCTACCTGCTGCAGGGACTGGAGGAGAGAGCAGGTCAGACGCCCGCCCGTGGCTCTGTTACAGCTCAGGGAAGCACCAGGTCACCCTGCTGCTGCCCCATCCCGTCAGCCTCTGGGTCATCCAGCGCCAGGGTGGTCCAGGAGAGCGATAAATATCCTCACGTGTCTGTAGGAGTGACTGTGTTGTAGAGATGTGTGCTTTGGGGTTTCCAGAAGGCTAGTTTAACTCCCAGGTACAGCATCCACTGGAGATTTCGGTTTAGCAGATGCCATAGTTACAACACAGGCACTGTGACCGGATGGGCTTCATTCTTGTGAAGCTGGGTTTGTTTCGGATGTATTTGTACTGTGGGAGAAAGGGAGGGCAGAGGTGTATCTATCGTCTTCTATGTTAGTGGTCTGCGCAGCAAATGTTTGAGCATTTTTGCTCTGTCCTGCCAGAGGAGATGTGTCTTTGGGCTGAGCAAACATTCTGGGGTTTGGCTGTTTTCTAAGAAAGGTTAAAAAAAACAAACAAAAAAAAACACACCAGTTTTTAACATTAGCAGTTTCTAGAATGTGCAATTTAAGAGAAGATGAGAACATGAGCAAGGTAATGCTGAAAGCTGGTGCAGATGGACGTGGAGAGGAGCTTGTCCTCTGCCTGGAGTCCCACCAGGCACGGGGAGTCAGCAGGGGCTCCTGCCCCACCTCCTCCTGGGCCCACGTAATGAAGCTGCTAGGTCCTCAAACTGGGCAGAGAACTGAGGCCAGTGTTGACTGGCTGGCTGCGTCACGTCACAGTGACTAATGTTGCTGTGCCCTTCCTGCCTTGTACTCTCCTTCTGGTAAGGTTAAAACTGATCTAGTCTGGTAGGGCTTCAGAAATGAAAGCCAGGGTGCTGCATGTTGGCTAAAGGACAGACAGTGCTACTAGATCCTTCCGAATACAGGAGCGAATAAATAAAAATCATAGATTTATACAGTTTTACTTAATTCTGGAAATGTGGCAAGTTCCACATTACTTTTACTGGTCTGAAGAGTTCCTGTCTTTTTTTTTTTCTTTTTTTTTTTTTTTTTCTTTTTTCTTCTTTTTTTTCTTTTTCTTTTTTTTAAGCAGAATTGCCAATATAACTTTAGCCTTCAGTTACATAAATTCCCACGACCAATCCTGCAAAAACTTTAGATGCAAAAGGAGAAAGGGGGGCATTAAAACATTGTATCCTCTTCAAAAACAGGTTGGGTTGGAATTTAAAAAAAGGATTACTGAGGTCAATGTTTTGCTTTGCGTAATGGGGGATTCAAAAGGAAAGTCCTTGTCATTTCCGTTGCCATTTCCATGCAGTGAAAGTCTGCTGTCAGCCTCTTACATTAAAAAGCTTCTTACGGGCACCGAGAGGAGCACACCTTAAACGTGAAGCCAACAATTTACTGATTGTCCTGTTAATATTTTAACAATTTAATAGCCCAAGTTGCTGCTCCTGTTTCAATAATAAAACCTGATGGTCCAAATTAATATGGAAAAGCCTGAAGAATACAGTTAAAAACTGTTATGCAGAAGAAACTGTTCCTAACGTCTTCCCCTGTTTGCTGGGTTATACTCACACTTCAGTGTCCCTCTGGGCCCGCAGGTCAACTGCATCGACCTTCCTTGAGCAGAACTGGGGGTTAAGACGAGCATCCGCGCCCCGAGCTCTGCGCCGGGAGGGTGCGAGGCAGTGCCAGGGGCTCTTCCCCCTCGTTGCCGGGAGGCGCATGATGTTGATGTTGATGCTTCCTCACTCGTCAGTCCCAGGTCCGCTTGTTTTATTTTGTATACCTTTTCACACAGTCTGCCTATGCTGCTGCTTTTTCTTGGTTCCCTGTTACTCAGTTTTTCTGCTCTCTTCATTATTGCAGAGGGGTTTCCCCAGCTGCTGCGATGACCGCTGGCAGCCCGGACTGGTAGCCGGGGCCCAGCACCACCAGTGTGGCCTGGGGCTGCGCTCAGCTCCGGATCCAAAACAGCCGAGTCCACCCAGAGCATCGACTCGGTATGGCTCTGAACATAATGCAAACCCAAACCAAACCTAGGTCATGGTTACCTGACTGCTAGACAGCTGCGGGCACAGCTCAAGGTGAAGTCAGCCCAGGTCTGACAAGCCCCGAGACCTGCACTCGGGCTAGTGTAGAGCCTGGGGCCTTTTAAGTACCTATAATATGGGCAACATGTCCTGGGCTCCTACCCATTCAGAAACTTTGTGACAAACGTCCCTAGCCCTCTGGAAGTCACTTGTTAGGGGCTCCGGCTTTGGATTTGTTGAGTTAGTGGGGAGCTCTGGGGAGCAGGGGTGGCTGGGGAAGAAACATTTGCTGCAGTGTTAGCAAGGTGGTGATTCATGGAGGTTTGGTTTGAAAAGGCCTTGTACTTCGCAGGAATGTGGAGGAGGTTAGTGGGCTAGAGAAGAATATTAACAAAGACTTCTGTCCGTGGGAAGGGGAGAACCAGAAATAGTGGATTTCCAAGTGTCTCTGTCTTTCAGCCTGCTCTTTTGTGCCATAATATGTATGTTTTAACTAAGGGCGAGGGTCTCAAAGGCTTTGAGAGTGCAGCTACTTATTATTTACAAATGACAAACTGCCTGTTGTTTTCCGGTGGGCTTGGTAGGGGCTAAGGTACAGCACAATATCTAAAGTCCACCTTTGCTTTAAACAGATGCATTTTTATCTGCAGGAGTAAGAATTATTTCACTTATTGGCATAGCTGGACAGTTATCTATTTCTTTCTGTTACCAAGGTACTTGTAACTCTCTTGCACTGTTTATCTAAAGTTGAAATATGTTCTTTGAATCCTTGTATAAATAAAAAGGCTGGAGACTTAAATCTGTATTTACAGGGCAGTTTGATTTCGTCTCTACTTAAGCTGAGTTTTGAAGTTTTCTTTCTTTTTCCATTTTAAGGCATGGATAAAGGCCAATTCAGTAGTCCTGAGGCATGAAACCTTGCTTTGAGCCACAGTGTTTGTTGTGGTTTGATGCAAATATGGGGAGTATGGGTTTGACCTACAAGCAATCCTATGTAATCTGGCAAAAACAAGTGCTAGGGTTTTATGGACGCAATGTATGTGGAAACAAGATGAAGATAACTTTAGCTCATCAAAGCAAGTATTCTAAACATTCTCTTTCTCATGCAAAGGCACGAAAAGTCATGGCATAATAGTACTAGGAATCAGAAATACCCTTGGTATTTGTCACTATAAAATGTTGTGCTATTTACTGTGGCCTTGTCCTAGTGCAGCTGTTGGCAGAGGTAACAACAGGTGGCACAGAATGCTGGCCCACCTCAGTGACATGGATGTTTCACCTGAAGCGAGTGCTGGAGACTGAAATGATGCGGCGGAAGGGTTTGCGTTTTATTTCTGCACCTTCCACTTCCAGAAGTGGATGAATGCAGGGGTCAAGGCAGTATGTCACAGCAGCTAATGAAGTGTCAAAGTGAGACTTGATAACTGGAAACTACTAAAAGTGTATCTGACTGGAAAAAATATCACTTAAATTTAATAAATTGAGCGCTACCCCTGACTGAGTAGGTATTTCTTTAGCTTAATGACCTGCGGTTACAGCTATTTAGGTGCCATATACACAAATTTTATAAATACAGGCAAGTGTAGAAATATTCTACCAGAAGCTGTTTGTAGAGCAGTCACCTCCTTTGCCTCCTCTGTGCTTAATTATGACCTTAAGTAGCAGTGACTTGCAGCTCTGTGCGGATTAAAACTGTTTGAAAACCTCTCTGTTGGTTTGTAAATATGCTGAATACCATACATTTGCAAAATAACTGCTAAGAAATTGAGAAAGGGATAGTGCGTGATGCAAGCTCATCTTCTTCCCTGCAGTCAGTCAAACACAGCCCTGCTTCCCGGAGAAGGGAAAAGGCTTCAGGGACCCTAACAGCAGCCATTTACCTAGAAGGAGGTCACCAAGAAGACGAGGCCAGGCTCTTAATGCAGATTATGGCAAGAAGTCGAGAAACAGCAGGCATAACTGGGGCTGTTTGCACTATACCCCAACCGCAGCCACACCAAGAACAGAACCCCCCCAGCAGCCCACAGCAAGATCCGGACTGAGGCATCAAACCTTCTCTAGCAGGCCCTTAGGTCTGCAATTCAAACCGTGTGGTGGGAAGGCACAACTTTTCTGGCATGACAGACCTACCTCAAGTCAACTGCCAGCAAATACCTACTGGAACTCTAGTAAACATCCATAGCCTCATACTGAGGCATCACAGGTGGCAGAAGCAGTGACATTTGTTGATGCTGATGGGACAGACCAGTTCTGGGGTGAACCACAGGGAACTGGTAAGCCAGTCTCACCAAAGTCACAGCAGGCATGCCAGGCAAACCCCAGAGCAAGCTGCTGGGCTGCTGCTGCCCATCGGCTCAGTGGAGAGTTCACACCCCACAAACAGAGAACAGTTTCTGTAACAAGAGCAGCCACTATGAGAAGAGAAACCTCAGCAGCAGAGCAGCGAGGTCAACCCCCCTCCCCCCCCAGCCAGGTTGTGGCCCTCAGGCCCTGCAGCACGAGTGCTGGTCACCATGCGCAGAGCAGGGACATGTGCCCATCCCCAGCCAGCAGCGCTGGCAGCTGGGGCAGGATGGGGCCCGCCGGGAGCCAGAGTGGCTCGGAGCTGGGCGAACGGGAGGGATGGGTGCCTGTGGGCACGAACAGCTGACTGAGCGCTGCTGGGCAGCAGTAACAAAGCCACTGCCCAAGTCCCCACACCCCAGGAGGCTGCGCTGACCAGGTCACTGCCTCATAATCAGCCCTACATTTAAGATGAAGACCAGGGAAAGCTGGAAAACACTCATCTGTTCTTTACCTTAAAGCAATAGCAGTTTGTACGAACCAAGGCAATCAGTTTTCACTTACAGAATAAATTTCCACAGTAATTTCCAGGAGGCGGGTAACCAGCTGAAGGCGCCCTTCACAAAAGCATGGCTGATGTGAGGTAGGAAGGCTGCTTGCAGAAAGGTGCCTGTGAGCGGCTCCTGAGATGCCAGCGAGCAGGAGAGTCTCTGGTGGGTGTGAAGGGCAGGGCTGGGCTGCCAGGCAACCTGCCCTGTCCGGGGCTCTGCGACACCTCCACCTCCCTGGGCAGCACCAGGCATGGCTGTCCCAGGCAGCTGCCGCCAGGGACACGTGGCGACCCCACGCAGAGGGGGACCAGGCAACAAGGGGCCCCTGTTGCATCATGGCTTCAGCCCCAAGCCCCCACTGCCCCGCGGGGCAGCCCCTCGTGGCAGCGCTGCCTCAGCATGGGGAGGAGCGGGCGAGGGCAGGCAGAGCGCTAGCCTCGGCGGGCCCTTTGGGACAGGCTGCGCTCACCGTGGGGAAGCACCTTGCCAGCAGGATGCGGCCAAGGGTGGACTTCTGGGACACAGGCTGGGGTGGCCCTATGGTGCCACCTTTCAGCCCCGGAGGTGAGGCCATCCACAGCCACTGCAGGAGCAGGGCCATAATGCATCGTCACCGCATCGCCGTGCTAGGCTCCCCCGTCCCAAGGCTTCCCACACAGCCGAGCATCACAAGGGCAAGACTCAGTGCTGCGCCCATCTCTGGGATGTCTCCGGTCAGGATGGGGGCAGCCATGGGCCTGCGTCTGCCACTGTGGCACCGGTCAGGGTGAGCTGAAGGGCTGGGAGCTGGTGGGTGCAGACCGTGACCTGACTTTCACTTGCTTCCCAGTGAGAGCCGCCGTCTGGGACACCGTGGCTGGCTACATTCAACAGCAGCTCCTGCTGCACAAGGTGGGCTCACACCCTTCTCCCCCTCTGCCTGGGGGAGGTCTCCAGATTCCTGACACTCCCCCAGCCAGGAACTGCCATTAATCCTCCCCTCCCCAGAAAACAGGGACCTCACCCCCCAGGAGACCTGGCCAAGGGAGAAACAAGCCTTGTGCAAGTGTGGGCCATATCTCCAAGCTGAGCCTGGTTGCTGGAAGCCCCTTGGATGCCATGGGACTGAGGATGCTGCTGACTCCAGCACAGCTTTTATGGAGGGCGAGCAGATGTGGCAGCTCCTGTCCAACATTCCAGCAAGGCAGCCTCTGCGTTTTCCCTCCAGTTGTCCTCACCCTGCTGCCTTGCTGGACTCATCTGCTTGCAGGGTGTCCGCATTCCCACCCTCGGCACCTTTGATACCATCCCAGAACAAGTCCAGCTTAGGGCCGGCAACCTGACTGTGCAGAGACCTGTCTTCCGCCTGGCCAGTAACATCGCTGATGTCCACCATCTGACAGATGACAAGGCACATGTGCCAGGTGAGATGTCCACCTACAGCCTAGTCCTCAGGCAGCTCCTGGTGGTGCATGTTCTCCCACCATGGCTGGGGTGACCAGACGTCTCACACCCCTCTCCCAGGTCAAAAAGTAGCTGATGCATCCCAAAAACAAACAGCTGGCTGTGGAGCAGGTCCCACAATAGGCTCTTTGTGTGCCACAGCTGCAATAGCCAGCACCCTGGCCCCCAGCTGCTCAGAGAGACAGGCCCCTGGGACCTGCTCCACTGCTGGCTCCAGACATCTCAGCACCTTGTCTTCCGTAGTGAGGCATCCCCTGGGGGCTGCTGGGGCATGGTTGTAGCCTGATGACAAGTGGCTGTGTAACTGCCCCATCCTTGTGTGGTTTTCCAGGCAACAAACTTCTGGAGCCCCTGCAGGATGCTCAGATAGCTGCAGCCACCTTTGTGTCTTCAAAAAGAGTGGTGGGGTGCATCCAAGCCACCATGTCCCTCTTCTCTCGCTGCATCGGGAAGGGAAGGAGCGTCGCACTCATCCTGAGGGACATTGGCCTGCTCCTCATCGAAGGCACACGAGTTCAAATGAAATACTACCGTGATTTTCTGGAAATGATGATGGGGAAGGATACCCTGAAAGAAGCTCTGTTGAGGGTAAGCATTTTGGTTCTCCACTGCTGCGCTGCATCCTTTGCAATCCCACTGCCACACACCTGCTAGCTCTGCTCCTTCTTGGCCAGCCATGACCTGGGCAGCCCCTTGGACTGGACAGGAACCTGGGCCTTCATCTCAGCAAGAACTAGTCCCTGCTTGAGCATCCCAGCTGCTGCCCTCACAAAAAGCCAGGCAGTTTATGATGCAGCATCAAGGCTTTGCTGGGCAGCAGCTGCTCATTAGGACACGCTAACCGGGACAAGAGAGTGCTTGTGAGGGTTTCAGAGAGGCAGTGTTGTCTCGTAGCAGCAGGAAGCCAGCTGCCCTGGTCATCACAAAAGTCATCTCCCCAGCATTGCCTCCCCCCAGCTCTGTGATCGTCTGTTGCAGGTCCCCGGGATGCTGGACTTGGTGATCCCTCGCACAGCAACCGCAGCTTCCCTGACCCACTCCGGCTACGTCATCGTCTTTCCAGAGTGAGTGTGCGTGCCCGAAGCCCTGGGCTGACCCCACTCAGGCGGACACTCGGGATGGCCTCGTTCAAAGCTGCTCTTCCCAGCGACTGCCTTGGCTGCTCTTGCTCCTCACCCCTGCTGGTGGCTTCACACAGGCTCCATGGGAGAGGGCCTGTTGTTTGCGTCCCTGGCACACAGCCATTGCCATTAGGCAGAGCTCACGGGACATACAAAGGAATTTAGGCAACAGTGCCTAAATCAGGGCCTGGGCTGCTCCACTGGGTACTGCTGTTCCCCAGGATAGTCCCGGGGCTGGGCTGGGCTCTGTTTTGGAACAGGATGGCCAAAGCAGCTCTGTGAGCAGGTCAGTGCTGCAAGCTGCAAAGGAGCTGTGGTGCCTCAAGTCACGCCCGTGTCTTCTCCTTGCATCCAGGTTTGAACTGGAGCGTGTCCATGACATGCCACTCAGGGACTACCTCGACAGCCCAGGAAAGCCCACCAATGAAGGCAGGCTAAAGAAGGCAATGCTTTTACCACCTCCCAGGCAGGATGAGAAAGGTAACGCAGCAGCCGGCGCCTTGCCATGGTACAGGGAACCAACTTGCTCCTGTCTGATGAAGCAAATCCCCTGGTGATGGTTGCAGAAAGGCTCCTAACCTGCGCCAACACACCATGCCCTGGGTACACCATGGAGCAGAGCCTGGGGCCCAGCCCCCTCGAAGGAAAACAACCTCCCCCAAAAGAGACTCTGCTAGGTCACCACCACCCTGCTGGGAGCGCGGCCCTGGGGAACAGCGCCAGGAGTAAGGTTGGTGTTACAGGGAGGGCCTGAGGTCTCGGCTGCATGGGAAGCACAGCCCTCCCACCCGTCACCGGGGCTGGGAGTATCGCAGCCAAGCAAGCACTCCTGACAAGTTTTCTCCTCTCCAACACCAGGGACCCAGCCTGAAACACACCTCCTTGGCCGTGAGAGCCTTTCTCCAGCCAGGTGCCCCGAGCCCAAGACGAAGGGAGTGAAGGGGCGGAGGTGCATGCCTCTGGGCAGGTGAGGCTTGTGCTGAAAGGCAGGTGGGACACGAGGTCTTGTGCCTGTGTGAGCGAGCTGTTTCCCTCAGCACCAGAGCTGGCTTCACTCTAGCATGCCGCTGCTGCGACGCGTGACAGCAAGCATGCGCAGGTCGGCTTCTTGGCTCTCCATGTGAAATAAAAATGTGTCCCCATCCCACACGGCTGATTTCTTACCTGCTGGCTTTGCGTCTCACGCCAGTCCTACTAGTCCATGTCCTTCCGCTGCGATAGCCCAGGTTCATCTTCGTGGCATCAGCAAGCATCAGTCATGGACTCCCTGGTGCCTCATGGCCAGACAGGAAAGTGTTGAAGGAGGTGAGGCGCACGCTTGATCCGCAGGGACGCCTGCAAGTACCCGTGCCCAGCCCTGCAGCACCCTCCAGCACCGGCTGACATGGCAGCCTGTGCCCAGGTCCCTGGCCCCATCCCCTCTCATCCCTTACAGCTTGAATGCTTGCCTGAACCTTCACTAGAACATAATCACTTCCATGGCACCACACCTGCAGTTTTACTGACGTCCTGCAAGATTAGTGCTACCGTATCTAGCTTTCCTAGGGAATATTTTCTGGGCATGAGAAGATGCTTTTGTTGTAGTGTGGGGCAAGGTATGCTGGGTCTCAAATCAATGTTGCATCGTTGCTGGTCACAGCAGCAGACTTCCTGTGAGGAAAGCTTCTGTCTTTTTTGGCAAGAAACTGCCACAGGAATACGGGCTGTACAAATCTAATTGTTTTACAGCCGATCTGTGGGCGCTGAGGTTGTTTTTAGCTTTTTAAACGCTGCTCTCACAATCTAGCAGGCGCTAGGACCTGCCTGAATCCTTTACGCCTGAGTCTGCATGGAGGGAATAAATATAGCACAGCCAGCTGGTTAAAGGACAGTGCGGCTGGTGCACATTGCTCCTGGAAGCAAACTGCACGCCGAGTACCCCGGCAAATGCTGCTCAGCAGCAGCAGTCGGGGAGCTGTGCGGAGCGGTGCTGGTGCCGGTGACACTGCGCCCTTGGCTGCCAATGCTCCAGCTCGGCAAGGTGACCGCCTCGCTGCTCATCGGCAACGCCAGGACAGCCTGCAACGAGGACCTGCTCACGCGAGAGGGAGTCACCTTCTGCGTTAATGTCACCAGGCAGCAGCCATTCCCTGGCCTCCAGCAAGTCCGAGGCATACGCGTTCCTGTTTTCGATGATCCGGCTGAAGACCTGTATAAATATTTTGAACAGTGCAGCGATGCTATAGAAGAAGCCGTCAAGAGCGGTGGGAAGTGCTTAGTTTACTGTAAGAATGGCCGCAGCAGATCAGCTGCTATTTGTACTGCTTATCTGATGAGACATCGGAAACTCCCACTCAAGGATGCCTTTGAGGTACTGTACTTATACCCAGTTCTATTTGGACATCTTTTGGGTACTAAATGCAATGCTTATTATGAGTAATGATGATTTCTCATGGAAATACTTCTCATAGCTGTTTTGGTGCTCTTGTCTGTTTATGAGCAGTTATTTAGATATTCAATATTCAACATTCGAATACAATTCCACTATAATTTTTTTCACCCTCCACTTGGACAAATAAGCCTTCAACATAAGCTTTCTGGGACGAACATTACAAATAATTACAAATGCAAATATGCTTTAAGCGCTGGTAGCAAAGACATTCAAAGTTGGTTGTTATAAGAACATTTTCCCTGTCATTTGCTTATTCATGATATGTAAAGTTAAAGACAGAGATATAAAGCAAATCAGTGCAAATAAAAGGAGCACTTGCAGAAGTTGTTTTGCAGGATTTGCTCTCAAACCTGTCACATACATACCATCTATGTGACATCGCAATGTAGCAAAGAAACATCATCTGTTAGGCCTGCTAGATAGCTAGAGGCTAGCTAGCTACAAATAATAGCACCTCGCGCTTATTGGATGCTTGTCTAATAAACAGGACTTGTGCTCTACAGCCTTTTAGTCTTCACTCATTTGGTGTGCATATACATATATATATATCAAAGTCTCTAATTTAGGTAACTGTTTTTCTCAGTACTACACATAGGCCCTTCAGGAACATGACCAAGTTTCATTCTTTGTGAGAGACCTTCACATTTTCAGCAAATTCAACTGCTCCTTTTCAGGTCTTGCCCATGAATCCATTCTCTAACAAGGAACGTATGCCAGGTGGTTGCAGCAAGCACAGAGTGAGGACATCAAAAATATCAATTTATTATTCCATAGCAAAATCAAAGCCAAAGTAAAGCTTCTCAAAAGTCTAAGAAGAAGAAATCAGTTTGCATGATAACCTCCATTGCTTCTAATCTTTCCTTTTTTCTAGACGGTGAAGACTGCCAGACCAGTAGCAGAACCCAACGCAGGATTTTGGTCTCAGCTACAGAGATACGAAGAAGATTTGAAAATACCAAAGCAGTCTGATCTGCTGAGCAAAGGGCTTAACCCACTTTAACATATCTTCACGTATTGCTATTTTTAAGTGGCTTGTTTCAGCTAAAATAGAAGAAAAAAATCACTAACACCATATAACAGCAATACATAAAATGCCTTACTCCCTCAACTGAGTGGATGGTTCATTAAATTCATTCAGAGCATTACTGTTTACAAGAAAGGGGCAGATAATCAGGGAAGAACAACAGAAACACAAAATTGTTGGAAGGACTGTAAACAGGTGAAAGACACAGTATCTTCAGCATTTATTTTCCTCTGCGTAACGCTGAATGTGATGACAATGTGTTGCACGAATGAGTTACTACACAGGGATTTTACTCTTCTTTTGGTTTTCATTAAACTTCCCAGTGATGTCACTAGAAGATCTGATGCAAGACCAAGGAAGTTCTGAATTTCTGTCTCACCTACTGGATCATAATGCATGTTCATAACTCATAATGAGCTGACACAGTCTCTGGCGGGAAGCTGATACAGGAACTGCTCTGCCTGAGTTCTGAATTTTCCTTATTTTCAACTAGACCAAAATATCAGAACAAAATTACATAAAAATCCAGAGGACAGAATATTCAGGTGATGGTAAGGAGTTGAGCTCCAACCCTGCAAGTGGCTTTTCTGGTTTTGAAATTATTCTCCAACGTATCAAAGGGATGATTTTAAGAAGAATAGTTGATAGCAGAGGGAAGAAGATGACACTGGCAACCCAAAAGTAATTATCACTCTTTTAAGGAGTGAACTAAGGAACTAAGGAAAGTTAGCTCATTTTCGGTGTCTTAAGTGCTAACATAAGGCAAACACATGCTCCCAGTAGTGGAGTAGTTTAAGGCAGAAATTCTAATGCTGCAGCCATGACAGAGAATAAAGCCACTGTGGAATTACTTGAATTAGGCAATTCAGGTGCAATAGAAGTTCCCAAAGTAAAAGATTGCAGAAAGTTAAAATAGAATTATTTTAAAAGCTGAAAACATAGAAATAAAAATAAAAAATCGGGGCTATCTTCTAGTTACAACAACACATAGTGTGAGCAAATGCCTTCGCCACTCCCAGCTGCGTTTGGTTCATTCTTGTATCATTCATCCTTCGTAGCTGCATTCCAACCAACAAAGAATTTGTTGTACATCTGCAGATATGGAGGTGAATGGTTGTTTCAAAGGGATTTTTGAAGCTTTTGTAAATCGTGACTGCATACATTATATGTATTTCAGTATACCATGAGACTTCAGGCCCATGGTATATAGACTGTATCTTCATTAATGGCCAGGATACTATGCATCAAAAAATTTGTTTCAATCAGTCTGTGGAATAAAGCTTATTTACTGTCAAAAGCTAAAGCTGCTGAACATTAGTGAAAATATAATACATTTCTAACAGTGAGCTATATTAACTTGCAGGCAGCTACAGCATATCAGTTTCACATTTTTTAGTTAGCTGAAATAGAAAAAGTTGGTCTTGATTATCAGGATATACCGCACTCTGTGATTAAATTTTACCAGGCTTCTCAGCACACAGATAATCTTCATGTCGCAGGATTTCACATCACAGCATTCTCTGTAGAAACCTATTTCCACTTTAAAACCATTCTCGGAGGTGCTCATATGTAAATCATCTCCAAATTAAGATGAAAGATAAGAACTTGGAACTGAATCCCTGGAAGTAGTTCACTTTTTTTATTTAAGTTCATAACCTACTAACATTACAAGTGATGTAAATATATCAGTTTAGACATACTCCTTGGCACTTGTGACTGTCTCAGAGTTTTTGGTGTAAATTTGTTGCTGAAGAGCTGCCTGGCCTGCTGAATATCTGTATTTGTTGGCACTGTAAATTAAGAAAAAAGATACAAAATAATAGGCATTACACACACAGCCACAGCTTCAGATGATTAGAAAGTTACTCATTTAGGTCTGTATCCAATGCACTGATAGCACATGCTTCCCAAAGGTGCAGAAATTAAAGGCCTATTGTTCTCATCAGTCTCGTAGTTAAGAGGAAAGAGATGGGTTCTTTGGCTGATGGCACAACCATCTCTCTGGTAGCCAGAAACAAACTCTGGATCCCTAACTCACACGTGCCTTTCCCTGAGGCATTTTAGTCAAGCACCTACAGCAGAAGAGAATCCATTAATGCCTTTGTGCAAGCTGCAGTTCTTAATACAGGAATCAAGATGATGAGAAAGAAAAACAAAAGTATCTTCAGCCTAACCCTTTCAGCTGTCATTCATCATGTTGAACTTCTTTTGCCTACATCAGTTTTAGTTGATTTGTCAAGATATTTCAGGATATTTGGTACTTTGTAAGAAAGCACGGCGAGTCAGATCTAAAGTCCAACATGGATGATAAAATATTACCATAACACTTCAATGGCTTCAGATTAGGCAACGGACTGTCAGAGGAACACTCTCACTTACTATGTGTTTTGACATAACTTTCCTAAGATTAAATACAGCAGCAGTGAGCATGCTTCTTCCTTCTGTGTTATCATCCTCTCAAGCTTAGCCAGTAAGTACATCCTCCAAGCTATTTGGGTTCTTCTGGGTACACACGGACCTCTACTGTTTCTGGCAATTTCATCCCCCTCCTTGAGTAAAGGACCCTCTGTATGCGTGAATAATTGAAGATTGAAAAAAAAATCCAGGCAAAGTTAAATATGTAGGCCAGAAATCTTGATTTTTCTGTTTTGATGCACAGTAAAACATTCCACAGGAAACAAGAAAACATCATGTGCTTTTAACAATCAATTGGATATGTTTTGGGAGAAAAATGCCATTACATTTTCTTCAAATTAAATGGTGTCTGACTATTTTAGTAGTAGTGAGTACAGTAGGAGAACTTAATTACAATACACTGTATTCTTTGATATACTTTTCTTTTGGCAAAACATTGTTTGCTCTTTCACTGCACATTTTCATCATATAGGTCTTATAAGCATCATCTGAATTATCCGAGGCTAGTTATAGGTTACTGCCGATTGTATTCAATTATCAACAAGTACAGTATTTGGGAGGTACAAGCATTCGGTACAGCATCACCCCCATCACAAGTCTGTGACACGCCACAGCACTGAATAATAAGCAGAGTTTCCTGTTTATATGGCTGCAGATTTAAACCACAGTGAAGGAGAGAATAGTATATAGACAGAAAATTATATATAATTGACAGTTACTATTTCAACCGACAAATTCAAGATTACCTGTATTCCTGTTTTTTCTTCCCTTTGCATGAACAGGTTAGGCAGATACCACCAAGCATATAAAGAATAGATCCAGCCCAGCCTAAGTACAGAGCATCTCCTAGTTCATATCTGAAACATGAAAGATTTTATGGAAGCAGCATATAACAGGATCCCAAAGCCATTACTTTAGACTGATCTATAAGGTACACAAAACCTCCAAATAAACAAATTCCATTCTGCATAGAAGTCAGCTAACTGAAAGGTACTTCAACAGATAACGGAGGAGATCATGTTTTGTGTCTGTTCAGTAAAACTCTTACATGCATATTCAAGTGCTCTGCCAAATCAGTGACAGAACAAGAAGTACTAAGCAGCATAAAGACAAGTAGCAATAAATAAGTACATACATTTAATAATCTGTTGATAATAAAGGAGAGAGGTTGAATCTTAAAACAGAATCTGTACAAAGCAATTGGTATGAATACTTCAAAAGGAAAAGGGAAAAAGAAAAGTTATGTGCATACTCCTTTACACATGCTGAATATCCGTATCAGTGGTCAGCCATTACTCACCAACAGCCTTTTCTCCATCAGAGACCTGCCTCTTCAGTCCCCAACAGGATGAGGCTACTAAGAGTCAAACCAGCACGAGGGTGCCCAAACACTGAAGAACTCTAGGAACTGCCCCCAAGCTAGTATTTGGGTAGATAGCATGCTGAGCATAAATAAATGTGACAGAAGCAGCCAAGAAAGGAATTTTGTTATACATTCAGTATCTCAGACCACAGAGGTACACCTGTGTTGTGCATATAGTCTTTGTTCAGATATAAAAACTTGTTTTCCTCTTTTTGTGAAACTCTGCCAGACTTTACCAGGTTCAGTCTTGTCTAGCCTGAGTCAAATTCATTATTTGTGAATTTCCTGGACTGGGCTGTGGGATTTTCTGAAGGGTCCAGTTCTGTACAGTAAAATGGGGAACTATTCCTTTTCATTCCAGGACTGCTCATAAACGTATTTCAGCCACAGAATCACAGAGAGTGCTGAATATTCTTATTAGTTGCCCAAAGACAGGAATGCTGTAGACATCATACCAAAGGAAAGTATATAGGATGGATCCATGGAAGGACTTAGGCTTCCTTCACAGTTGCATGAGAAGTTCCTCTAAAAATTAATACAGGTTAATTTTACTAACTTGCGGAAGTCAGAGCAAAAAAAAGCAATCTGAAAAACAGATTTGCCAGTTTCTTAGGACTGAAGATCAATACTGGCCTGCAATTGAAATTAAACCCTTCTCACAGAGTCCAAGGAGGACAAACTTCCTTAAAAGAACAGAGCAAGTCTGGCTTTACCAGTGATCAAAGTTAATTCACTAAGAACTGCTTAGTAAACTGATAGTCATAGGCATGAAGTTTAGATACAAAAAAAAGTCTTTAGCTACTGAATGCAAACAATCTAGTAACTGATTAACACACACTGATGTTGAAGCCCAACAGCTATACCAGATAACTATAAATCTCGCTAGCTATTCTACAAACTGCAATTCCTTATCATCAGTCGTTTTGATCCTCTAACGTATTTATTACTCTTCAGATAATTTTCTCAAGGGGACATAAAACAAAACAAAAAAGTCTCACAAGTGCAATTTCTTTGCAAGTGCTTATTTGGAAACACAAGGAAAACTTACAAATATCCACAGCAATTGCTTAAAGTACTTTGATTCATAACAAAGCACTTCACCTCTGATTTCCCTGAACTGATCCTCAAGGGGAAACCTGCAAAATACCTCAAATATGATCCCAGGAACTAAAGATTTATAGTTTACTGATCTAAAAACTACATACTTGGTAAAGGTGCCGGCAAATTATAAACCTTCCCTCTTCCTCAAACCAGCTCTCTCACTTTCAGCAGACAATATATTATTTTTTCACTCTCCCTTCTTCACCCTCTCTGAAGGCAACACCCAGTCACCTCCCTCCACCCTTGCTCTTCATTGATAAATCCATTTACCAAGACAAGCTATCCTAAATGGACATTTACTTTTGAAGATTGGTGTTTCTATATCAGATAAGAATAGGGACTTTTATACCTCGAAACTTGGCTGTGCGCAACTGTATGAGCTGATAGTTCCACAAACTTTGTGTCATTTTAATTCATAAGGCAAACCAATGTTGAACTGTTAATATATGGTGGGGAAAAAAAATTTGACTTCCTTAAGACAAGCAGGACACTTCAGTGGCATTCTTCGTCTATCTGCAGGTCACTAGTACTCAGTTCAAGCTAGTTTCTGTACTTTTTTTACATTTGCTTGTGAGACTCAATTAAGTGTACATCTCAGTGCTACGAAGAAGAAAAGGTAGAAGTCTTAATTTTCTTTGCCATTTAGACCAAAAGAGGGACAAAATTCTATCCATGGCTATTTGTATATCTAAGGTATTTAAACATCTCATACTATTCCCAAAAGGGAGCAGCAGCACAGGTTTAAATGTGAAAACATGCATTTGAAAAGTGAACGGACAGACAGCAAAATTAGTGGTACTATAGCCTTCCCAGAAGCAGGTGTCAGCATTTCAAAAAAGAGTAATGAATGATGGAGAGGACAGGCACAGATCATGAAGGACTTGAAAGGGAACAAAAGTAGCGTATATTTGATGCCAAAGAAGGAGTATCCATGAAAAAAAAAAATTATTTTAAGCAACAGCCAGGAACAATTTTGCTTCCAGCATTCATAATCAACAGGAGTGTAGAAAACTGCATTTGTCAAGGCTACTTAGTTAGCAATTTCTGAAGTTAACATGCATGGTAAAAATTTGAATCAGATGAGAAATATGTGAGCCTTAGTTTGTGATCATCTAACCCATATGTAGAAGTCTAGAGGGCAGATGCCTAACTTCTTAAGGCAGTTCACCAGGTCCCATCTAAAGTTGCTATAGGCACAGCCAACTACCTGTTTCTCTACTCACCACAGTCAGCACGTAGGCGAGTAACTCAGATTGGCTGCCTAAACCTCAGATAGCTCAATTAAAGTGAAATGAACGCTTCCCTTAAAAAACAACTTGGAGGTAAGGATCTAGAAGGAGAAGTACCATGAAGATGATGTCCAAGGTCATGGGCCAGTATTACAGAACAGTCATGACAAAAGAGATGTATTTATTTTTTGCACTGTACCTGAGGATTAAGAACAGTCTTTATTCCACAAATGGGATTGAGGAAAAAAAAAGCCGTAAGGAAAAGAGATTTCATGTTAGTATAAGAAGGCTCTGAAAAAGGATAGCAGATCTACCATTGTTCACTAAATCTGTATTCCACTTTCCTCTGTAATATCAGAGTACCTACAAAGAGGAAATCAACAATCAGGGGGGCAGACAGGGGCTCAGAGAAAGATACAAAGAAGAAGAAATGAATCATTTTGGCTCAAGCACAACAGCAGATAAAAAAATTTCTTGCTGGGAACTTCAGAACTATCAACTTCAGTTCTGCATTTTGCAAACTGAAGGAGATCCCATGTTGCCAGTACAAGGCAGTACACTGTGCCAACAACCTAAGATAAATTTGGGGTTGATACTCCCCACACATTCACTAACTCTTCCAGAGGAGACCTCTCCTCCCTCCCCACCAACAGCATTCTCTGAGGTGAAAAATTCCCATGACGACAAATTTTGCCTTCTGTGGGATCCATCCAGGTTCTGAAACCCTGGCGCAGCTGAGGTTAGTCCTGCCATTTAACACATGCTGGAGTTTGGTATGACAGATCTATTAACTTACTTGGTTCCAGCGTACAGAGGGTCAAAAAACTGAGCAGTAATCATCGCAGCATACCAAGAAACAGCCACCATCGAACAGAGACCTACCAGAAAATGTTTAAAAAGGACACGCTTGAGTGAGTCCTTCAATGTCTGTAAGAGCTTTAAACCAAGAGTGTTCACTTCATTTAGTCTAGTTGTGAAAGTAATACAAAGTACTGATAGCATTCTCATTTCAGCCTCGACATTACCTCCTAAAATAAAGAGAAATCCTCCTGTGACAGCAAACTTCATTTTCCCATCTTCATCATTCAGCCCAATGTTTGTGCACTTTAAACCAAGCAGCGAGAGCACTGCAGCTATGAATCCCAAAAGGATGGAAACAATCATCAAGGCACGGCATGCCTGAATATGGACTGAGTGAGACAGAAAAAGAGAAAACAACTAAGGATCGATACAGAAATTAAATTAAGCCTATACTGACAAAATGTAAAAGATCAGAGACAGTGACAAAATTACCAGGAGCAGCAATGAATTAATCTGGTCCAACCCTAACTGAGGATTTTACTTCACAGTCTGGAAAGCTCAACTTTCTGCTGCCTTTATCTTAAAAAAGAGCTTATGGAACAAGATACAACATCAGTTAATTTTATTAAGCAATATCAATTGTAANAATCTAGTTGTGACTAGATACATATAGTGCTAACTATACATAGTCAGTCATGGTATTAATCTTGTGCAATACTGCTTTAAAACAGGTCCTCAGTTCAAACATTTGTGATTTGGGCTAATGGCATGCTGAATTCAAAAGCTCTAAATTTGTTTCAGAGAAACAGGTCTGATATTTCCCATACACGAAACAAAAACCAGAGGTATATCACATAGCTCAGCTGCCAAAAGGAAGCCTTTACAGTAAATCTTTATGGTCCTTCTGTTGAGACATAACACCCCATGAACAAGGACACCTTTTTTTTTTTTTTTATCTCTTGCATCTTCTACTGTAATAGTTTCAGATAAGTTTCTGAGCAGCAATTTGATACACACCTAAATTAACCGTGATAATTTCAGCCTGCCTTGGCTCGTATCTGTGAGTGCTACAGGCATTTCTTGGAGGTCCCACTGTTTGCTCAGCCCTCACCAATACCAGCCCCACTTTCTTCCTCTTTCCTGGTTTGCCCAACTGTCCTCAACTTTTTCTACAGTTCTGTGCCTTCTAACTTGCTTCATTTTCAGTTGTTCTTTTCTAAAACCTTTTCTTCTCAACTCTTCTTTTTCTCAGTTCTGCAAGCTGCTTTTTCCCTTCCCCCTTCCTCCGTCTACACCCCTCAAGTACACTGCCACTTCCTCGACAGAGGAACTGATCTCCCCTTCAGTGGATCAAATTTGATCTTCACAAACTCACTTTCAGAGCCTGGCCTATTAATTTACTTTCTATCTGCCCCCATTTTTCCTTCCTGCTGACTCCATGATGTTATCAGTAATTCTCCAGGAGCCTTCCTAGTGCTTGCCTTCCTTTCTCTTTTGCTTGAGCACCTCCACTCATGATGCCCTTTTCTGCCTCCCTCAGATGTCTTTAAAACCTACTTTTTCATCAGCAGCTGACCCGATGTGGCCATGCTGCCCACATCTACACAAGGGAGCTCTACAACACTCTCAGAGAGGCAACACCCCGTGTAAACACATCAGTGACAAGATGCTGCACAGACTCAGGGACAGTAAGTTAAGAACCAACCCTTTAAGTGGGTTCGTATAAAAGAACCAAATGCATACTTGCATAAGCACTCTGCAGAAGAAAAACATTATCCTGCTGTTGGTGATTCTGATGAGTTTACGCAGGGTATCTGTTCTGTTCCTCTTAATGCACACATGCATTTTAAAACCAATTGTCAGATAACAATTTGTTAGAAAGAGTGTTAGATAATTGTTAGAATGATGAAAAGAACAGACTATTCCCCAAATATGGACACAGTTTCACAGGATTGCTTTATTTCAGACTGAGAAAGAGAATTTAGTACCTCGTTCCCACTAATCCTGGGTTACACATTCCTCAGATTAGCAGTATCCTCCTTTCTACTTAGTTTAGCCAGCTCCCCATGTAGATTCAACTAATTCGGAAGACATTTTTTATCCGGGATAAATCTGAAGTATTCAAGATTAATAAAAACTAGCTTTACTGTCTATAAACATGCTTACTATCCACAGACTATTGCCTTAATTGAACATTTGAGGACAAGCCACAGTTCTGCTGCAGACTAATACACAGTACAGGAGAGAGCAGTCCTGAGTTTCCCGATATTTAGCACCACATCCAACAAGACATCAGTTATTAACTTCTGACAGGTAAGTTAATTTAAAACAGATACTCACTGTATTTGTTCCATTGTATACAAGTTTCAGTCTCAACATGCAAAAACACTACCCACTTCTTAGGAAAGAAACAGTATTTATAACTACTTTATGAAAAAAATCCAGAAAACATTGGCTATCAACTATTGCAAAAGAATGCCCATACAATAATTCCATATAAAGAGGGAAATGTTAAAAAATGTGTTAAAAATGACTTCTACTAATTCTTCCCATGAGATGACAGAAAAGAGAGTATGCTATATTTAAAATGCCTACTAAATTAAATGCTTGATCAAGAGGCTTCATTTGCCTCATAGTACAGCCTTTCCTGATGTGGTCCACACATTATGCCGTTTAAAGATTTATATTACTTCAACCCACAAAGTCTGTCCTGGCCAGAAAGTCAGTGTTATTTTCCAATACTACCAGATTACAAAAACAAAAATCTTACCACTTTTTCCCAACAAATTCTTAAGCAAAATAAACAAGACTGCACAAAGTCACATACCGGGCAGAGCAAACATAGAGTCAAATTCCCTGCAGTTGGTTACTCCGGTGCTGTCTTCTGCACAGCTCTTCCATAGGTTTTCATACAACGTAGACGTTGTGATCACACTACCATGTATACTGGAGACTTTCCAGTAATTATTCGGCAAAGTAGCTCCAGTAATTGCCCATCCACCCAAACACAAAAGAAAACCAACAATTTCCAATGCAGCAGACATGCTTGCAAGTAGTAACAGTTAAGTATCCCTCTAATTAGATTATCATCAAGTGAAGCATTTCAGAAGCCTCCCTGCTGTTTTACCTCTGGGTTTCACTCCAAAATCAGACTACCTTTGCTCTTTGCTCAACCCCAGAGATAAGGCTTACGTTCTGCGACAAGAAGTGGGAGCAGTTCATGATAAAGATATTAATATTAAAAAAAAAAACAACTACTAACAATATTAATTGTTTTTCTAATGAGAAGTGACAAAATGAGCCTAGTCTTAGTCTCAGCCTAGAAAGTCTAGCCAGTATCCTAGAAAATATTTTGTAGGAGTGATGATATTGGCAAATATTTTCTCTCTCTTTCCTTCTCTGCAATCAACTAAGGTGTACACATGACTAAAATTGCTTGTAATTTTGTTAATAAATAAAAAAGCTTTACTGTGTTATTTTCTTGATAACAAAGAGCTTGAGAACAGGAATTTTTTTCTGTTGCTAGAAAATTTAGCACATTTTTGGAATTATGGACTTAAGTGATTCACAGCAACTGTACTGCCAGCTTCTTTCAGGAATGTTAAGTCTGTGGATGAATGGTTTTAATTAATATTTCACAGTCTATTGATCTATAGTTAAACTATACAGTCTTAAACAGTCCCACTTACACTGGAATACAACTATGATAATGTACATTCCATGAAAACGAAATATAAGGGATAGAACGAACCAGTGTGACAGACCTATCTCAAAAGGAGTAAAATAATGAAGGAAAATAGCTATATGAGACTAATACATACCAGTTGATTGCATCCATTTGTCAGAATCTTACAGTATTAAAAAAAAAAAAACTATTTTAGACAAAGCAGAAGTATGCTAAACTTGGTTTACTTGCTTCTGCTCTTAACTAGACAAAATCATCGACTCAATTCACATCACCCACCAACATTAATACCTTAAACTGCGTGTGTATCCAAGCAAGGTTAACCATCTCTTGCAGTGATAACCTGCTCTTATCTCCAGGAAATGGAGTTAGTTTCTTCATAAAATCACTCTGCTATGACACAGCATGGTAGCAAAGTCATGCATTTACATAAAGACTCCCAAAAGGATTAGTCGTCGTGAAAGTCACAACTTGCCCAAAGCAAACACACCTGTTTTTTCAAAATTCACTTGTCTCTTTCAGCCGATGCTGTAGGTCTGTAGGTTTTTCTGCAAAAGGATACTACAATGCCATTGTGGTGATTTTGCTCCCTTGGCAGCCAAGAGGATCTTTGCCATTGATTTAAAATAAGAACAGATTTGGCAGCACAGCCAGTATGATCCTGAGCAGCTCTGTACTTGCAATCTTTCAAAGAAACTAGATAGCAATGTGGTGAGAATTGATCTTCTCAGGTGTTTTTTCCAAAATCCCCTCCTTCTGCTAAATCACTGCAATCTGAAAATGATGGCATAGTAAAAAGGATACACTGTGCCAGTATATCGGAATATCTGCATCCCGTTAAAAACCCTTCAAAGGGCTTTCAGATTAATTTATCCACACACAGATGTTACTCTGGCAACCTCAGTGATCACTTCTGCTCATACGACTTCCAAAGTTGAGTGTAGCTAGGAACTTGAACCCAGATTTTATACTGCTGCCAAGTATTAAAAAATAATTTCAAAAAATCATTAAAGAAATTCTCTCTTCCTAATGGCTGCTAAGAAGGCTATTTTGACAGGCACTCGTAAAGCACACGTATAAACAGAACAGATAAAACTGCAGGCCTGGAATGTACAAGCTTTTCTTACACAGTACCAGGCATTTTAATCATTCCCTTAAGGAAGTCACTCTTCTTTAAAGAAAACAAAAGTGCTGTAGAATACAGGATTACTATTCACTAAATTTCTTGAACCATGGTTTGGTAAGCAATGGGCTTACCAGTGCCGCTGTGCAGTAGCATCTGCATCAGCAGAGTAAAAGAGCTGGTGTTGCTAGCTTCACATCTGCGCCATCCACGACTTAGGAGTTTTAATTCAGACCTGGTTCAGCTGGTTGGGCAAAGTGAATGTCCCTCAGCGGCTGGAAGTTGCAAGGTGAGTTCCTGCAGCACTTTTCCCTGCTTAGTTTCATCCAGGAGGAATCCAGTTTGTGCAATTCAAGATCACTCCACAGTGCAAATCAGGAGCAGTAAATGGGAATAATTGGAAAATTCGCTATAAAAGTGTATTCCTGCTGCAAGTAATATGCTAACACAGACATACCAAGGTATAGGCAATATACAGCCATTGAGATACATTACTACTAACGTCTCTGATACTCTCAAAACAGGGTATATTAGCATGCAGTATGGTTGACATAGGGTTTACAGGCAGAAATAGTATTTTTTTAAATCAGATCAACCAATATGGAAGAAAATTACTGAAAATATTAACACCTTAAATGTTTGATCAACACAAGATTGTACCTTTTTGATCACTTCTGTAGATCCGTTTCAAGACCCAGGAATGCTGACTTAGCACTGTAAGAAGAGAAGCCGCCCTGCACAGATAGCGGTAACTCTCCAGACAGCCACATGACATGTTCGTTAGCTGGCACGAGGAACCCCGTGCTGTTTTTAGGTGACAAGCAGTTCTTTGAACAGCTAAAAATGATCCACTGAGCCCTGCCAGCCAGGAGTCCTCTCTTACAGTTCTGGGAGGGAGAAGGGAAGAGGTACCCCAGGGAAGGTGGCTGCTTCAGTCCACCAGGAGCAATTCTGTTCCTGGTGAATATTTTCTTTCCATGTTGGGTGTAATAAAACCGTACTAAAAAAAGGAGGCTGTCCCACATTGACTCTGCTTGCCTCTCTAACAGCGCTGAGACTTCTGTTTCTCCCTGTTAGGTGAGGCAAGGCTGCCGTGCCAACGTAAGCATCCCTGCCAGCTTGCTACCGCATGTGAGAACTGAGGGACCATTGGCCCCATCTCATCATTCTGCTTTCTAGAAACCAGGTCTAAGTTTCCAGGTGAATTTTAGGCAACCTGGTATCTACATAGAGGAAGTCTTGGAGAGGAGCACTCTGACACTAGGTACCAGAAAGGCAGGAAAAGCTGACATTGTCTCTGACTTAATGAGCAGAGTTTTTAAAATCCCTGGAAGGATATGATTTGCTCTCTTCTGAGGCTACAAATTTTGACCTCATTACAGCATGCTGAATAATTAAACTGGCACCATTGTTAAGAATGCAAATGAGGTCACTGGACACAGAGGCCTGAGAAAGAACTATGAAAAACCTGAATCTTGGTAGTTTTCAGGCAGTCACATTTTAGAGACCTGTCTTACACAGTTAGGCAGTTCTGACTGCGGTGGAATCTGTGTCTGTGACAAGAAAAACAAGTTTCCACAGTCTGTGAGACGTGGTATTTGTAAGACCTGCTTCCAGTTTTAAGCACTGCGTATTGGGAATAAATCAGCTGGAAAGAATCCAGAAAAACAGCAATGACAATAATCAGGGATCTATAACACAAGGAGCACTTGAAGAAATGATTCCATAACATAACTCACAAAGTCACTACCCAATATTGAAAGTTGAAAACAAATAAATGGAAAGTTCTGTTTAAGACAGAAATCTTACCAAAACACCAGTTTTCCAAGGTTATACTGTAACTGTTTCTACATTCAATTTTCTGAGGAAAATTAAATGTCAGTCCTTCCTAGTCCTTTACCATAAAAAGGGTGTTTACAGAAAAATATTTAAGAAATCCAAAATAATCTAAACAAGTAGTTTTCAGTTCCTAGAAAGACAATTCTTCTCTTTCTGCTTGCAGATGAACAATCACACTAGCACATTCTACCTCAGAAAACACAAAAGCACTACTCGCAGAGACGTATGTTATTTAAGCTGGCCACCTCTAGAGCAAATACACAGATTTAGCACAAAGTCAAATGAGTTCTGGAATATCTGAGTCCTGTCTCACACCAAAGCACAAACACCAACACTTACCGACACATTACCTGCTTGTAGTTAAGAATGAGATCGAGTAAAACAAGTCAAAGCAAAATAGATATGGCAAAAAAGCCACAGCACTTACTGAACTGAATTGTGAGGTAAAGCATATGGGTTTCACTCGGGTCCTTTAACCTGCCTGCAAGTAATAAAGAACAAATCCTGTCCATACTAGAATCTCTGTGACAACTGCAGTATACGCTGTCCAACTGTGCTAATATGCTGTCCAAAAAAGAAGGAATAAAAGCATACCCCTGGATTTTATGTATGTATACTCACTTACTGTCTGAACTCAACATATAGAGAAACTTCTTGCACTGTATTGATCCAAAATCAGTAACTGCACAGTCCATCCAAAGACCTTCAGAAATCCACTCTGTAGGAACTAGCACTGCTGTGGCGTCAGAAATTTTCCATCTGCTGGACATGGTAGTGACAAGTAAAATGGTGAATCCTGCTAAGGCCAGCAGCAATGCACAAATTTGTAAAGAAGATGATGCCATTCCTCTGGCAGAAGTTGTTTTCAAAGAAGCCTCCCAAAATTTCTGATATTATAAACCTGTTGAAACAGTTTATATACATTCAGTAGATGGATTTATCTTTACACAAATCACAAGCCTTTAGGAAAATATCAGAAAGACGTCTACTTACAAACTAATTGACCACACAAGAAAGATGTAGAACTGGAATCTAAATCTCATGAAATAATTGGAATACTCAAATATTCTATGACATCTGAGTATTTTCTTAGGAACAAATTTATTACTGTACATGTTTACCCCACAAAATACCAACAACGCAAAACCAGAAGACCAAAATGAGGAATTCTCTATTTTGAATTTGCAATGCGTCATCAGTTCTTCACTTGTTTGCTAACTCAAACTTCTTTCAAAATTAAAACTATCAAATGCTTTCATAAATTATTCATCCCCTGATTACAATGCCTATCAATACAAATTAAAAGCAAAATAAATTTTGATACTCACGTTTATGATATGTTTCTAACTTCTATCATTTACCTTCCTGCTAGACAGTAATGTCAGCACTTTGTGAGGATCAGTTTGATCAAACAGAAGGGTAAGTTTTGTACTCTTTAGGACCTTTCCCCCCATTCTAAAAATCAAGGACCCGGGGCCAAAGCACTGCTCGACTGTTGCACAAAGGTTCAGACATAGCCTCTTGCTACAGCAAAATCTCAGTGAAATGGATGACTCAACCAAGACAATTACATAAAATTACATAGAATCGCGTAAGTTACTACAAAAGACGCCGAGATCAACCTGGCAATCACTGGCGTATAATTTACTTTGCCAGTACCACTGAGCTGCCCACGCAACATCAGATTCCAAGGCAATACAGAAAAATATTATTACATTTTTCATAATGAGTGTTTTACTTTGAGCTTTTGTTGCACTTGTCACCAAGACACTTTTCATGAAAGGAGGCCTGCATTTATAGTAAGACAGGCAAACAATTGAAGACAGGATTTGTTTTAGGATGTAGATCGCACGGCAATGGAATATACAAGCTTTCTGCATTAAGAAAAAAGAACAAAGAATTCAAGGCTCCTCCCATGATCATTCATTTTAAATGATTGCAACACAATGGGAACTTGTTTGCACAAGGAAAGCAGGATCACATTTATTCCATTCTTAAAAGCACCTATATTTCACTATAAAAGTTTTATCTCCCGTTGAAGAGGGAGCACTTTTCTCTCAAGTGATTGTGTAACCTCTTCAAAGCACACACAAAACTGTCAAGAGAAAATATCTGAAATAAATGATAAATTTAAATTAAGCAATAAATTAAAGCAGACTTCATACCACATGGGCAGGCCGATAATTCAAATGACTGTTTCTGTCTATTACATTGGTATGACCCACGCAATCACAATTCACTCCTAACAGTAAGGAAAAGAAGATAAAACTATAAACCATCACTATGGGTAAGACGTAGCTGTAAACACAAAATTCTCATTAAAATACTGTAATTTAAAATATCATATGTTTCAAAGAGAGGAAGCTTAGAAACTAGATTCCACAAAAAAAAAAAAAAAAAACAAACTTCCTCCACTCAGCACTTAAATTCAACCATCTTTTAGAAGGACTACAAATACCATTGCAAGAGTCCTTCTCCCACACTTAAAATGACTGTCCAGTATTAACGTGCCTGCTAGAGGTAATACAATATCCAAGAGCTCCATACTGTCTGCAAGTATTCCTCGAAAGTAAGGTGCACATGGAGTCTGAAACTAGAAAGTGACATTTCAAATGGATTATACAGAAATGTAAAGTACAAAGACAAATAAACCCTGATGGCATGGTGCATGACAGACCAACTGAAAGATATTTTATTTTCCAGATCTTCTCAGACAAGCATGCAAAGAAAACCTCTACTACTTGGAGAGCAAAGCACGCACTGCTGGTATTTGAATCCTTAGGGGCCAGGGAGTGGGTCTGGTCTCTCAGCAGGGATTAGGAGCCTTGTGGTGGGTCACTTATCAATGTGCCATACACTATCTGCTTCTGCAGATAGTCCTACAGCCCCTCCTGAAATGCAAGTCTCCAGTGAGTAAAACAAGGGCTGGTGGAAAAAAACAGGGTGAGGGCATTTATTTGTTTAAGCAAATCCATTTTCCTTACATTCTCTACATTCCCTTGGCAGCATTCAAACCCTGCAATCAGTGCAGACAGACACCAGCCCAGTGGATCACATTAAATACAAAGGTGTGGTTCATGATTTCAAACATGCCCCAAGGCAGGACAGAGTCTCCCCAGGTGCCGCCCAGGGGAACTCCAGCAGCCCTGGAGGGCTCTGCACCTCTTGCCACTGCTGTCCTTCTTGTCTTTGTCTTCATGGACCACTCTCACCAATCCCTTGCCACCCCTGCTGCTACCATACAAAACTCGCGCGATAGTCCAGACAAGATACCTTATCCCCTCTGGGCCCCCAGTCCTGCATAAGACTGCAGTCCCCACACGATGGTGGTGCTGATTTCTTACCACTTGCAGTTTTAAAGACGAAAATAATGCCAGTCAAATGTGCAGCTTTGACAGGGCAAGAGTTCAGCTAATAAAAACCATCAGCAAAAGAGAAGCTTTCAAAAGCAAACAGCTTCTTCTTTCAGCTGACACCACAACCATACTCCTCTTTCAGCTGGCACCGCGCACACCCTCCCCTTCAGGACTTCATTTTACTAGCTGCTATGCACTTTCACTGTTTATAGAAGTGAGATGATAGCACAACTAACAGCAAATATGCTTTGCAACTATTCAAATATGACTGACCAGAAAACAATGTTTTATGCTTAAACAAATACATAAAGCCTAGAGCATTATCCCTTGCAAATCGCACCCATAGGCCACATACAACTAAGAGCTGTAATGTGATAAAAATAAGCCTGGGGGAGGAGGGTGTCAAAAAAACCACCTTAATATGAAAAACAGCACAGCTGAAGTTTGAGCACTGTGGTTTGAACACAGGACAGGAAGGGTTAACAAAGAAAAATATTTAAGTCACTTAAACAAACAAAACACTCCTGATAAGCTCTCTGAAAGCAAAAAAGTGATAAAAGACTCCAAACTAGAAAGTTAAATCAAACTTTTTTTTACTTCTTTTTAATTTTGTTACATAGAAAAACAGAGCGCTGATTACAACAGTTTCCATGTACATATATATATATTTTAACACCAGCAATATATCGCTTTTAACCTGCTAATCATTGCTTAATTCAAGCCAATCCTGAGGCTGACCCATGACCACCAGCGCAATTAGAGATAAAATACAGATTTAAATACAGTACTTAAGCACATAAAGCAGTCCCCCACCACAAGCTTACAGAGGTTTCTTAACGTCATGGCCTTGACTTCAGAAGGCAAGATCTCTCACTACTTGTTCAGAAAGAAAAAAAAGAGAAACAACCTCAATTAATCTCCTCTCCGCTTCCAAATGATTTGGCTTTGTAACTGTACTCCTGAAGCTGGTGTAACTCACTAATATTCTAATCAAGCTCATAGTGACCTGCAATTACTACAATATACAAATAATTTTCATCTTGCTATTAACATTCTTTTCACACAATGAATTTTAGAATAATTGAGGCTGGAGGGAACCTCTGGAGAGTACTGAGTCCAACCTCCTGCTAAAGCACCACTGTAAAGATGTGCCCGGATGCTCGAGCCTTGTCCAGTCAAAACATAACTGTCTCCATGGCAGGAGATTACACAACTGCTCTGTATGTGAAATGTTTTTCTTACACCCACGCAGAATTTTTCCTGCGGCAACACGTGACTGTTGCCCCCTGTTCTCTCACTGTGCACCTCTGAGATGAACCGCTGTTTATTCGACTGTTTTAATTTTGGCAGCTCACTATGATCTCTTGTGGCCGAGACGCATCTGGCTTGCGCGCTGCTTTGCTTTCTGATTAGTACCTCCACAGCAACGTACTTAACCAGAAAGGTGCACATAACTTCTCAAAACCCGGTTAAGTTATTAAAGAGCATGATGCTCACCCTGCAACATCTTTTGCTATCCCTGTCACTGCCACCTGCTTTCCTTCAGCCATGCATAGGCGCAGTCCCATCGGCTCGGCGGGGACTACTCTTTGCCTGGGTGATGCCTCGTGAGCCTGGCTGGGCAGCTGCAGCAGGAAGAGCGGCAGGCTGCCAAAGACCAGGGGCCTTGGCCAGCTGCAAGGGGACATCCGGACACCTGGGGACACCTGGCCCGAGAAAGGGAGAACATGGCAGAGGCCCGAGAGGCAGCTGCGGGAGCGGCCGCCTCGCAGCCCACCGGCTGCACATGGGAACAGCCGGGTGGCGAGGCCTAGCGAGGCAAAGCAGCGAAGACAGCAGGTGGAGCAAGGCAATGCCGAGGCAGCAGCGCCGGGCTGCTCCCTGCCGAGCCCCAGTCTCAGCGGAGACGGGCAGGGATGGCTCTGTCTGCTCCAGAAGTCTTCTGAAGAAAAGAACACGCAACCCTCACGGACACCAGGGACGTGGTGCTGCCCTCGCTCCCCCGGGCGACGCTGGGAGGAAAAGGACCGCCGCACTCATCGTGGCGGTTGAGGGAGGTCCGCGGCGCCCCTCCCGCTATGGCCGGGCAGAGCCGGGACGACCCACTCAGCATGGCGGCCGGGGCGGGACGCGGGCGGACCGCACAGAGCGGTCGGCGGGGCCGCGTTCCCCCCGGCGGGACGCCGGGAGCC
>VXAL01012976.1:981826-998404 GCA_013399475.1 Chauna torquata | reverse complement strand
CCGCCGCCGCCCGCCCGCGCCGGCCGCCCCTCGCCGCGCCGCCTGGTCAAGCCGCTCCTCTTCGCGGTGGGGGTGAGTGGCTTCGCGGGCCGGGAGGGAGCGGGGTCGGCGACCTAACGAGCGCGGGGCGCTGGGGGCGAGGCGAGGCGAGGCGGAGGCGTGCGACGAGCCCGGCTTCCTCCACCGGGGCTGGGTAAGGCCTGGCCTCGGGCCGCTGCCCCCGTGCTGAATTTATGTACCGTTGCCCAGTTTACAGGCACAGCCTTCGGGTCGGCTGCCATCTGGCAGTATGAGTCGCTCAAGTCACGGGTGCGGAGCTACTTTGAGGAAGCTCGAGCGGACTGGTTGGATAAAATTCGGCCGCAGAAGAGGGGGGACTTCAGAAAGCAGGTACGTGGGGCGAGGCCCAGCCCGTCGGCAGGCGGGCGGGTCCCTGCAGAGGCCTCAAGCAGGGCTGCATCCTGAGCTGGATGTACTCCCTCGTGCAAGTGCCGTACGAGCAGTATTTGTCCCGTTTGTTCCAATTTTTAACTTGGAGAAATAATAGTTTCTCAGCAAATTACAATAGATACACTTCATTCCAAGAAAAACTGGTAGAGTTAGCTCTAGAAAACTGTAACTCGCAATATCACTGCATGACCTATATAAGAAAAAAATACCATCTGCACCCTGAAACGCAGGGAAGAGAGGTCAATAGTAGTAATTGGTAAATGTCTAAAGTAGGTACCCTTTGCTTTTTCACTATTTAAAAAATAAAAATTGCCATTTGTAAGCATTCTCAAAACCAAACATGAGCTCCCAAAGACAGTAGAGCTGGCTGAAATTCTGAACCTTAAGCGTAAATTTTTTTCTTTAATCTTCTGGCTTCTGAAATGCATTCATACTTTCAACCTTTACAAATCTGAGAATTTGAGGTGCTTTCGTAATGAAAGCTGACATTTCCATCCAAATACTTCACTTGGCAATTTGGGCAGTAAGAACAACACAAGTACTACAAGACTTGTTATACAGTTAGTTGGCATCCTGAGTTATCAGTCATTTAGTTTTCAATTAAGTGTATTTAAAACTAAAAAAAAAGAAAGTGCATGTATGTTTCAAGGTTACTGCTGTAGCTTGTGGTAGACCAGGCTTGTTTACTCGTTCTGGTCTGCTTTTTCAAGGGAGGTGGGGCTGAGCCTGCAGCTGGAGAAGCACAGTGTCCTGGATGGCACACAGAGGAGCTGGTTTTGTAACGTGAATTGGGTGTGCTGTGGTACTTTTTTCCAAACGGGCATGCTTTCCTGCTCAGTATATATGAAGTGCAGGTGAGATTATGACTGCCCCTGAATATGTTAAATAATTTTGGTTTTATACTTTTGTTTTCTTTCAAAACCTGAAGGGGAAGATCTGCTGATTAGCTATCCAGAAATAAAACTACCCTGTTGTTAATAGGCTTAAACTCCTGACCCCTGTCTTCAGTAGTTCTATTTTTAAAGATTCAGGATCTCCCAATAGATTCCAAGGGCATTCTACTACTAGTATTATAGAAAAAATCTTAGTTTAGCGACTTTATACTGGAGAAGCTGGTAGGAAATACCAGGATCTGTATCCTGTGCCAGAGCATTAAACAAAAAAACGCAGTAAAGTTGTTACTTTGACATCAGATTGCAAATGGTTTGTTTCATACAGCATTATTTCTCCCTGCCTCTAGCCTGTAACTAATTTATTTCACATTGTCCCATTGATATGGTTGGAAGGTCATTGAGCTATTGATTCAACAAAATATTTGTCCATAATAATTCTGAAAGCTTAAAAAGGGAATGGGGCATGGAATTTGCATGTGGGCTGACTACACTCAAACTTTTTGAGGGGTTTTAAACTTGAAGGAGGGCTGGGTGAGGTGGACATAAGGGGGAATGGATTCCACATCTTGGGAGCCACCTCTGCAAAAGTGGCCCTGGCACAAAAGTGGAATCTCTGAAAGGTGGGTGGTGTGATGTTAGATAGCATTAGGGTGAGGCTTAGTCAAGGCATGGTTTATACTAACTTTGGCTAATCTGCTAAAGTAAGCATTATGGGCTAGATCCTTCTTTAGTACAAGCAGAGGTAACCAATGCAGTTGTGCAAAATGACGTAACCCCATTCTTTTTGAAGAAACTCTTGATCTCCTTTTGGATAGTACATGAGAAGGAGGGTAGATAACTACCCTTGAGTAAGGAAATGTTGACTTAAAAAGCTAAATCAGTAAGAAAAATAAGAAGTTTGAAGCAGATTTACTTGACAGATTTCAAATAAATGTTTTCTGTTCTTAAAAAGGTAGAGCCTTCTGTGACTATTTTTGAAATTGCGAATACCGTGCAGTGGCACTGATGAATACCAATTCTGTTTCAGGTTAACAGCTGGTGGAATAACCTGACTGAGGGTCAGCGAACTGTGACAGGTTTGTGTTAGCTTACAAGTATTAGACATTCACAGGAAGAGAAATATGGCAAACAGGTACAGTATGTTAAAACAGATGGCTTTCATACCATGTTTAGGTTGTTAGGCACCAAGCATGTGTTAGGCAGCTGCACGTACACTGTTTCTGCTACACTTCCTTCTCAATGTATTTTTATATGCATCAAAAATCCCTATGCATCTGTGTGGGAGATTATGGAGGATTAATTAGAATCCTCCTCCTGCAACATTTTTCTCAGGAACTGTGAAAAACAGCAAATACTTTTAGAAGGACTATGAGCTAGTTATGTACTTTTTTCATTCAATTCTGTAAGCACTGTTTTGAAAGATTAGGTAGATATGAAGTGTCCCTAAATCAAGTGACTTTCTCGTCCAACAGAGGCTGACTACAGTTACGTAGTCAGTTAAGTAATATAGCTGTGCTTGCCACCATGGGGAATAATATCGCATATTTGTTGTATTCTTTCACTGATACGTAGATATAAAATTCCATGATAATTTTTTGCTATTTTACGTACCGTGTTGCAAACAAGAAGCAGTTATATAGTGTACCTCCCTTTGGTTGGAATGTAGTTTTGATTGGTTAGCTAACATCACTTGAAATCCCCAAGACAGAGGTCATGTATAGAGAGAAATTGATAAGAACTTCATTCAAATCCAAATAAAGTAACTGAACCATATCCAGAGTTAGATATTCTACATTAAGTATTTAGCAAATATATGGATTAGCGAGTTGCTAGCATAATGTTACTTAAATGCTATTTCTGTGTCATTTACTTTTCTACATTGTACAGTGATTTGAATTAACTCTTCAATGTGCAAGCCAGGTCGGGATATAGATACAAGTGTTGTGTTGGGGGGGCGGGTGTTAAACATTCATATTCTGTAGTGTCTAGAGCATCTCTCAACATTTAGTTAATCTAACAAGCTATCTAAATTCTAGTTGGTGTACCCTGAGCCATTTGGATACTTGCCCTTGATTGCCATCACAAGATTGGGTTTACTGTACTGAAATTGTTGACAGTTCTGTAACATCTTGGTGTAGCATGCAAGGAAATTTCCTCTAACAAAAAAGCATCGTGGAATAAGATGGAGTATTAAGAGATATACAGAAATTTTGGTTCTAGGACTTACACGATGCAGTTTTTCACTGTTCTTACATTTTGTTACAAACTTCAAATAGCAAATCATTATATGATATTTACCGTTCTGTAAAGGAAGCACAATTATTTTCCCCTTTAATGTTTTTAGCTATTATAAAACATTGTGAATGCCTAAATGCTTTGACAGTAATAGAGAAGGCACTGTGAACAAGAAACAAAGTTTACATCGCTGTTTCTATTCATTTACATTTTTATTTAAACTACAGTAAGACCACAGTAAACATCTGTGAAGTAGAAAGCTGTGCATTTGCTACCTCACAGAGGTCACTATGCCTTAGGAATGCCAAGTCAGCTTTTTATGCTTGATATCCAACCAGTATCATTAGGATTCCCTCAAAACCAAACCTGCTTAGAAAATGGAAGGGATGTGTACTGCACGTTTGTATGGTTCCCCTGGCCTTCTCCTCTCCATGTGCAGTTAAATGCATCTATGTAGCCAGTTGGTGGCATTTGGGAATAAACAGCTAGAGAGGCAAGAGATCCACCTCTTTAGCTGGTTCTTCCTTCATTGGTGCAACAGAAGTTTGAAACAAGAGCTTGAATGTCTTCAGTGCAGATTTCCTGGATTGTTGCATTATTTACTTTGTATGTTAAAATGAAACAGTTGCAATTAAATGTTTCATAAGATTTCCATTATATAAGTAGAGCTTTCTGTATTTCTCTTTGGTTTTTCTAAACTCCATAAAGTAAGAAGTGGATACTGCATTTCACGGAGTAGTGAAGAAAAAAGTATGATTTTTGTAAGCATACTTTTGAATGCTTGTTTACAGTAAGTATTATGGCATGTTACATTCATAATTTTATACTGTTTTTTCCTCTTACTAGGTATTATAGCTGCAAATGTGTTCGTATTCTGTTTATGGAGGCTGCCTGGTATGCGACGGATTATGTTTACATATTTCACCTCAGATCCATCCTCCAGTAAGTAAACAGTAATTTGGGTGACTTTTCTGTATTGGTGTATAATAGAGCCTTTGATCACACTGCAAAGCTTGGGATGGCACTTCTCTTGGGGGTGATGGAGTTGCAAGTAAGCTCAGTCATGCCCAAGCACATCATTTTGTCTAGATAGGAAACACCGAAGGGAAAAAAGCTAGAGGTAATGGATGCAATTTTTTTTTTTAAGACACAAAATAAAAAAACCACACCACTAGCGCTTTTCTAAATATTGTGATGTCAGAACTGTTGGCTGCTGTCTGGCCTTTTACTGCATTCAGTGGGATCCAGTTCCTGCCTTTCTAAAGGTGAAGAGGCACCTCTGTTAGCGATACCAACTGCTACTGCTTTCCTGGACAGAATGCTAATCATCCCAGTCTTCATACAAACATTAGTCTATGTTATATACAGACTCCTTGTTTCAAAGCCGGGCTTTTGGTCCTCCCGAAAAAGAATAAAAATAAAAAACATTTCTCACACAGTTGAAAGCCAAGTTTTGAAGAGGTTAACTTAAGAAAGTTACTAGTATTTAATAGCAGAACGATTAGCTTTCATTTCCACAGTAGAGAAAAGAATTAAAAGGATGAGACAAATGTGTATTAGGAAAGTAGCAGTAGAAATCTGCTATCCTCTTAATTCTGCTGAAGTGGAAACTCAACAATTCCCCATACACTCTCCAAAGCTAAAGATAGCTATTATCCAGATTAGTCACCCCAAACACTCCTGTTTAAATAAAGTTGACCATTAAACCTGCTAATTGGCTTTTTTTTTTTTAAACATTTTCAAGGCTGCTATTGCACTGAGAGCTAGGTTTCCTTTTTGAATCAGTCTCCGTAGCAAAATCATTTTATATAGATGTTCATATTAATACACTAAAAATCTTTCACCGTGTACATATAAATCTCCTTTCCTTTCCAAAGCGTAGAAGTGTTTTTAGATTGAAGCTTTGTGAAACATTTCCTAGTAGGTAATTTAAACTTTCTAAAGTAGCTGTTTGTGCAGCTTGCATATCTCTGGGGTACATGTTCTGCTTTTCAAAAGGTATTGCATGGAATTTGAAACTTGTAACACTTCTGGGTTTATTCCAGTTTGTATTTGAGGATTCTAAGTACAGTTAGCCTATAGTATTCTCCTGATAAATTTCTAGTCTGCATGACATGTAATTTAAAACAAATTAGAACATTTACTTTGTTTTTCATTAATTATTTTTCTCTTTTGTAGGAGCTCTATGTTCTCCCATGCTGCTCTCGACATTTAGTCACTTCTCTCTTTTCCACATGGCAGCAAATATGTATGTTTTATGGAGTTTTTCCAGCAGCATTGTCTCTCTTCTAGGATGTGAACAGTTCATTGCAGTGTATCTTTCTGCAGGTAATGTGAAATACATAGCTGCAACATTTTAAAAATACAAATATATATTCATGCAAGTAAAGTGTGCGTGGTTAATAAATGTATGATGACATGGCAATTGTTTGGTCCCACACATTGCTCTACACTAACTGCAGCATTTATTTGCTGTCCCACAGAAGTCTGATGGCTTTAGGGTATTGGGCTTCAAAGTACCATGAAAATACAAGTATCTGTTTTTCAATCATGTTAACTACCAAACCAAAATAGCTCTTAGTACAGACTCACGGGGGTTCCCTAGGAAAAGCTGACAGTTTATTCAAGTTTAAAAACAAAACAAAAAACGCTACGCTAGCTTCTTTAGCAAAATGTACAGATAACATTGTTGAGCTCTCTGACGCTTGTCTGCATTGCAGACATTGTTTCTAATTTTCATTTTTCCCTTTTTAGGGGTTGTCTCCACTTTTGTCAGTTATGTTGCTAAAATGGCCACTGGAAAGTTTGAACCATCCCTTGGAGCTGTGAGTATCTCAGAATATAAGAGACCTCATATAATCTCTGAAGTTATTTTCATAGCCTGCTATATACTTTAACTTGCTTAGGAGAACGTATTCCGGATAATGGAAACTAGGAAGGGTTACTGAAAACAAATAACCAGGCAGTTATTCCTGTGCAAGAACTTGGCTGTTCTTGAGTTGTAAACAAGTGCTTAACAGCAGGACCTGTTGTCACTGAGCAGGTAATTCAGTTCTATAACTTATTTCATAAGTGTTATTACATAATTGTGTATCATGGTCTTCTCCAATGGAAAACAATACTTTTGAAAGAGATCATGTAATCAGACAATCAGAATCAGCAGCACGCGATGCTCGCGGAAGCTGTAGGGAATGCTGTGCAGAAAGAGCAGCACTCCTGCCAGTAGTCTCACTAAATGAAAGGTATGAGGTAGTCTGAGGAGGTGTTATGGTTGTCTGTTCTTTACAAGTTTTGGTTTTTTTCATAGTATAATGTTTAAAACACTTAGCTTGCTATAAATTTGAAGTGAACCTAGCCGTTTGCCAAGTTTTACAGGCTTCTTATTTTACTAAACTTTGTTAAAAGCTAAAAGTCAGGTTCTTGTTTTTCACTGGGAACAAAAAATTTTATGGGAAGTCCCTAAGTTAAAACTTGTTAGTGCTCTCTATTTTCCCTTTATCTTACAAGTTATATCTGGAGGAAGTTATTTTCCATTAGTTTTACTGATCTGAACTTACTGAAATCGCCACATATTGCCTTAATTTACAGTATTCACAGCCTTTCCATTGAGAATTTTTATGGATACAAAAGCCTGCAGTCAGTTCAGTACAGACCAGAGACTTGTTGTTTTGTTGACAAAAGACTTCTTGTTCCTGTCTCTCTATTAATTACTTTCCTTGTTTTGCTTTGGCACAAGCTTTAGATCAGTTCCCTTCATCTGAAGTGTCTGTGTCTGATTAATATATATACAGATTTCTATAGTTTACTGCAGAAAACATGTTTGTTAGTTATCTTAAAAAATCAGGGGGGTTATTTCTTGATTATTGGAGGTTGGTAAGAGCATTTTTCCCAGTGTTTGTAGTTTCAGATATTGAAATTAAAGTCTTATTTTTGTTCTTAGCTTTGCTATGGTACTTCACAGGCTATCACAGGGCTGCATTTGCAAAATTAAGGCCAAAAGGAAAAAGGCTCACATGCAGGAAAATATTTTCCCCTTATGTAACATCTCAGCTTACTTCCATATATTTTAATATATTTACAGTCAGGAGCTATAATGACTGTCCTTGCAGCTGTATGTACAACGATGCCAGAAGCAAAACTAGCCATCATATTTCTTCCAATGTTCACATTTACAGCAGGAAATGTAAGTACCTTTGAACATCAAAGAAGTACTACACTTAAAATGTTTTCCCTGTACCTGTCCTTTATCTTAGTATGTGTCCCCTTCATTTGTTTCTAAGCTGTTACATTTACTTTGAAAAAGACTGCAAGGTCGTGGAAGACCTGGAGACTGATTCTGAGTTAACGCAGCTTAGCAGAGTCATTTACACAAGCATGCAGCGAATTCAGAATTATCCTAAATTCCATCCTCCATGGATCTGTTTCAAATATGATACTAAGAGGTGAAGCAAACTGGGAGGGACTCAGGTTCATGTGGCTGAGGACTGTGCACACATACTCTTCTGATGTCTTTCTGATGGGTGATCTTTTGTATAGCAGCACTTGTTACAGTCTAATATCTACATTCTGTTTTTGAAGAAAGATTGGTCAAGAATGGGAAAACAGAATTTCACTTCTCAAGGGAAATAACATTCTAGTCCTAGGGGAATACCTGCCTCCTCATTCGGAGGCCTCCTGTTGATACTTCCAAGAACACTCCTAGGATTAGAAATAAACTACTGGGACTTCCTGTCATGTGTACCACTAGCACTCCTTTTTTTGTTAAATGCTCTTAGAAGCATCCATACTACTTCATGCACACACCATTTAAGAAAAGCTTCTCATGTATATTTTGACTTGTTTGAATAAGTTAATCATATTTGATCAACTACTTAAAGTTGGTTTCCTGTGTCAGTTAAAGCAGTTAAGCTTTGTCATTTCAAGATCGTGAGGTTTAATATTTTTTGGAAATACAGCTTACAGATTTCAACAAATGTTCTTAAATGTAGCCTTCATGTTTTTCTTGCACTTCTGTTTGAGTGGATGTTTTTTTTTTTTTTTTTTTGCATGCTAACCTTTAATTTCATCTTTCCTGAAAAAGATCACCAGTGTGGAAATACTGACAGAGCTACAGATAGCATTGCCATGAGAAAGCACTAATTACAACAGTAAATGAAGAAAAACATTGGCTATTACGGTGTAAACCTCAGAATATTTTCTGATATAGCCTTTGCTGTGAACCTCTCGCATTTAATTTCTAAACTTTATGTACTCCTGTAAGCTACCTTGTGTATACTGTGATGGGCTTTTAAAATAAAAAAAGCCAATATAGCAACATAGATGCTATTCTAACACATTCTCAAGGAAAGAAATTCTACTTGAATGCTTGATCCTAACATTAATTCTGTTGGTCTGTTGGAACAAGGCATTTAGTAAAATGTTGCATAATTACAGCTATGGTGGTTTGTGTCTCCTGAGGGTGGTATGCTATTGCTCATGTTTCTTGCCACTGTCGTCCTGATCTTCTGCCTTTCAACAGATGTGTCACTTAGGAAAGTATGATGATCAATAGCTCTCAGAGTGAAAGACAGGGATGCTGCTCCATATTGTTCCATCCACTAGAGGGTTGTGGCACGTTAAGCTACGTCAGAATTAGTGAATGAAAATACTACAGTTTCATATTTTATGGTATCTTTTATAGAGTGTACTTTTTCAAGTAGATTTCCTCTTTTTCTGACCTAAGTTTGGGGGAAAAAAAATGTAGTTTTAGAAATAAAGCTTTGACGAATTGAGTATTTAAGAAGATAGTGTTCCTACCCAGCATTATTTTGTAGTTGCTCATGACTGTATTTTGACAGCACAGTACAGCTAACAGACCGAGTCCATTTTTAAAACATTTTTACAGTGATTGCTTTGATATAAAGTTTATGGGATGCTTTTTGATCCAGATATTTTCTGTGCTAGAATATGAAGCTTTTGTTTTTTTGCTCATGATTATATACTGTGGCTGATCCTGTCTGTTCCATGTTCTCTTCCTTTCCAGGCTTTAAAAGCCATAATTGCATTTGACACTGCAGGGCTTGCTCTAGGCTGGAGATTTTTTGACCATGCTGCACATCTAGGGGGAGCTCTATTTGGAATGTAAGTCTGTTTTGTGTTTAAATTCCTCCAATGCAAATTGACTCTCTTCCCCCACTCCCCTTACTTAATCTTAGCTTTCCAAAAAACCCACAAACTTCAGAGATAAGTTCTTTTAACTAGTACTGAAGACAACTCGCCATTATTCTTGCAGTGCCATAAAATGGTGTGGAAAATACTGTTAATAGACTGTGGCTGATCAAAGAAGTTGAGCTGAGCCATCTTGGAATGACAGGTTGAACATTTGATTGTCTGTCACCGTAACCTGGACTGGCTCTGTCCTACTCTCCCCAGTACATTGAAGAGTCACAAGGCAGAATGGATTCTCACAAAACATGGCGTGGACAAGAGATGTTTTAATTTGAGTTGAATGGCTAACAAAATTCTTGTGTCTCAATGTTTATTAATAATTACCAATTCAGAGAGAGTTGAATGAGTATGAGCTAAGACCGAATTCTTCAAACAGCCTCTACTGTTTTTTAGTGCTGCTGCTTTTCTCTTTGTGTGGAACCTTTCTAATTGGGAAGAACTCCTAGAAACTAGTTTCTAGCAAACAGTTCTCCATTGTTCATGTTTGAACTATATTACCTAATGAGTCTTCACCTTCTCACACTGACCGTTGTTTTAACTTCAACACTTACTGCTAAGAGCATTTTTAAACATAGGTTAAAAGCCTTCCTGACACTTAACTAGGCCAGATAAAAAACAAGTTTAGAGCTTGTTGCAGAAGTGTGCCCAGTGGGTTTACTCTGCAGCAACCTTAAATCCTGTGGAAATTTGAAAAACGTTGTTCCTTCCATCTCTTCCTGAGATCAGACTGCAGAGATTAACAGTAGTGTTTGTTTGCACAGTGTGACTAGTCTGGAAGGTATAGTCCAGAAGTTGAAGGCACTTATTTTGTTCTCCAGTCTAGTTTGCCTTTGTTTACTGTTTCTTGGCTTTAGTGTCAAGAAGTTTTGCTCTGCACAGCCTGCTTTCCTCCCTTTCTCTGGCATCACAGATGCAGTTGAGGTAGTCTTGCCAATTTGTAACTACTTTCTGCCTTGATGCACCTATATTGGCTTCTCATTGTAATACAGATTCACATATTATTAGCATAGGATAGCAGTTGCAGCTAAGAGAACTTTTACAGGTATCTTTCACTTCTCACCTATGCATATGTTCTACTCAATGATTATTTTGGCCACTTCATCCTTAAACAGGGCCTCTGTGTCAAAGGTTGAATGAGCAATGGTGTTTTCTATACATTGCTTCACAGACAGTTGTCCACTTCAGAAAGCCACTGTATGACTTACGGGAACAACCAGATAGTGCTAGATAAACTGATGGCTCATACAGAACTACTTTTCTTATTCAAAGCTCACGTTTGATAGGCTTGTAGGAAAACCTTCAACTTATTTTTATGTGGTTGCTTCCCCTTACACCTCTTTCTCCTATACACCATAACCTCGCTTGCTTAATCACTTATACTGATATTCATGTAGTTTTCTATGAATATAGATTGATCCAGAACACTTCAGTAGATTAATTCTTCATTTAGTAGTTTCTAGGAGAAAATTCTCTTTGACTGCAGTGTGTCTTTATTATGGGGGAGTTTTTGTTTATATACAAGAAATACCTTTTACTTAGTGTTGTCAGTAAGAATTAGCACAAGAAACTTTACTGCTTTAACAGTGTTAAATGGAAGTAGTAGTTGTACCTTTTTAAATAGAATTCACGAGCATGATATCTAAAGGCATGAAAACCTTTCATTCTCAGGACTGAGACAAGCAGGAACACAAAGAATTTAAATGGAGTCAAGAGAACAAGTGGCTTAGCTAACATTGCTCGTTTCCAAGAATGTTACTTCTGCCTCAGTTTATCTTATCTCCTATTACAAGCATTTATTTGCCTTTAGTGATGAGTCTGTTCCTCAGATGTAGAGAAAAGTTACTATTAAAACTAACTGCATTTTCTTTCTCAGGTGGTATGTGACTTACGGCCATGAGCTCATATGGAAAAACAGAGAACCACTGGTGAAAGCTTGGCATGAAATGAGGACAAAGAACACAGGAAAAGGAGGTGGAAGATCCAATTGATCCTGATCTTAGAAGTTCCTTGTGCTCAAGTGGTATATTACTTGAAGACATGGGATTTAATTGGTTTTGAAGGGTTTTTTTTTGCTACTCCACATTAGAAACCTCAGCTCCTTAGAGGCCTAAGGTAAACTACAGTTACAAAAACGCATATCAATAGAAAATGAACTCTAACAAAGGTGGAACAATAAAGGTTTTTATCCTATTTCTCTGCAGTAGCAGTCCACTTTACATTTTTTTTTTAAAGGAGGCACAAGAAAGCTTTACAATAAAGTGACAGAAAGTTGCCAAAAAACTTTCAAGTTTGGTACAGCTGGTTAATATTCAGGCAGATAAACATTTGAAAAACTGAGGGAGTTAACAGATCATCCATATCCCTTACTGTCCACCAGTCAACACTGGGTGCTTTTCTAGAAGGTGTGATGTAGATGTTGCCCAGTTGGACTCAACATAAGGCTAATACGGTGAAGTTCAGTGGTCTTTATTGTTGAAAAGATTAGGTGAGATAAGGCAATGGTCTCCTCTGATCTAAACCTGAAATATATGAAGCAATACTGTATGGTTTGTACAGGTAGCCAAAGCCTACATACTGGTTAATGGTCCAGCTTTATTCAGTTTACTCAACTTGTCTTAATTTGCTTCCAAGATGCTGTCCTATCTTGTTAGACTTCACTAACAAAGTATCTTTTTCATTTTTTATTTCTTCTTTCAGTGGAAGAATGACCTAGACTGCGTTTTTTGATATTTTACCTTGAGTTATATACTGCTTTCCTCTCTCTCTCTCTCCCTCCCCCCCCTTTACTGCATTAATGTTTAAGTTGTGCTGTCTTGCTGAATTCTATTAAGGTTTTTCCTAAGAATTTCAGAACAGTAACATTTGATTCAGAATCTATTAAATAAAAAAAGCTTCAGCAAAAATGGAGGAGCCTGAGTAACACTGTAATGAAGCAACTGCTAAAGTAAGATTGATCATAGTACCATGACCAATGTTCTTAGTTACACAAATGAAAACAAAAGTGCGATTTTGGGTCTGCTACTCCTCTGTGCCTGTCCCTTCCTAGGGGCTGAGGAATCTGCCTAGATACGAGCTAGGGGGAACACACCTGTAACTCCACCCTGTAGGCTAGGTTAGTCATTCCAGATGGACTGATCTACCAAAGAACACACTGCATCTTTATGTGCAAAGAACTGCACCTTTTTTACTTCAGAACAGTGCAGAAAGTACATTTCCTGCATGGATAAACAGTGCTAAACAGCACCAGCTGTTGTTAGCGATTGAGTACAAAATTGCTGTGAACCCGCTTATTTCCATAGGCTAGCGCTCAGTCTGTAATTTTACTAACCAAAGCTTAAAGACTTTTTTTTTCCCTCTCCCTTGGAAAATTTAAGTATGTTTTTAAGCATTTAAGTAGACAGAGTATCTAACGTTCCTTTTGCTCAACTCCAGAAACCATCTGGCTTCACATTTCTAATCTTTCGCTTCTCCCTCGTTTCCTACTTCCTTCTCTGATACTCAGGACTAAGCATGCCGGTTTCTAGGGCTTCAGCCACAGTGCAGCACTGCATGCAGCAGAGGGCAGCCAAATGTGCAGCAAGATGCACTGCTGCCAGCAGCAGCCACCTCCTGCAGTGGCAGGGAGAAGCCAGCAGCATCAAAAGATGGCCACTAAACAGGCTTGTCATAAGGGAATACTTTATGCTAAAGAAGCTCAAAAGCTGTAGCTCACAATGTTTTCCACACTGGTTTTGCTCCTATTTAATACTCATCTGGTGTCTTTGATCACTTTCTTTTATCCCCCCCCCGCCCCAATCTCTTCATTGCATTACATCTTGTCCACCCTACAGCTTCTCTAGTCTCTTCAGCAACATGATTTGAAGAGCAGGGTTTAAAGATCCTGACTGAAAGCAGCAGGGAGTAATAATGCAGGAGATAAAGTTAATGTGTGTAAGCCTGAAGGACATCATATGCCTAGAAGAATAAGCCAAGGTTACAGTTAAGTTCTTTACCACAGTATCCAGTGCCTAACTCAAAGTTTGAAAGTCTCGCCCCTGTATCACTTGCAGGGACTGGAGACCTACTCTTGTGGTTTGCTAGACTATGAGGGCAGCATGGTATTGCTGTACCCTTTCAGCTTGCAGGAAGGTTGCAGGCGAGCACTGAGACATTGTCAGGCTGATCCTGATCCTTCAGAGGCAGAGCCTGCACTTCTGCTGGATTCTCAGAGTTGCAGGGGCTCAGAGCTCCTGGAGGAAAAAAAAAAAAAAAAGACAACACACCACCACACCCCAGCCTGGAGCTGCCAGAGAGGTTCAGTCATTGTCTTTTCAGGCAGCACCTGTGGTTAGAGGGTCTCACACCTAAGCTTCACCTTAAGTTTAGGGCTAACAGCATTCACCTTTCTAGAGGTTATTGAGTAGCTGAATTTTCAATGCTTGAGGAAATCCTAGAAGGATTTAACATTTGCAGGATGGTACAAAAGCATTCACATGGCCAAGCAGCGAGTTTCATATCATTTTGTACCTCAGCCTTTATGCAGCATCATCTACCAAAGTTAAACAGTCTTCTCTGGTCCAAAACAACTTTCACACTGCAATAGGAAAGTCAATACTCAATTCAGGCAGATGAGGAATGGCCTGGAGTTAGAACAGCTCACTACAGTAGATACCTTTCTGGTAAACAAATGCCCTTATTCCAAAACCTAGCATCAGTATATGCCAGTATCTCAGTATTCAGTCACACCTTTGAATGGCAAAGAAATTACAAGAATGCAGCAGCACCACCACCAAAAACCACAAACAAAAGAAAAAAAGCACACACTGCATGGAAAGACTTCTTTCCCCTTTTTCAAAGAGCTTATTATTGTGAATAAAGATACAATGTGATAATTATGCAGCTGCTTGGCAGAGACATCAGCTAGTGTTTGTGTAGGGGCAGACAATTGTAACTAGAAAGTCGTGGTTAAATATGAAAAAACAATTGTTCACCTTTTCAATGGTTTTAAGAGAGTGTTGTGGCCTTGCCATGTTTAAGGAATACTTTGCTTCGGAGTAGTGATCAGCTCTGCTGAATTTTCATTTTCGTATCAAAACAGACTGACAGAGCTTTCAGCCCCCATTCCTGGCAGTAACAGCTGTTTTGCTTTCTGATTTACTGGCTTGTCTTTGTCTTAATGTTGCAATATTCCCCCCCCCCCTTAATCATAATAAATCTCTTCTAAATGCAGTCCACTTTTAATCTCATCCAGCTTCTCCTGGTTTCCCCCATCTGAGACACCCCTTGTGCCAACTTCATCCTACACACTGTAGTGAGCAGCTGCTCGAAGCCCTCCCCGATGCTGTAGGTGGGCTCTGAGATGCACAGTGCCAGAGCAGTACTAGGAAGTGGCAGGCACAGTGAAAGCAGAGACATCCAATTTATTCTCTGATGTATTTTGCTAAATCAGGCCTAAGAACAAGGATCAGAGCACCATTTGTACTGTGCCAGTGATAACATGATCAAATGGATGTTGTTTTCTCCCATGAATGTAAAGCCTATTTTTTTTTTTTAAACCAGGATAAAGTGTCTACATTTTACCCAAATACCATTTATTTTTGAAGTTACTACATAAAAAGTAGTTCTAGAAAAAAGAGCACCAGAAAATTAAGTGGCTCCCTACTTACTCCTAAAACTAAGATACTGGCTGGGGAGTTTGGGGGCAACAATTGAAAGTCAGCATCTGATATCCCATACATTAATGAGGCAGGACTTCTCTGCGGGACCAAAACTTGGTTATCTCAAATTTGAGTCTCCTTGCCCCAACACACACAAAAACAAATAATTAAAACTGCTAGACACCTGCCGGTGCTACAGAGACTACCTGCAGAGGATTGTCTTCTATCCTTACACAGCAGCACATCACAGAGAGGCCGGACACTCGAGGAGAGGTTCAGTCAAGGTCCACATCCATGTTTCTGTCCCCACTCCCTACCAGGGCTGGGTCCTGATCTTGTCTGAAACCTGAAGTGCTAGTACACCACAGATGAGACTGCGGAGCCGAACTACAGCAGTAAATCTCAGCTTCCCGAGTTTCACCGCACAAGTACTTTCTTACTCAGTTTTTATCAGATAACCACTTGTAACTAGATTGTTGCCTTCTAAAATGAGGTACCTATCTTAGCCTTTAGATAGATGATTTTCTGATAGGTGGAATCTGTTTATGCTTTACTTTTCCAGCCTCTTATTTCATAGTTCAGCGACCTGCCGTGAGATTCAGATCCTTCTGTAATAATGCACTGAATGGGGAATTGTGGAGGCGCATTATGGCCCACGGCCACTTATTACATAAGATGTCCAATTTCAAAAGCCAGATTTATCCCCAGCATAATTCTGTCAGCTTCGGTGGTTTGCACCAGGGCCGTTTGGTTTTGATGCTGAATGTACAAAGAAAAGCTGCAGTCCGCAGCCTCTGGCAAGCAGCGAAAGATGTGGGTGATATATTAAATAACGAGGTGCTTGCATTTTGGTCATTAGGTAGCATCTTAAAAGTGAAGTTGTTAAACTGCTCAGGTAATCGGGGTTTGTTCGTTACCGTTTCATCGTACGCGGCTGTCAGAAACCAACACTGCAAAGCTCCCGTTTCTCGTCACTTACGACGCAAGCGTCAGGTTTTCGTACGCGAACGCCTTCTCCCTCCGGTCACACACGACCACGGCCACCTGAAGTTGCAGTTAAGCGGCGCTACCCGGCCGGTGCCTGCGGCGGGGAGCAGAGCGAGGTCCCGGCGCCCGAGGCGCGGAGGCGGCGCCCCGGGAGGGCCGGCGGCGACCCC
>VXAL01012976.1:913909-981268 GCA_013399475.1 Chauna torquata | reverse complement strand
GGGGGCAAGGCGGGGTGGGGGCCGCGGCACCGACACCCGCCCCCGGGAGAGGCAGCGCTCGCTGCCCCGGTCCTGTCCGCCCGCTGAAGTTGCGCCGAACGGCGCCCGCAGACCTGGCGATGCCGTCGCCTCTTGTTATTTCTTTAAACTCCTGGAATGCCGTGTTCGAGGCGAGCCGAATGATTTCCTCGCATCAGTCAACATACACCCCCCCCCCAAAAGGTGCCGTCTAATGAATCGGAAAAATCGCCACGAGCCACCTTCCCTGAAGAGCTTTTTAAAAATATTAAGTGACTGATGTTACCGGTGCCTTCCTTTCCCTCGGCCGCTATGACTGAGTGCAGACCCTTACTTTCCGGAACAGGCAGGCAGGATGCATCTAAATGCAGCCCTTGTTCCCACCGACATCCACCATGGCAGGAGAGGGGATTTCAGCTGCTACACGGCTGCAGTTGAATACTGTACCACATGCTCCCTCATAACGATGTTTGGCAGATTTTAATATGCCTGTGAGATGTATTAGTAGAGTAATTCATCTTACTCCAATAGAATCACAAGTATTTAGACACTTATTATGTATTAGGTACCTGGGAGACATCTCCCTTTATAATTGCAATTCATTACGTTGTTTATCACAGTACTTTTAAGACAAGCACAGTGGGTGCCCTGCAGGAGCGCAGTGCTTATCCCAGTCCTCCCCACACCAACAGCTGCCTCGGTACTCGCACAGTTAACATACCGGCTGTGGAAGGGACAACGGCGGCTCTTTGCATGTATGCATTATCTTATCCTTTGCTGCATCTCACAGAACAATCACAGAATGATGGCTGGTTTTTGAAAAGCACTCAAATTTCAGAGCAGTACAGAAATTACTGTGACAGTGAAACCTGCCTAAAACAACACTAGCAAGGTTCATCTTTCAGAAATGCCTCCATCTCCAAGCTGTTGCTTAAACACCCCCCGGCTTCTTCAGCCTGACCCCAAGCAAGGCATGTGCGTTAGAGCTGCAGCCTCCCTACAGCTGCTCTCTCAGCAGTCACTTCTCACGCCTTTCTTCCCTCTGACTTGCCTGTTCTTACACAGGGCTCTCTACTGGAATAAAAAAGTGAAAATCTTGCAGATCACAGGACAAAGCTGGCTGGGTGAAATACCAGTAAACAAATCAAACCAGAAGTTTTACAAAAAATAAGACTTTGAGATGGTCAAGAAACTCATCACAGCTGGAACAGCTTGAGCAGAGGCACGAGCAGCAACACCAGAGCAGTTCTCATGTGCTGTGTTTAAGCTGTTTGAAGACTACATGCAGACTAGCCCTGTACAAGCCAAACCACCTTTGTCTTCTTCCAGTAATTCCCACAGCTTCTTTGAATTATCAGCTAGCACAACACCACAAATTTAAGAAATCCCCATACAGTGACAGCTGAATACACCCTAGATAAGTCACAGGAGCCATAACCAACAGCAGGAGAGAAGTCCACAATAGCTTTGCAGGCTGTAAAGGTCTGTTTTCTTATGCATTGTTGCTTTTTCTTTTTTCAAGGGAAACTAAGCAGAAGCGGAGCAGTTGGTACCTGGCTGTTACTTACACTCATTTTTGGTCACACTTGAGGCACTGGCAATCCACAGCACACCCACGTTTTGTAAGCTGTGCACCCACAACCACAAAGATACTTTCACTAACTGCAGTCCACACCTCCTTTCCTCTTACCTTATCATTTTCCAAAGGCAGCATCAGAGTCTGCAAACACTCATCTTCAGGCAGTAGCTGAACAGCACTGTTAGGTGTTGGCATTCTTCATCTTCCCCCCGATGAAGGCCAGAAGGACCCTACTTGTGCATTCAGCAGTCCCCTGATGGTCACGCACAGCCCCACCACCGTCCAGCAGCAGGGACCTGCCCTGCTTCTCGGAGGCTGTGCAGGGAGATGGCTGCCCACAGGCGGGGCAGTGCTGGGGAAGTAGGGAAGGCAGCTCAGCTGTGGCAGGGGTAGAGCAAAGGAGGGTTTTGTAACCGCGAGCAGCTGGAAGGTGCTGGGCCCACAGGAGGAGGTTGGGTGAACCACCTAATGCCACTGGAAGTAAAATGCTAGAGGAGCAAAGGTGTGGAAAACACATTTTTGCGCGTGCCTTCATCTCCTTTCAAGGGAGAACCTTTGGGTAAATTCCCCCTTTTCTGCTGTTGTAGGAAGAGCAGCCCCTCCCTGTGGCTTAGGGCACCCTGAGGCCCAGGCTCTGCATGTGGGGTCAGCTGCGGCCACTCACAAGAAATTTTCATTTGATTCATATGCACTGCAGGTGTTTCAGCAGGCTCTGCACCGAGCTGGGTCACCACCAGGGTCTGTCAGCAGCCTCCCACTGCATTTTGTGATCTTGTCGGGTCTCAGCAGCTGGCTGGGCTTGCTTAATGTTAAAGAGGCAAGATTCTAAGGGAGGGAAAGACTGGATTCAAAAGGACAGTGCAGAAGAGCTGGCATTGATACATGGTCCACTCCAAGCTTTTAATGGCATTGGTATTTTTTTTGCTTAATTCTGTAAGGTGTTGGGGTTTTCAGGTTTAGGGTTTTTGTTTGGTTTATTTTTAATTCAGGGATTTTGACTGCATGTTTCTACAGCACTCCATTGCACGCTTGTTCTCGTGGAGCACACAAATATAGCAGTGAATCCCCTGTACTATTCAGCATCATTCAGATCTGCTTTTGTGCATCAGTGCAACGCTTCTGTGAGACTTCGCTCTGCAAGTTCTTGCTACAACTTTCTCTCTGCACTCTTTTTTAAGCACAGAAGGAAACTTAGCTGCATACAAAACCAGCCATACATTTCATTGCACATGGTGCACCCAGTCAGGTTGACCTGGCTTGTAGCAGAACAAAACAAACATGCGGGGTCAGTGACCAAGACCAGAAGACCAGTCCCATTCCTTGAGACTTTGTGGGAGTCTTTCCAGGGCCAAAAGAAAGATAAAGATGGAGGGGGCACTGGAAAAATACCTGTACCTCTCTTTGAGGAAGCAAAGATATTTTTAATTATGAAAGAACAACTCTGTATGAAGTGCGGAAGGACAGCATGGTAGCCCGCTTGCCGAAACATTGCCCCATGTCCCCTCATCTTTGCATGGATTTTGGCTGGAGCGCTGCAGGCTCTGAATGGAGTCAAAACCCAACAGGGCTCCATGGGGGAAGCTCAGGCACACAGGCCAAGGCAGATCGATACAAGCTGCACTTGAAAGGCTAAAATGGGATGTGCTCCAACTGTGAAAAGATCCTGGGCACTGCTGCAGAGGGTTGCGGTGGATTGCATCGGATGGATGCGGGAGGAGGCAGAAGGCAGTGCTGAGCTGCCCCCTCCGCACTCCCGAGGGTTTGTCCTCTGGGGTCGCGGAAGTGGCTTCTCCCTTTCAGCAGTGAGTTGCAGGTGCTATCTACTTCAGACACAGCAGAGATTTGCATGTGATTAATTGCAGTACTAGGTCTTGATTGCATTTAGCAGCCATTTTAGAAATAGATGAGTGGTTTACTTAGCTCCTTTCTGTAGTGGATGACAGAAGCTGGTGCTATCAGCAGGCATCTCCAGCTGGCCCTGTTTGCTGGCTGTCACCTTCCTTTTACCTTGATGGAAGGCAACAGGGACGAGGGTCCAACTCCTCTGCTGGGGCTGGTACCGCTGAGAGGAGAGCCCCGTTCGAGGCTTGGCTGTACTTGTTTGAATCACTTCAGACCTCAGTTTCCCCTTCTGCAACCTTCCAGCTTTTAGAAAGCATTTCAGACATACACTGCATCAGAGCTGTGAGTGACTGTTTTGCCTCTTCTTCCCCCACCCATCGGCTTTTCTTGTATTAGCACTCGGGGAAGGGAGAGGATGGCTGTGAGTTTCTGCACACACACACGGTTCCAGCCCCCAGCAGGGCCTAATCTCTGTAGCGAGTGTTTCAGCACTATCAGTGTTTTGGGTGGGCTTGAGAGTGGAGAGCACCCAGCGTGTGCGCGGGTGTGCAGGTGCAGCAGCAAAGCAGACCGAACTGGGGGCCTTGAAATCAGCAGGCTTTCCTGCTCACAGGGAGTGAGCAAGTTTGTTTTGTTGCTTTGATGAAAAGAAAATCTGTGAAGTGCTGGGGTTGTTCAGGGGCGAGGGCCTGATGTGCCATTGTGAATGATTTTGGGAACGGCAGGGCGGAAGACCCTTCAGTGAACTGAACTCCCACCTTCTTGTGCATGTATTCAGCGTGCAGTATTGCACTGCGACCACGGAGCAGAGATCTCCCCACGAGAGGAGGTACCGCAGAATGAAGGGCAATGATACTTGTTCCCCACCACTATCAATGCAGTCACAGAGCGTTATTTTGCTGTCTATACTGTTTGCCTGCCTTCGAATACTGCATCTGCAGAAGGCCAGTGTGAACTGTGGTCACTGCTGCACACTGAAAAGCATCTTATTTCAACTATGCAGGAAAAAAAAAAAAGAAAATACCTGCACTCATGTTCAGCAGAGTTTGGGATCAGCACACACGTCAGCTGGCAGGGTTAAGAGTACTGTGTGCGAGAAGCTTCATCCATGATCCAGCAAGATATTTAAACACATGCTTATCCTTAGTAATAGAAGTAAAGCTTTTATAATCAAGGCTTAATGTTATCTTTACATTCTAAAGTATCTTGCTGCTTGGGGAAATTAATACTGAAGCCCCTGATTTGTATGCTATTTAAGAAGTAAGCTTGCTTGGTGCAGGCATTGGTATGGATCCAGAGAGACTTGCTGTGCTCTGCATAGCCTGGCTATGGGGGAAGGGGGAACAGAGCCGTGGGAGGAGAGCGCGAGGCGGGTGGAAAGAGAGGCTCGGGAGAGGCTGGCTGTTCTGCACAGTGGGCTGCAGAACTGAATCGGGGAAGATTCAAAGCTGTTGCATAAAGTTAGGAGGAATTTCCTACACTCAAAGTGCATCCAAACCTACATTAGAGGAAAAGGGGAAAGAAGGGGAAATGGGATAAAGGCAGAAATCGAGACCCTGAGACCTGCCCACAAACCTCCATGCACACAGCTTTCCGATAAGAGGCAAGTGGCTGCCTGTCCTCTTGCATCACAAGTGCTCCCTCAGGGATCTGCCTGTGAGCAGTTAAAACCCCCAAAATTCACCCTAAAACAACAGTGTGAGTGTAGAGGTTTTTTCTCCCTGGCCTTTCAATCCAATCTTTTGCTGCCACGTTTTTTCCTGAGGCATGAGCAGCTCCCAGTACTGCCTGACATTGCCGTGGTGAGAGTTGAGACAGTAAGCAGCCAGATGTCTTCTGCTTTCCTCCTCTGTCATTCCTGTGTGCTGGTCTCTACCCTTCTATGTCTTTCCTCTGCCCCTCTACCTTTTCCTCCCATCAGCCCTCGCTTCCTTTCCCCCCATTTCTGTCCTCTTGCCGAGCTGACAGGCTCCATGCTCTTCAGCCGGGTGGGAGAATGGGCAAAATCTGCTCCCATGTCCAAGGCTTGGAAGGGCCTCCAGCAGCCCACTGGGGTCTGATGCAGCTCAGAGGAAAAGCAGTTTAACAGCTCCGTTATCCTGGAGTGCTCCTGGCTTTGTCCGTCCTGCAGAGCTCTCACCGCTGCATCTGTGACTGATGGTCCTCAGCTGACCGGGAGATGTCACAGCACCCTGCTCGGTATGGGTGTTTGCCGTGGGCAGGCTCAGCATCTCCTCTGGGAGAGCACGGCTGGCTGCCCAGCTCTGCCTGGGCAAAACAAACCCGTCCCACCTGCAGGGGTGGCTGCACGGCTGTGCCAGGAGCTGCGTGCTCCACCACACATGCCATTCTGGCTTCCCCAACAGAAACCTGGAGCACTGTGTGCTTTGAAAAGGAAATCTGAATAACAGAGACCCTCAGACTGTGCACACAACTTTGCCTCTGAAGGGAAAATGTGAAAAATGTTAATTACGCTGCTTAATTCTCACTGGTGTGCCAGCTATTAGAAGGAAGAGGGCAGTGGAGGAATAAAGGCAGGCTAGCTCAGGCAGTGTAGCTCAGAGTTATGTTCAGCTATACAGAATGAGCCTTTTTCTCTATTAAATGAGAAATGGGATTATAATGCGGTGGCTCAGAACACCACTGATAATTAATTATGCCAAGTAAACCACGACGTAAAGATGAAGTACCAAAATGCCAGCGGTGATGGCATTGGTGTTGCACTACAGGGCAAAGGAATACTATAAATGCTGAAGGTAAACCTGCCTGGAAAGGGCAGCCCCAGCATTGCAAACAGCCCAGTCAGTATTTGATTTCCGTGTTCTGCCTCCCCGACCCTGGTAGAAATGCCCTCCATGTCAGTGAAATCAAAAAGATTTCACAGGCAGCTTTCTGTGCAAAGCCAAAAAACATCTGTGGAGTGCGTGAAACGGGGGAAGAGCTGGAGGCAGCTGGTGGCCCAGCAGCTCAAAGCACCCTGCAGCCTGAGCCACCGCTCTGGCTTACAGTGATGCCCAGGAGCCCTGATCGGGTATAGGGCTGGCGTGGGCTCTCTGGCACACCCTGGTATGCCACGTGCAAGGGCAGGAGGTTAGGTGAGGCCAGAGCAAGGGGGTTCATAGCTCACATTGTCACCTTTGAACACCTAGGGTGGCAAAACTGTCACTGTCCCACTGCTGCTCTGAGCACCACCAAAGTAACCTGACAACTCCTGTCTAAGGAGGAGGGAAGGAGGACGACGGGTACAGCAGGAAGGATGAAGATGACCATCTCCAGCACAGAAGTCAGTGTCTCTCATGTTCGTTTCCAGCAGCAGCTGGATGTCAGACCATGCAGGGCTCTCCCCTTCCCCACACCGCTTCTGTAATTTCTTCACCCATTATGCTGTTCTCTTGCAAGTAACCGCTATTTGTGTGATCTTGGACAAGACACCTCACTGCATGCAGGTACCTCAAAAATAGTTCTGGCTATCCAGGTTGCAAGGAGAAGGATTTGGCTTCCAGTCAAAATGAGGATCCTGTGATCCAAAAGAGCTGTGTTTGGGGTCCTGCCAAATCAGCAAATGATCTGCTACAGAGCGGCGAGCCAGAGCTGGCTGCAGAGACAGGCAGCACAGTCATTCGTTGAAAGCTGGGGACGCACTCCATTGCAGCGTAATGCAGCGGGGAGACCAGCCGTTGCGAGGATGAATGGTTAAGAATCGATGCCGTCAGCATCCTTGAGGCAGTCTGGCTTTCTGTGGGATGGCAGGTTCGAGTGGCTGGAATGTAATCGATGGCTCTGTACTGTTTTGCTGGTAGTTTGCCCAGTAGCTCTGTCTTCCCTCTGGCTGTGCAGCAGAGCAGAGCTCAGATTTAGCTCAGCATTCACACGTCTGGGATTCCCTGCTGAAAGGTTGCCTTCTTGGGGCACCAGTTGGCCAAAATCACCGTTCTGCGAAGGCGCTTCCTTATCCTGAGGTGCTAAAGCAGCAGGAATCACACCACTGCCACTGGAAGAGCCTCGCAGGCTACTGCCTGAGCGAGCTTGAAAAGCAAGACGTGAGAAGGTGAAAGGTGGCAGCTCAGAGCAGCAGGAACAAGCCGGTTACGGACAAGATTTGCAGTGCACATGGACAGCCCTCTCAGGGCCTGGTTCTGCTTTCCCATGGGCAGGAAGCTCTCCCATAGAGCAACATCTGCCACTAATTCTGAGTGCATTTAAGAACTCACTCTGCCAGCACACGAGCTGACAGACTGCTGCCAGCCCCGGCTGCGGGCTCCTGCCCATTTCCTTGTGCCTGCACCTGCACTCACCCGTCCTGACAGGAGGCCAGTGCAGGCAGCTAGCTTAGTCACAACATGGCAACTTAAGCAAAGGTGTGGAAATTTGTTAGTTTGCTGGTTTGTCCCTAGCTTAGGTACACTCCAGGGTTGTACCCCACATCTACAAATCAACCAACAAAAGAGGCAGCATTTTAAGGTTGAAACTGTGTTTAGAAATCAAGCGTGATCCAGGCAGCATGTATTTTAGCAATACACTAAAAAGGTCGGCATCAAACTACCCGTTCTAAACTAATACTCCACACTTTTTAAAGTGGAATATGCAGCTACTATCAAAATAGCAAATAGCATGCTTGGAAAAAAATGAAAATTAGAAGGGCTGTGGTCAAAGCTAAGCTTGGCACATTTAAAACACAGCCTATTTCCCTAGCCTGGACATGGCTCAGGACTCAGTCTTAGCCCTTGAACCTGTCTATAATCATTGAGGAAAGTGCAGTTATTTTAGGTATGCCAGGGTGTGAACATAAAATTGTCACAGCTTAGTTAGTCTCCTCTCCTTTTGCTGCGGAAGCTGCCTACATTGGTTGCCAGAGATGCATACACAAACAGACCAGGCTTCTCCTGTCCTTCTCTGAGAGCAAACAAGCCAGGTCAGCTGCCTGCTAACTGCAGCATCCAGAAAGTCCTAACGAGGCAGGCATCAGTGAAGCCTGCCTGTGACGAGAGGTACAAAGAAGCAGAGGGAAGCTGCAGAAGGGAGCTGGCAGCTGAGCTAAGCCAGGCTCTGCCATCCTCTTCAGTGTTCTTGAAATATGTACCTCTTTCCAAGTGTGCAGTCTCTGCACCCATTCCGCGGATGTCACAGCTCCGAGGATAAGTCACCTTATTCTCAGACATTGACATTATCATGCAAAGTCAAAACACTTGCCCCCATCTGACGGAAAACTTCAGCTGAAGCATCCTGCAGGTGAGATGGTGTCTCTCTTCAGATGCATTTCAGACTAAGTTGCCACAAAAGTTGCACTTCTGAGCAGCACACATTGATAAAAATTCCTGCTGTCCAGAGAGCTAAAGCCAAGTGAGGGAACATCAGCAGCTGGCCTCCGTCCATGCGCATGAGGACAGCACTCTTGGAGCCCCAAACCAAGATGTTTTACATTGCAAGTGACCAATGAGTCAGTAAATGCTCTCAAGCAAAACGTCACCCTGACATTTTCTTGTACAGGAGGAACTTGCTTGCACCAAGCACCTCCAAGACACAGCACATACTGCCAGGAATAAAAGAAGAGAAGTCAGGGCAGCCAGTTAGCCAAGGCTACGCCTTGTTACATCTTCCGGTTTGGGCTTTTTGAGTCGGGCGTCCAGACTGTTCTTTTATTCCCAGTTTGCCTTATCTGAATCCCAATATTGTAAGCTGATTGTAACCAGTCTTGCCTTCAGGGTTTGCAGCCACTCTGAGCAGAAGTACCCTGTGAATATGTTGTGTTTTATGGATTTTTTTGTTTTGACAATCTCATTTCAGGCAAGAGTATCGCCCTTGGACTGGAGCAAAACCATCCAAGCCTATAAAGACAAAGCAAGGTTTCATTATCCCAGAAGACCATTTTGTTCAAGAGACAAGTTACAAGGCAGATTTTAAGGTAATTAAAATTTTTTAAAATCCCAGAGTCAGTGTGGGTAAAGCCCAAAGTATGCATCAGAAACTCCTCATTTGTTCCTGGTGTGGTGCGTGTACAATAAAGCCGTGTCCTACTTGATCGCTCTTCCCTCACTGTTAAGTGATGTGGCCACTCCTTGCTTTCAGAGAGACATGCTAGAGAAAGTCATACCATAACTTAACATAATTCAATCTGAGACCAAGATTTTAAACGGCATGAAAGCCAGGAAGTCCAAGATTTGTCATTCCCACAATTGGATACGTTGTGTAGAAAGCGTGTCTCATTACCTCTCTCTGTGTAAGGCACATTTAACACCCTCTGGCTTAGCCACTTTTTGCATTAGAGAACGGTGCTTCACAACCAACAACCAAAGGCAACCACAGGCTGCACCGAGCGACTCGGGAAGCAGAGATGGGGCCAGGGCTGAACTCCCTGGCCACGGTGTGCGGTACTGTTAGACAGCAGCAGCTACTCCAGGGCCACACGTAAAAAGTAAATCTTTGCCTTGGAGGAAACAAGGAAGAAATGTTTAATCAGCAGACAGCAAAGTACCTCCTCCGCAGAGGATTGCTGGCATATTGCTGCAAACAAGGCACGCGATGGGTATATCCAGCTCCACTAAAAGTGGGACAGACACCTCAGGCAAAACAGAGAATTTGCAAACCTCACCAAAACTTCCTCCTTGCTCTGAATAGTCTGGGTTGCTAACTGAGGTGCAGCAATGAGGTCAGAAGGGTAGTTAACCCTTAAACCTTGTATTTTGACCCTTGTGTTTAAGGGTGTGTATTTTGGCCCTGGAGGGACAAAATACAGTGTCTCGGGCTCAGACTACCTGCGACTTGTGGCTCTGCAGGAAGAGGGAGAAAGAGATGACAGGATGGTAGCAGTGGGAGATGCAAATCAGGCAGCGCTGCCCTGGGGTAGAACACAACCCGTCTGCTGGCCAAGGGTGCAGCACCGTGTGAAAGACACGCTGCCCTCCTGTACTTCCAGTCTGGTAGACAGGATCCAAAGGAGAGGCTCCTAGGTGAACCCCTCAGAGTCTCTCTCCCACTTCTTGAGGAAGGGAAAGAGAAAACTGGAATCCCAGGCACAAACACACCACCAAGGACACCGTACCCTGGACCATGCGAAGGCCCCATTTGCTGGAGCTGGCAGGTGCCACTGCAGCCTCTCTGGCACAGTCAGCAAAGGAAAGGCGTATGGAATGGCAAGGTGCCAAGGAACCACCAGTTCGAACAGAAACAATACTCCCCCTGGCTTACACTTGGCCATTTGGATTTTACCACTTGCCTGAAGCCCACAGCTTTGCTGGACGCACGGGCATCAGCTTTACATTGTGTCCTGACAGCCTGCCTGTAGGACTCAGACTGCTGGTTTTACGCTGCTACTGAGCTGTGGACAGGTTGGTTGTGACGCTCCTCTTGCTCCTTAGCCTGTGAGATGCATCCCCAGAGGAATGGAAAGCACAGAACAATGCAACAACAACAAACAGATCAATAGCTTTTTTCCTATACTCCGTCCCTGTGGCCTCACTCTTCTTTTTTGCTTGGATGATGCTATCCAAATCCTCAGCATCCAGCAGAGCTTACCACCCTTCTACATTTTATAGCCAGATTCACCCAGAGTCCTGGGCTGAACACACAGCTAGGACCAGTCCTGTTTCAAATCCTTTGTGATTTAAGCATTAGGAAAGAGACAAAGCATCCAAATGTCCTTCATACTTCAGTACAACAGCTACACATTGGGTGAAATTTTGATTCCACAGATGTGAGAGTTTTGATCACTTCTGTTATCTCTGTATCTCTTCCAGAGCTGAGGAGTTTATATCTCTACTAGAATCCTTGCAGTTTCACAGACTGGCATGGCCAGTGTTCAGTACAGTTCTCTCCCTTTCTCTTTTGGGTACCCCAGGTCCTTAGAGCATTGCAGTGGAGCACTTTGACGGAGACTTGCTAGCATTTTCCAGAAGGTTAAGGGCCAGACAGACAACACTGAAGATCCCCTCACTTTAATCCAACACCAGTCCAGCAGTGAATGTCATGACATTTGTCAAATACATGTCAGTGGGGATTTGTGAAGAGGGCAGCTCTTTATCTTGCAGAGGTTGGCACAAGGCTCAAGACCCCTCAAACTCTCCGGACAGTCGCACCGTGTCACACTAACGTTTCTCTCCCCCCTCACCCCACTAGATCCCAGAGGTGAAGACCAGGTTCTCCCCCAATCCTTCTGCTGTTTTCCAGGCACCATCGCGGATCCTCAATGTGTGAACCTGGACCCTCCTCACACCTAGGCAGCTTAAATGCGGCATTTCTGATAAGATGTGTCACTATGCAATTTTCATGAGGAGTGTTAAGATGAAAGAACCAACATTATTGAAAGCAGCTCTAGTGATTAGTGATGTGCACACACACTGTTAACACACAAATCGCAAAGCGCTCGATTCAGAACTGGCAAAACGCTGCAAGGAGTGACCTATTTTTTCACAGGAGCAGGTTCATTACTGTGCCAGCTGGCGTCACATTAGGAGATTGACTTCGGGCAGCAAAGACAGTATTGCAGACAACTTCCCTATGCTTAACTGCACAGGGCAGGAGGGCAAACAATCATAAACAGGACAGATGATTAAAACCAAAACAAGTCTTATTTAGCAGCACCCAGTGAAAGACAGGGAGTGTCAGGCTGACTTCTCAGCTTGTTGAGGGGTTTTGGAGGCAGGAAGACAAACCTTTCACACAGACCCATCTCACACAGATGGCATCACCAGAAATCATAGCATCAAAGGGGCTGGTCTGAACTTCCAGGGTTGTTTTAGAAGCTGGAGGAAGCACAAGGGCAAGCCAGCACTGTTGAACTTTAAATCTGCAGGTATATGCAGTGACTTGGGGCTTTAAAGATGGAAAGCTGGGTATTTGCAAAATTGGAGGGCTGATGGAGGAGCACAAGGGGACTGAACTTCTGAAGACAGCCCTGACATCAATGCACCAGCTTGGTTCAGAGAGGATGGCATGGACAGAGTCGGCTAAGCACATACCAGGCTCCTGAGGTTCTAAAATACTTATGTAATTTGTATAGCTGTTAGGTTGAGTGTAAATACTGTACATGGATTTTACCTAAAGCAATTTGTGATCCTTTAATGAAAAGGACGGGCTTATACTTTTAATAAATGTTAACTCTTTGCATATGCAAGGTAGAAAATATTGCCTTGAAATTCCTGAATTACTGCCTGTATATTGGTAATGCTCATACTAGGAACAACCAGAAGTGAATGTTACTTAGAAACTCTTCTTAAAAATGCAACATAGAATCCTGTCTTATGTAACATAAGACATCCTTCATTTTTAAAATAGGCCATTTTAAGTGTCATTATTCTGAAGCTGATTTTTTTTTTTTTAAAAAAGCATTGGCATGGATTTAACTTTTGCTGAGGTAAATGTGTTTTAAGAAACCATTTTTTTTAGCCTTTGTTCATCCAGACTGTAGTGGGTTTACAGTTTCTATCTCAAGGAATTATGCAATATAACTCGTCTACTCCTTATTTCATGTTTTGACTATTTTTTGGGAGAAAAAAAAATCACAAAATTTTTACCTTATGTGTTTGAAACATACAACTGTGTTGGCTAGAATGAAAGGAAACTCCTCAGCCTAACAATGATCAGCTGTTCATTCATCTGTAGTGAAACGGACTTAAACACAGGGAATTTTTTTCTTAACCTTCTCTCTAGCTGAAGTCAATGGCAAATTTAATGAACTTCGGGGACTCTGCAAACACATAACCATTGCTGATAATTCCCATAAGAACAGTATTGGAAGTGTTAGCATGTGGATTATATCTGGAATTCATGCAGACAGCATCGTCTCACTGCATTATGTGAGAATTTAATGTTGCCACCTTTGTTCATTATACCAGTAGGACCGAATGCAACCACAAGAATAGGTAACACCTGCAGCAAGCTGTGTTCGGCTGGGACATGGGATGGCACTTCTCACACTCGTTCTTGCTTTTGGACCCAGAGGAACATACACTAATACCAGTGCTTGCCAAAATCATTTTTCAGGAGACTCATTTTTCAAGAAACTAATTTGAAACATTCAAACTGTACTAAAGGTTTTGCATGTTAGATGTTTCTAAGAAAAAAAAAATCTATCTGCTTGATTAATCTCTTTGTAATGTTTTTAACAGTTTTGTTCAAACAGTTTCAGTCTTTTCAGTCCTGGACTTTAACAGAAGAAAAAAAAAAGTCTCTCTTCTTAATTCAGTGTATTTCTAAAAAAAATCAACCCAGTTGTACACAAACTGGAAATATAATGAGCTTGTATTTTATCAAATGGACTGGATTTAATTTAATAAATTAAAATGTATTTTGGCTATTGGGTCTTTCCCAACATTTTTTTTTTTTTACTATTAAACATAACCCTTGGATATTCACCCTCAGCAGCACAGTTTTTCACTGCATTTCTCTCTCACAGCTGCGTATGTGGGACAGCAGGGCACACTGGACACCAAGCCAGGTGTCAGGGAGATTCCCAACTGCATTCCCAGCCATCAGCAGTCAATTCCTATTCCTGAAGCTTACCTGCAGGCACAGACCCCCACAGCAAGAATGCCTTGCAAAGCACATTTCAAGCTGTGGCCTAAGTGCTGAGTTGAAAGCTGCAGAATTCATAATTGCTTGTGGGGTTTTTCCCAGACATTTTCAAAGGGAAAGCAAACTACTCAGCATGCAGTTCACTGCCATGGGGAAAAGGGGATGAACCAATGATACCGATTTGCTGCGTTCCAACTGTCAGACACGCCAAGGCTAGACCTACTCCAACGCAGATACCATGCTCTCCAGACCCCTTTTCAGTGGTGCCCACAGCATGCACCTAGTTAACAGAAACGGACACGGAACTTTACGTTTCACCTCAGTTTCACTCTGCCATCTCACACAGATCAGGAGAAAAAGACACTAGCTTTGAATTTTAACAGAGACCATTGCTTTTCAATTGCTCCCAAGAACATTTTAGTGAGTAAAGGAAGGCGCTGACTGTGCAACTAGCTGCCCCCAGGCACCGCAACACCAGCCCCTCCAGCGACGCCTCCACCAGTGCTGAGTCTTCTGAAGGCTTCTGGGAGAAAGCCAACGGCTCAGAGTGCTGTTGCCTGGCTTCAACTACAGGAGGGAAGAATGGAAGGAAAACCAAGCAGGTACTTACCACTGCAAGGGACAGAGTGATGCAACCGGCTGCTGACATCTGCAACACGTCTGCTTTTGCACAGGAAGGGCCTGCCTTAGCAAAATTGAAAGACCAAGTTCCTTTAAAGAGGGCAGATCTACACAGATTTTGCAGGCTCCAAGGACTCAAAATGCTAGGACATCTTCCAGCACTGCTCTTACACTAGTATTTATCTTCCCAATTGCTCTGGGTTCACATCCAAGTCCGTCGAGGTTTTCCAACTGTGAATCATGCTGGAAACAGTGGTTATCTGATGAGTAGAGAAATGTCCTTTAAAAGGAAAGTTTTATACCTGAAGCTTTGCAATTTACTACCTACAGCATGACACTGGACATGCTTGTTTTCTTTCACCTTGCTGACAAGGGACACCTGTCCAGTTGGGATGCTGAGTGTAAGGTTTGTGCCACTGCCTCCACTATGCCATGGAGCTGGGAAACACCTGCACTTCTGCAGGCTCAGGTGAAGCTCTGATGTGAATACTTGATTACGCAGAACAATTCGCATCACCTGAACTTGGAAAGTTCACAAGCAGCACGTTCACGATTTATCTGTGCATAAAAAGATTTCCTTTTATAAACTGTGCATTTCTCTTTGCATTGCGTTAATTTCCTGGGGCATGAAAAATCGGATGCAAATTTTCTACCCCTCCCTTATTCATACTGATTTTCTCTATATTGTAATGTACAATACTATGGGCCGGTCTGGTTTATAGCAAATGAGTGTTGGTGCTGTTTAGCCCAGGGAGGCCGTGTTTGCTTCCAGGGCAGGGGCAGCACAGAATGGATGGGCGATCCGTGTTCTGGGTGGCACAGGCTGTCACGTCACCAAGGCATCACGCAGGGACCCAGAAACACTGCTTGCTCCTGTGCCAGCTCTGCGTGCAAATGACTTCATTTCCTCACGCAGATGGTTCAGCGCCTTCTGGGCATCCATTACAGGTCAGCCCGATGTTTTCAGGCCTTTGCCAACAGGGAAGGACCAGAGCAGGATACGAATGTGCCTGAGGATCAGAGCCAGATGGCAGCTGCTTGGCAGAGACCCTTCTTGCCAGAAGGGGTGGCTGATAACGGAGCACCAGGAAAGCAGGATGAGCACACACCTGTGGGAGGAGTTCTGCATGATCACGTTTCCATCTTCTGTCATCTTTCATAACCTTTCACGTGGATACATTTTACCAATGTGAGGACAGGGCTGCAACAACACACAAGGGGAGGCATCAGCTGAAGGATCCCGAAGGGGACTGGCGTCAAGGACCCAGCCCACAGGATGCCATCAGCCTTTGTTGGCCATGGAGTTTGGCTCTGGCAGCGTAAAACGCCTAGTTTACACTCATTTTGAGGAGACACAAGATTTAGGACAAACAAGGAGTTTTGCAGTATTTTGAAAGACAATGAAGCGCAAAGTCTGTTCAGTCATCCCCCCAATCTGGGGAAAACTGAGAAATCATCTTTTCTTACTGTTTTCCATTCCTTTTTGTACTGGGTGCCTGTGCCCAGGTGGCAGCAGGGGGCTGCGGGGTCTCTGTGAGGAGAGGGCGGGACTGCCCCAGCCGGACAGGGCCGGTTCCGGGCGGTTCCAGAAGGTTCCGGGCGGTGCCGCCACAGGGGAAGGGATTTAGCAAAGGGCCAAAGGCGCCCGGCTGTGAGGGGAGAGCAAGGGAGCGCTGGGGACCGGGGCCAGCGCAGGTGGAAGGAGGTGCTCCCCAAGCAGATTCCACCTGTTTTTATCTAGATCTAAAAAACAAACCACCACCACCCTGATTTTTGTGAATTCTGAGAAACTAACTTTACGTGACAGGTGACAGACAATCCTATCACAGCTAATAAAAGAATTTATTGTAAACATACGTATCTTACACAATTATACAGTATAATACAGATAACATGAAGGATTTAAACACTCAGCATTACAAAGAGGGGCACTATTTGTAAAGAGATCTTTAACTTCTATTAAGACTCTTTAGAAAGCCAGAGAAATACTCCGTGACTTTTCGGCACGCACCTGAGCGGGCGTGAGCAATTCCACCACCTGTCGCTCATCTCCAAGCCAATTCTCACAGGAACTTCTCACTGACAAATTTTTCTCCCACCACTTTTCAAATAATCAAAAGGACATGGTGCAAACGTTTCCTACATCTGAAGGACTAAAACAAACGTGTTATTTTTTATCTGCTTTTAACAGATTTTATTTTTCTTCAGCAAACCTTGTATTTTATTAATATAGCACCTCCTAGGAGAATAACCTGTGGTTGCTCTGAAACGTATCAGTAGATCTCCACTGCAAGAATGCCGTTAGGAACAACAGGCACCCACCTGCCTGCTTCAGGACTCCAATTCTGAAAACCTGTTCTTCACAGAAAAGCAGTACATGGGCAAGGAAGCCACGATTTGCAAACAGATGCCCAAATACAAGCTCCTGCATCCTCAAAAGCTGCTGTGGGCACATCAAAATCCCAGAAACTAAGCCCACAAGAGACGGGGGATGGAAATGCGTGTCATTGCAGAAGATTCTAGCATGACTGTGTTTGCCCAAAAGGCTGTTCCCACACAGCCTGCAGGCTCTCATAGCGATAGTGACAGATAACTTGAAAATGCCCTCTTTTGTAAAAGCTGCATACAGGGAGCCTGAATGCAGTGTGGACTTTGAGCTTGCAACAGCCTACAAACAAGAGTGTGGGGCCAGCCGCTCCCCAGCTACCGGGATTCTTCCCTCCTGAGCTCGGACAATCACTACTGCTTGACTCCTTCATGCTGACCTCCGCTGAAAAACTGATGTCAGGGCTAAGCCATGTACTTTTTCTGTGCAAGCAGTCCAGCCCCAGGCTCACCTGAACAAGCCAGGATTATCTTTTGAACCCAGAGCATCTGAAATGCCCCTTCTTTTAGGGGGCATCTAAATCCTTCTCTGAATGCTCTTTGGATTTCATCCTTCAGTCCCATTTCCTAGATTCAAGGGCCAGGTTCTGCCACTTGTATTCAAGCTAACTGTAACGCCCCATCAGCTCTCACGAACTAAGAGGGGCTTATCTGTAGACCCTGGTTTTACTCAGGATAGAGAAGACAGGAGGTGTCTCATCTGAGGTACACAGTACCTTCTGTAGATCAAGAACTGCATCCAACCTAAGTTAGCTCTCCTTTGAAGCCTGAAACCACCCTCTAACTGAACCATCTTCCACTGTTCCTGCACACAGCTGGAGTTACCATCATCTGTCTTCTAGCCCAAAAAAGCACCAAAAGATAACTTTGAAGATTTCTGTTCCTATCCCAGGCCAGGAAAGATAACTGGAGTTTAACGTTTATAAAAGGCTTTGTATTGCCAAAGCGTCAAAGCACGGCACCAACAAGAGTGAGAGGCCTCAGTACACTCCTGTGAGGTAGGTATCCTGCTCCCCATACTCAGAGATGGGGAAACTGAGGCACAGAGTGATTAAATCAAAGGCCATGCAGCACATCAGTGACCCAGTTGAGATCAGCACATTGGAGGCTCTGGCTGTTTGACCCATGCTCCACCCACCTGACAGCACTGCCTCACATGCCTGAAAGCATGAAAGTCTACCAGGAGTCCCACCAACTTTGCAATGGCTTATTCAGACTACTAGCAAGCACCCATGGGGCAGCACAGAGGGGCAGTGAATGGGGGGTGGTCAGAGTGTTACTGAAGCCTTCTTCAAAAAGGTGTTGAAAGCCAGGCTGCAGAAATGTCTCCTACACCAGTGATGTTCCTGAGACAGGTAAGTGCTGGGTTTAGTAGCAGAACTTCCTCCCACAGTCAGGACATCAGAGGAGGTCCCCACAAGCAACAAACCTTTGATTTTTTTTGATCCTATCAGGCCGCTGTGTGTTCAGCAGAACTTAAGCCAACGTGGCACTTCAGAATCCAAAGTGATCACTAGTGAACGCTGTCAAAACACTAACTTATACAAGAGAGCTGGTCACCTGCCCTCCAGCATAACACTTCAGAACTTCTGGCAGCCTAGGAAGGCACTCGTTGGGCAAGCAAAGGGTTTCAGCCAGTCCAAGCCCAGAGACGCTGAATACTGTCCGTGCTCTTCTCCCTCCTCACGCAGAAGTGGCCAGACAAATCTTACCAAGCCTGACCATGGTTTACTCATCTTGATGAGCATGCGCCAGCCCACGCTTTCTGAGGTGACTGAGAAAGGTGAGATCTGACACCTCCTCTAAAGAGGCAAGGAATTTGGCTAGGTTGCACTTAGTTGAATAAGCAAACAGCAAGCCTACCTAGCTGTGTTCTCATTCACATACATGATGCTCAAGCAGGACTGGCAGAATTTGGTGCAGCCATCAGCCTTCTGCTCCCCCACACCCAAACCTAAGCAACCAACCCACCCATCTACTCAAATACCCTGCCTTTAAAAAATGACTTTGAATTTTCTCATATTCAGAGTGCCAAAGCAACTGTTTGCCCACTGCATGGGGAAACCAAATGGTATATAGACTACATCGGAAAGCTTAATTTCTTTTCTATGTAAGTGTTCAATCTCGTCAATACAGCTGTCGTCAGAGGGACTAGGACAGTGGAGCCTCTCATAGCTAGCAACTTGATGCAAACTGACAATGTTTGTTCAGCCACTGAACATACACTTACCAAGTAAACACATTTAACAACTTGATTTGGAACAGAGCATCATTTTGTTGCATTAAGGTGCATCTTTAATTGGAGGTAACAATCTAGTAGCCCAATGTTACAAATGTATATAATAGTGTCCTACAGAAATACTGTATTTGTCATGCCAGCTTCAGCCATAAATCCACCTTTCCTGTAGCATCTTCTCTGCTCTATTTCATTGTTCCTCATTTAGTATCTTCATATGTTTGTTTGTGAGGAAGTCAAGAAAGGGAATATTACAGATGGCTTTGTGAATATTCATCACTGTGATCTCTCTTGGAGTCCTGCAGGGAACGCATCAGAATGTTTTTATAAGACTGAAAAAGACACGTCCATAAAGCAGCAAGACAAATTTAATATTTACTAACAGGGAGAAAAATAATAAAATCAAAAACAGGATAGAAGAGCAGGTGTTAGAGCAACACAAAAAAAAAACCATTAAAATGTCACAGCACAAAAGAACCACTCTCAAATGATTAGAGGAAACATCTTGGGCACTGGCACAGCAAAACGAAGTGCTGAAGTATTAATTCTTGAACTTCTGTAGCATAGACTCTGTGTACACAGTTACATTATATATATTACAATATTTATATACTGTGTCTAGGTAATATTTAAACTAAGCATTTTCTCATAGTCTTACTTTTTTCCAGTTTCATGTTGCCAAACAAATCAAATGTGGTCCAATGGTTACCATTAAAATCGCTCAGTCTCTGAGCCAGAAAAGTGTATCAGTAAAATATAGAATATTTAGGTTGTTAAAAGTCCTGGCGGGCCATGGGTAAGTTGTCTGCATGGTAACCTGAACTGGATGAGAGAAGATCCTTCAAATACAGCTTACAAGTTAACAAGAGGCAGAAAACAAGTTATCTGCCTCTGAGTGTGGCAACACCAGAGAATCCTGCCTCAGATTTTAATGTCTATGTTTCCACTCCTTTGCCACTATGGAGCTAGGAGATGACAAACCCCTGTAGTTCATGCGCACACACTGCCCTGTATCATCTGGACATCTGTTGCTCACATGGGTCTGAGCCACACAAAATCTGACAAAATTCCTCAAGCAGTTCAGCCCCTACTGCTGGCATAAGTGGTTCAAGTGCTGTACCTGTTTTGAGGAGCAGTCTGGTATGCCACTGCTAGTGCTTGCCGTAGGATATCACTCATAAGCTGTTCAGTGGCCTGTGACAAAAGGCAACATTAGGTGACAGCATTACGAAAAGAAGAAAGCAACATGCTATTTGCTAGACTGTCAGTGTAACTGATCATCTGAAAATCTGGCTCACTTCAATCCTGTATTAGTCAGCACAGGGCAGTTTAAGATGCCCAAGTGACTTTTATTAGCACAGTGATGAGAACTGAGCATACATATAACAGAAAGAGGCCTGTAGATGCACAGAGCTCATGACTGCAACTGCCCAGTCTGGTTTCTCTCTGGACCTGCAGAGTACATGTGCACAGCAGGATAGAGGGATCCAATGTGCCACAGTCTGCGGTTCAGGGAGCATTTTAGGGCCCAGCCTCACACACCAGAGCTTGTTTGTATGTTGCAGATGCCAGATATTTTGCTGGGACTTGGTATATGCTTGTTAGCCATTCTCTGTGCCCATCGGCTTTGCATCAAGACACACAAAAACTTCCCATCCTGGACAGCAGGCACACAGCAGCCGTAATGCCCTACAAGCTTGGCTTAATCAAGGTTCAACAAAAAGTCAATTAGGGCTCTTGGCTTTCTGAGCCTATATCAAGACTATAGCAGCAGTTTCTGTGATTTTTACTCAGGAGAGCTGGTATAGCTAAACAATTATACTGGAGCAATCTGACAGTTACAATTTGTGTCTGAAAACAGATATATCTATATCTGACTTCAACTACAGTAAGTAACTGACAAGGCAGTAGAAGTGTGCATGCACGTACATGTGTAACCTGGAATCAATTAGCTTTTATAAAACTGATCTGCTGATAAGCAGCAGACTGTATAAACAACCTAAAAAATCATTTTTGGCTTGAAATACAACAGAGCACTGCTAAAAATAGTCTGTGTTAGCCTTCAGTCCAAACTTGAGAACTCCAATTCCATCCTGTTCAAAGCTTTGGTAAGAAACAGTCTCTGCTTTTCCAAAATTGAGTATGACAGATAAATGGTTTCTTATCCAATGGAGAATTGCTACTGACTTCAGGAATTTGGCAGTCTCCCAGTAGAGACAACCCAGGCAAAAAGGAACTCAACGTTATTTAGGAAAAAACAGCTAATCCTCTTATAAAATAATCAAGTCTTATAGAACTCTGGCAGATTTTTTCCCCCACAATTCTAAAAGGTAGGACAAACAAGGTGGTACTGTCAAAGTTAAAGAGGAGCCAGTCAGTATCTTACTGGAGGTTAGAATCCGCAAATCAGTATCCTGTGTCCAAGCCAATAGATCACTTAGGAAGCTGGAAACACACACACATAAACACATGACTCCAGCTATGTATGTTTCTATACATTCACATATATTGTCACCAGACTCTGCATCTCCTTATTTCATAAATGTGTATTACTATGGATAGCCCATCTTTTTTTCCTACACTACTGGGTTAATACATTTATAGGAAAGTTCTTATTGTAAGTAAGATCTTACCTTTAAAATCATATCTTCTATTACTGACGCATAAACATTCTTTTGTACCTCAGCAGGCTGAAAAGAAATCCCTATCTATAAAATACAAGAAAGGAAAAAGAATTAGTATATCAAGTAACACAAACCACATTTTGCTACAGATGAGATTGCAATGATGTAATAGAAACAATCTGTTATAAAGGGTATTTAAAAAAAAGCAAAAAAGCTCTGCAGAACTTTCAGGCAGTATAATCTCAGACTTCATTTAAAAGAATTCTGGAGAAAATGAAGCTTGAACATTACAGTAGCCTGCAGAAATGCCTCTCAAACACAGAAAAAAACAAAAGCAGATTTTCATTTTTGTTGCAAAGTCCACACAAAAAAACAAGTTGTATTGGGTATCTTTGGATTACGAATAGAAGTTCCATTTTAAAACCGTACATCTACTCAGTCCATGTATTCATAATCTTCCCTGCACCTAACTATGACAACTGAAACAGCTTTAAACAGTACTCCTGGCACAAAAGTTCTGCATCGGAAGAGTTTCATCCCCCAGTTCCACTCCCATCATGCCTGTGCCCTAGTCACCTAGCAAGAGACTGGATACACTGCAAACCAAAGCTTCATCCCTTGACGTCAGCATCTGAGGCAGACACACACTCTTCTTTTTTCCCCACATCTGCTGCAAGGAAACCCCTCCTGCTGCTCCTGTCTCTCAATGGAGAGCACTCTTTCCTACAAGCTGAGTAAGCCCCCTCCTCTCCTTCCTGCTGCTGGGAGAGAAGATCACTTTCTCCCTTTCTTTTGCTCTACTCTGAGTTGGGGCAGGGGGAAGAAAACGAAGCAGTAGAGAAGTTTGCTGTGATCTTTAGCTTTACTACACCCCCTCTTTCCAGGAGCAGCACTGGTCCAAGCAACAAGCCCAAATCTTCCACAAGACAGGACAGGAGGCATTCAACGCTAGTGCTTCTTTTCCCTCATTTCCCCTTGCTGCTAGCCTTCCAGAACAATTTTTCTGGTGGTAAGCCCTGCTACACAGCTACTCTGAAATGATCTCCCAGCTGGCATGCTTCACTTCTGCCAGCACTGGCCACCTGAGTGTCATGAACCAGAAGGTCAAATTTATCCAGGCCATTAACAAAAGCCTTGATAAAGTATCCAGAGGCCCATACAGATGAAAGAAAGGCACCTAAATAAATGCAAGGCCACAACTAGCCGAGCAGCAGTTCATATTAGCTTTATGATTCAGTAATTACCTTCTCTGCTGCGTCCCTCACAAATTCTGATGCCGGCAAGGAAGCCAAATAGAACTTCATCTCCTCCTGTTTCTCCTCCTGTTCTTTTTTAATGTTTATTTTTAATGGCTCGCTAAAGTTGAGCACATCTACTTCCTCTTCATGTTCTGGTTCTCTTTTCAGAAATTGCTGTAGTTCCTCTAGTTTTCGGCACAGATCCTCACCACTGCTGTAAGACGAAGGGCATTCTGAAAAAGAAGCAATCAATTAAACAAATGATAGATTATGCAAAGCTGCTTACAAACAAATGCACACCCAAAATATGGTAAGAAATTAAGGTAATTGGAAGTTATTTTTGTAGTTCCTACCAAATATATGGATGAACAGAAACGCAGACAGTCATTGAGAGCCTTCTAATTACGTCTTCATTACACTTATAGTGCTCTCTCTCATCTGCCCCTACATCAGTCAAGAACGCTGCACTTTGAACAAAACTAGGCTCCTAAACATTCTCACAGAAGCTTTTTTGACAACTGGCTAGGCAGTCTGATGCTTCAACTTGCTTGGAGAAGTGGAGTTTTACTATGTAACCACCATGTAGCACTAAATCACCTTTTACATTATGACAAGTATTATCAAGATCTTTAAGTAAAAAAATCAGAAGACAGATTCCCAGTGGAATTACAAAACGGTAACCTCTTTGCTGCATGATCAACATGAACCAGGAAAACCTTTTATGAAAAGCTAAGCAGTAAACAGATTCTTTTCTTCAAAGACAAACACAAAACTAGTTATTTAGACAAAAAGATTAAAAGGTGGATGTATGCTTCCTTCAACAATTGCAATGCAGGACCAGGCTTAGCATAGAATACTTCTGTGAAATACAAGGACTTCAGGTATGATCAGGACAGAAGAATATTCAGCTTTGGGAAAGGGATTATCTGAAGGTGAAACAAGGGAGCTTCACTGAAAAGAATGGATGAAATTAAGGATGTATGTTTAATACATTCTACAATAGACTGTGGAGATCCCAGAGCTACCTAGTGGACTAACGTAGCAGCTGTAGTAACACCACACGAGGCTTCACACAGGTCAATTCACTTCACTTCTGCAGGTGAATTAACCCCCACTGTGCTCCACGCTGCTGCTGCTGCTAGACAGACTTTTGTACCTGAAGCTCATTCACACTGTTTGCACAGTAAGTCTTTGAACAGAGGCTAGGCTTACCCAATACTTAGTTTGTGTGCCTACTCATGATTACACTCCAGGTCTGGAATCACCTCTCATAACGTTTGTCTACACTGGGCCTCCAAGGGCCCCAAAGCACAATGAAAGCCAGAAGAGGCCCCATAGAACATCAAGATTGGTACACGAGGGACTTCACTTGTATACTTGCTCTTACAGTCTCCAATTTCTGTTACTCCAGAGTGAATTAAGTAAAAAACAAAAACAAACTAAAAGAAAGTAAGAAACCCTCTCTCCTGAAGAAGCAGCACATGGGTGAGCATATCCATTCTTAAGCCAATTCAACCAACAGTGCCTTTGGCAAAAAGGAGTTTTCGGTCCCTGCGTGCTCACCTGGCTCACTGTCTATCTGTGTCAGCACATCTTCAATCGAGTCCTCATCGTTCCGCAAGGTCTCAGGGTCAGGTGGAGTGTAGCCATGGCATCGACACCAGTGCACCACGTGCTTTGTTTTCAGGGGTGTAATGCTGTGAAATCTGGGGTGCTTCTCTATGATTTCTTGAAGGATCTTTCTCACTGTCATTGCTCGTTGCCACTGTGAAAAAACAAAGGGAAAGCTTATCACATTGGCTGAAATGTTTAAGGCTAGACTATGACCCAGAACAATAATCCAGGTTGCAAGGAAAACAGAAGAAACATGATTTTCTTAGAAGTCAGCATGACAAGGAGAAAAGAAACAAATGTGCGAGATGGTCCTAATCCTGTTATTTTTGGCAGTTCCGGGCAGCTCATTTAAACTCTGCTTTCTCATCCAACCAAAAACTCAAGAAAGTGCGGCATACATTTCCAAGGCCCAGACACGCTTGCCTTGACTTGAACCGTCTCCTCTTCCAAGTAACATCTTAAGACGGCATAATGCAAGCCAGCCACTAGAGCAAAAGATGCTTCTCAAAATTTTGGCTAAACTCTTTGTTCACTTGCGTAGGTGCCAGCAGGTCTAATCAGTTTTACCATTTTCCTTGTAAAAGTCCATAGCAAGATGATAAAATTATTAAGATACATGAGGAAACATAACAACCAGAATACAAAAAGATCCAGACTAACTGAAATATTTATCTTTGGTGAAATGACAAGCTATGACATAGTATCTCAGTACTAGTACTCTCCATCCTTTTCCTACAGAAAGCAGCCACAATCCCACAAAAATATGGACAAAGTATGTAGCGGAAAATTCCCATGATCGCAACGTGCCACAGAGGAATGATGAGGATAAAGTGGTAACAGGACAGTTTGCGAAAGTTCTGATCTTTAAAATGTTTCAGAAACACTTTACTTTGAATCAACTGAAAAGTGACCTTCAGAGTCCCTTCTGCCTGAGAAAGGCTCCAGACAACAAACTGGATCATTAGTCGAACAGAAATCAGTGCGTCTTGCAGTAAGGAATGTTTCCATTTAAAATGTGACAGACTGCTTCAGAAAACATAAACAGCCAACAAAAAGGAAGGTTCTGTAATTCAGAAGTCCCTCTCGTGTCCCTAATGATTGCTTACAAAACAAAGGAGGAGAGGATTACCTCAGCTGCCCTCCTCTTCCCAATATTCCAGCTATAATACTGTTCCACTGAACTGGCACAAAAAGAGTTTGCGTCTTCACCTAGAAAACAAAGACAAAAACAGTATTAAATTTCAGTACGTGAAATAAAATACATTCTGGTTCCGATGTTATTTAGTGATGAGGAAGGAGGAAATGTGTTTCTGTTGTAGGTTCAAGGACCATAGCTCTTACAAATGCTGTGCTCGCTCTGAGAACTGCACAGGTGTGTGCAGCACACGCTATTCTTTGGATGCAGAAACAGCATCACTCTTGGTCAGGATACACAGACATCTGCGGCTATGGGCTGTTTTAACTTTCTTCTCCCCCCTCCCAAACTGTAATGATATTGACCTGTAAGTCTGTCTTACTGGTCAAACTCTCTCTCTTTGGAAGATATATATATGTAGATATATATTTGCCAACAAATTACAACATAAAAGTGAAACATTGAAAATGTTTCCAGGCAAAAACAAAACGATGAGGTTCAAATCCCGAGCAAGGGATTCATGAATGCTATTGTAACCCAGAGATGTATGTAATGAAAGCTACACTGTGCTGCTCGCTCCTACTTTGCTTACTGTGTTTATCTTGAGAGGGTCTGTGCTACCTAGTCTCCAGGATCACTTGTTCAAAATGCATTAGTTGCCAGAGAAAGATGATATATTTTCAGCTATATACACGAGGAAGAGGTATGCAATTATACAGATTAAAACATTTCAGTGCAAACTACCACCTTTAAAAAAACAAAACCAAACAAAACAAAACATTCCAATGTTGACCTGTTACCATATTTGCAAGTATTTCTGAAACTCTGGCATAAAACAACAACAAAAAAGCTCATCTACTAAGGACAAAACCAAGGAAAATGAGGACCTACTTGCAGCCATTATGCGAGGCTTGTATACAAGCTATTTCTAATTGAAAAACAGATCAAAGTTAACTGCTGACAGCATACTTGGCTTTATTGGAAGAACCTAATTCTAAGCATCTTTGGAATAACTCCTGGAGTAAGCTCTCTATGAGAATGGATTCATTTAATTCCACCTTTTAGTAATTTTTGCAGCTACAGAGTATGCGAGGCATTCTGTTGATACATTGAAAATAGAAAGCAAAGCCTTTTCATTCACTGCTTACTTTTTTCAGCAATTAATGGAACCTTCTTCACTATTGCTGTTAAAAGCTGCTGGATGTTCTCCAAATATTCTATGCTGCAGGGGATAAAGAGAATCACAATGAAGAATACTGTTGGAAGTAATGAATTAGACGCAAAAAGTTTCAAAATCACTGCATGGTTTAAAGCCCAAGGCATTATAGCAGTACTAGCGTGAGGATAAACCGTTATGCCCCAGTTTGGAGAAGGTATTTAAAGCAGCCCTTCCTCTTGCTGAAGCATCCACACCTGCAGCTGCATTTGGCAAGCTGAACAAACTGAAGACAGGCTTTTTGGGACAGGCTTGGAAGAAATCCCTGCATCATCTCACAAGCTGCAACACTATTCTGTGGGATAAGCAGCACCTGTTAGTGCAGGCTGTCTCAGGGGGAACATCAGACACTGCATAGAAAGCTTTATACTTTCTGTTGGTGTTCATCAGCTGATCGTCTCTTACAATGCTCTGTTACAGGGAAAGGTTGCACTCAGTGGCTCTTTTGATGTCATTCAGAACATCTGCTTTAACATTAAAACTTGTGCTAATGGGAATTTAGGTGAATCTTACTTAACCAGTCAAACTGTATTTAACTGATGGAAAGTACAGTTCTGGCCAGCTATTTTATACTGTTATTTTATAACTAAGATAATTTCCATTGTGTAGCGACTTGAGATTTATTCTCATCTCCTATACACACCCCCCTCTGTCAGGATAAGGCCTACAGGGATGTATCAAGACAACAATGCTTTTCAAAACATGGAGATGGGGAAGTAAGCCACTGGAAGAATCAAGAGCAGAAGGACATCCTACACATTACAAGGAATTTCCAGAGAAAATTTTGGAAACTGAGTCTTGGTGAAAGTCCAGTAAAAAGTACTTGCAAGAAGCATCACAAATAAGGCACTGGACTTCACAGAATCCAATGAACAAATACTCCAATGATAATTATCATCTAATTCCAATTCTGAACTGAGGGAGCCATCATATTAAGTAATTACAGAAGTATATGCGCTTAAGAAGACTAGAGCGGCAAGAAGAGAGACAGTTCTACTTATTTCAGATGCTCCCTTTTTAACCTGTAGTTCACTGGGCACAGTTTGACCTCAGTAAAAACACACAATGGCAAATGGGAATCGTGGAAGTGTTGGATGATAAAGAGGTCTTAGCAGCTTGAGATTTTAGCAAACCCCAAAACAACTACAAATCTTTAAATATTTTTTTCCTTTCCAGAAGCCCTGAAAACAAATCCATTAACAAAGAAAATACTGCAACACTGTCTAAAACAAATGCCAGCCAACAGGATTAGTACTGATACAACTGTGTACGTGACAGAAGATTTTATAATGTATTTCTAGGTCAAACTTTTAACAATACCACATGCATTCCTAGAATCTCCTCCAACTCCCCTGGAATTTCAAAGATCAGAAATCTTTATAGAGAAATGAACAATTACTTGATAACGTAATTCCCAAGTTCTGAACTGTCTTCTGTTTTTACTGCTGCTTGACCTTCTTGAGTATCCAGAGAACTGCAGTTTTGTCCTGTTGAATCAGGCTCCATCTTAACTTCAAAGAAACAGAACAGATTTCAAAAGACAAAAAGCACCTGTCTGCTTGATAAATAATGTCTTGAGTGAGACTTCAATAAGACTAAGCGTCTTACATTACCTAATGTAATTACTTACTTAATAAGTAACATCACCTAATTTGTTGTTTGCATTCTACTTTTAAGCATGAACAAACCTGACCTTGTGAAGAATATATTCCTCATCTATGCTGAAGGAAAGCCACCAGAACATGACCAGCTCCCCCTCCAAATCTCAACACGATGACATCTCATCTCTTTTAGAAAATATGCATGCGCATAATCAGTTGCTGATGATTTGCATATGACTGTCTGATCTAAACTGAACTGCTTAAAAAATGCATGCTGGCCTTTTTGTAAACAAAGAGCTGGACAGAAAACTACTAACAATTTTAGCAGGAAGTGGCATTTCAAAGTGACATCAGTGAACCTTCTCACATCTAAGACAGAACTCTAGTGAGGCAGGAGGAGAGAGATGTTCCTAACCCAGAACAGCCAGGCAGTCTGGTCATTCATCTGGTATGGGAAAGTCACACAACAGTTCTGTAAGAATTGGATTTTCAGTCACTATTTTGAGGACAACAGTGACTGATTAAATACATGCTGCTCTTTGCTTTTCTGCAATGATGGATTGAAAAAATGAATGTCTATAGTACTTCTAGCTTTTTAGAACATCCTCTTTCCTCTCTGTACTTGCCTATGCTTTGGGCTTTGTTGAAGCAGAAGTCACTGTTAATTTCCCAGTCCCCAGATGCTATTTTAACTTCATTTAAACCCTGCTAACAACAGAAATAAAGGAACCCACAGTCACAGGGCCTACTCTCAGAGTCAGGCCACTTGCATAAAGCAGCACTGGCATATTTCTACTACTTATCTTACTGAGAAATTCCTTGTTACCTTTAGTGACGGATGCTGCAGAGGGACTAGGGACAACCGTACTTGCTGATGTGACAGCTGTAACAGCTGAAACTTTGCTGGTAGAAAGTGACTGTATCACTGGAGTGAAAAAAATAATAGGACAAATTAAAAAAAAAAAAAATCAAACTTTGACAAATAACCATATTCAGAAGCAACAAAATGATTGCAACACAAAGTTTAGGGATAAATTTCCTTGCTACATTTTCTTCTATTTCTAACCTTTGGACCACGTATGCCAACAGTGACCAAGAGCTACCCTATATCAAAGGGGATTTTCAAATACCAGCTGTCATTCTCCTCTGCCCTTTACCTTTGTTCATAGGCATGAGTATAGTCTGAACACCTCCAGAAGCTGTGTTTACACCGAGCTGTTTAAGCTGGCTGGGAACTGTCAGAACAGCCTGCTGTGGACTAGACTGATTTGAGTGGATTTTTAGCAACCCTGCAAGAAGAATGGAAGACAAAACGTTAAATAAAACACACCATTTTGTTTATCTCCAGTTATTTCTCTCCTTTTCTGCCTGAACTAGGATGGCAGCTAAGCTACCACTGCCACCCTCTTAACAAGCCACAGTTCAGTGAACTGCCCGACAAGTTTTTACTGACATGGATGACTGCTGAAGTACAGGGATGCATTATACGCTGCACAGCGCTCTGATATTTGTGAAACAAGTTTCCTAATTACTTAAGTAATCTTAAGCAAAAGTTGATGTAACACAAACCTTTCAAATGAAGCAGGTTTAGCACAGAGTAAAACACTCTTATCGGAACAAGACAAAAGCAGTTAGAGCATGACTCGAAGCTCTCCTCTCCTTTCCTGTGCTCAAGTATCTGGTAAGCCAGTGAACAACAGCTCTGTTGTACCTACACAGCCCCTCTCACCTCTGCAGTTAGCAGAGGACAATCAACCATGCTTTAACTAAATGGTGAACCCAAGTCTGTGCAGCAAGTCTGATGAAGAACATACCTGAACTGAATGTCCCATGTCTTTCTGCTACAAGCACTGAATGCATCCATAAGGATGGCTAATCAAGCTATGAAGCACATTAATGGGAGGATTGATTTAAATCACTGATTTTAGTCAAGGCTAAAAGAACAAGCAGGACATTCTGGTATTAACAGCATTAACAACGGCAGCATCCAGTGACTTTGGTGAAAACTAGCATGGCTCCAAGCTGAGCCACAGGGCAATGGGTGAGGAACACTCATCTCCTGTTCCTCTAGCTCTCTCCTCCACAGTGATGACATGCCGAGCCACCAGAACCAGGACTGTGATACAGGCCTATGTCTATCATTTCTACTAGCAAACTGGCTATTTTCCACATAATTTCATTTAATGTCTTGATTGAATAAACTTTTATTCAGATCATGGACATTTAACAGGATTTTATTTCAGAAAACTGCGAACAACACGCTTATTAGTTTCATGGTGATAATTTTATACTCACAATTTGTTTCAAGAAAGTTTCTATTCCCCCTATAATCTATTACTATTGTTTAAGAAATGTAACTGCCTTCCAAGTACCAGACGTGCCAAGTCTGGCAAAGATGTCCCTTGGTTTTGGAAGATACACAGCACTCGTCAGTTAGACATTCAACACTGGGCAAGAAGGCTAACCTACTACTAACAGATCATTTTTAAACATTATAGTGCATTCTGGTTAAGATTCATTTAAATAAAAACCTGTATTTTTAGAATATCTGATGCTACACATTTCGGCAAAACCTTTTCTTCTGCCTCCAGCCTTCTCAAATGCACAGCCCCACAATGTCCAAGCTCAGTGGCTGCTGGCTCCCTCTTTGAATACACTGCCCCCAAGCAGTTCTTCTGTTGTTAAACAGGGATGTTAAATAGTGAACCAATGCTCTTTGGGGACAGTCAGTCTTCAGAAAGCGATTAAACGTTCATGGTTTTGCAACTCTCTTTCCAGAACAGTTTCTCACACTTTGAGGAAGTGCATCATTTAAAAGCGTGGCTTGGGGGATGTCCCAAGTGTGTGCTACACAGATGTGTCAGGACAGCATGGCAAAGGAACCAAACAGCAAGATAAGTAAGAAGGGACATTTTCAACTATTCCTATTAGCCTGATGGGTGGGTGACATTGCTCATTGCAAACAAAAGGAAAATTTGAGACTCTTTTCGAAAAAGTTGCCTTTAAAAATACAGATATCAAGAATTCTAACACAGTATTCTTTTCCAGACACTGAAATAACATGTTTTCTAGCAATTGCTTCTTTTGGGATCCTTGAAGGAATTTGCTTTTAACGATGAAGTCAATGCCTCAGGTTTCCAAAAAAAAAAAAAAAAATCCAGATGATATTCTTATACTTATATGGCAGCCTTAATCTGAAAGCTATTTAGAATGGCATATTTCCCACAAAACACCTTGCTGCTTTGTTTGGAAAGAGGAAAATACTCAACTGCTTATTGCAGAATTGCAGCAGTCTTAACAGCTTCTGTTGTTTACTTTAAAGCTTTGGAAAACAGTGTGATGAAGAAAGGAGGAGTTTGGAAGACTGTGTACAAAGGAAATGAGAAGAGCTGCTTTCAAAAGACACTGTTAGATGGGCTGTGTGTAACTTACTTTCTCAATTTTGTCAGTTCAAATGAACATTACATGCCAGCAGGTTAAATTACAAGTCAAAATGAAAATTTCTGATTTTAACTCATGATACTCAAATGAAACCTGCTATATTTGCTCTCCATAATACAAAAGATACTGGAAGAAAACAAAACTAAATAAGGAAAGCACCCCCCTATATAGAGGTGGTCCATCTTTATTGCTTTATCAACTTGAAACGTTCCAGATCCAATCTACCTCATCGTATTCAACAGATTTTGACTTTAAAACATTCACTACCCCTTAATCAACACCTCTCTCCTTTCCAAGCCAAACAGAGCAGATGCAAAGCCTCAGAGCCAAATTCTGCTTATGCAACTTCTCCAATTTCAGTGGCAGTTCACTTTCACAAACTGAATCCAGTCTGTAGTATATCCGGTATCTTGACAGTTTCAGCATTCAGTGGTACATTGTACTCTTGAACAAGCAGAATGCATCCTCCACAGAGGATGTGGCATGAAAACTAAAATCCCTCTCCAATACCAATGGTCAGCTTGCACTGTTATTTGTATCAGATGCAGTCAATTCACTGTATTAGGATGCCAAACTATTTACGTATCTCTTTGCCCAATCCAAAAGTTATCCTAACAAGCTATGTTTTAGAAAGCATGACTCTTCTTTCACCCATTCACAAATGCAGATGACTCTACATTCTTCCTTTTACAGTGAAGACATCTAAAGACCTTGTACCTGATTCTAACTTTCCATAGGAAAGGCACGAAGGGAGTTTAATACCTGATACTGCAGCTTTTCCAGTCACAGGCGTTGCTGTAGTCACCAGAGAAGCAACACTTACAACAGTAGAAGTAGCAGTCTTATTCACTACTGATGAAGTAGATTGGCTCTGGTTTACACAGATCTGGTGTTGTTGTCCAGATGTTTTTGCTGTAGGAGCTCCAGAAGATGATGAACTGGAGCCAGCATTATCTATTTGCTGCATAAAAGAGGAAGATAGTGACAATATTCCTTGTCATTTCATAGATGATTCAGCAATAAGCACCAGGAGGGAATATCTAGAAGTAGCAAAAGCAAAAGTCTGTTCACCTATCATTAAGAAGCAAGAAATTCACAAGCATGTATCAAAAAGCCCATACAGAATGATACGGTACATATAGAACGGAGACTGTTTCAAGCAGAAATATCATGAATTTGTGCACACAGAAACTGCTACCATGACTGCTTTGATGGTATCTGGAGCCAGGTTCCTTAACTCCAGCAAGCAGGTAAGCCTCCAGATCAGAAATCTGGCCCAGGAATGTTTCATATTTCCCTGCTGCTCAGAAGCCCAGAGGTCCCAGGAGAGGAACTGAGCTAATCTGTTAATGCAGGTGTCTCCACTGACTCAGACAACAGACCGTGTTTTGTCACAATGTTAGCCACAACCTAGATCTTATATATACTTCTGTCATACAAAGAAATTCAAACAGAAGTCACAACTGTTCTTTCTGTGCTAATTTGCACATTATGCACTGTCATCATTTTTGCCATTTATTGGCAAATTAAACATCTTAATCGACTTCACAGAGACTGCAGCTCTTCTGCTCTTCAGTTAAAGAAACTGATCTGCGTGGTTGACACTGAAAGTATTATTTTGGTTAGACAGATGTGAGGCCTTTCCGCACCTGCTCACCAGAGCTGGAAAGGCTCTGACACTCATCAACTCAGTCCTCAGGCAGATCCTAGCATCCTGGCTGCTGCGTGTCCTAGGCAGGGACAGGCAGGTCTATAGGGTGGTCATAACTGTCATTAGGGAGTCAGGTGGGGGGCAGGGGGAAGGTTGGGATAAAGAGGTTGGATGGAAAATTTAAATCTCTGCAGCTTCACTGACAGCTGTAAAAAGAGTGAGTAGCATTTAAAGCAGATTTCAGCATTTTCACCGTTATGTGCTGTGTATGCCAGGGTTCAGCTCTCTAAGGGAAGCACGGCCTCAACTCTCAACTTGTTTAATCTTTGCCTCCTCATAGCTAGCAGCAGGAAGGCTGGGAAACCCTCCCAGTGAACTACACACTTTCCTCTTTGCTGCCTCATCCCCACCTCAAGAACTCTATCTCCACTCCTGGTGGACAACCTGTACCAACTGGATACATGGCTGCATCCCTGCTCACTCTAGGAACACAGATGTTTTACTTCTGACCTCACTCCATGGCAAAGCACCTCATTCCTAGGCTGCACTGTTACGACACCCCAGGGGCAGGGAGGAGTGACATGTTTTGAATGCGGTCAGAACCAAAGGGCCATGAATCTTTGCCACTGTGAAATCTCTTCACGACAGATTGGGCACTAAGCACTGTGGACAGTCTGTCATCTCCGAGTTAGACCTACAGTCTAACTACTGTTGGCTTTCACTAGCCTACTGGATGCAGATCTTCAGGCGTTTTACATCCTTCTACAAATTTTTGAGCTAGTGACAGATTTGGCATTTATAGCCTGTGTAGCCCAAAAATCTCATCTGTATGATTGCAAATGATGTTTCAGATAAGGCCTTTCCTGCCTACCTGAATTTTAAGATTAAAAGCAAGAAAGTGCAAATTTTAAGAAAACCTTCTTCCCTTGCTTCTTGCTTCTTCAGATATTTTACACAGAACAGCAAGCAATAGATCAGCAAAGAAGTTAGTTTTGTATACTGCACTGGAACACAACTAAAAAGCAGATAAACCAACAATGCTGACTGGAAATAAGAATAGCAATAGATTAAAAAGCAGAAGTCTCACTTTCCTGGGGATTATACTGGCTAGGATGCAAATATCACATTACAGTACATTGGCAATGTTGCTTCTCACCTGGGCCACCCCATTTGTGGGAAGGGCCATGGCAGGAGCAGCAGCTGTCGTGATAACACCTCCTGATACTCTCAGCACAGTGGTGCCAGGTTTGGAGAGCTGGGATGAGGCAGGCACTGATTTCAGAGACCCATCTGATATTTTCATCAGTGATGTCTGTCCACTGGGTGCAGCCTTTGAAAAGAAATTCTGTGTAACGTAAAAGGTATCAATACCGTATTTGCTGTTTTTTGTTTGCTTGTTTTTTAAACATGACAAATGCTTTTTATATTACTGGAAAATATTTAAAAAAAACTTTTTTCAGTGAAAAAGGTATTCTGTGATAAGAATAGCTGGAACAAAATTACCGCCTCAAATTCAACTTTATCAAGCTGTTGTCCTTAAAAAAACATGCCTACTAATTTTGAATTTTGGATAGTCTTCAGGCACTCTTGGTGAGTTTGAGTTTCATAGGGACTATTCAGTACTTTTTAAAAGAAGGGCCTATGAGGGATCTCAAGATGATCAAGGCCAAAAGTTTTTAAGAGATTTAGCAGGTGATCCATTTCTAAGGTTCAAATATTTAAGCACATTTTTGCACATACCTGTATTCACTCCTCTAATGCCATATCATTAAGAAATCCTGGAGTACATTTACAAACTAGCTTACACATGACGTAATTTGAGAATATCAACACAAGCTAGAAAACTGTGGTCCAATATCTGCATATAAAAGTACACCTTCATACGCTTTCACAGTGCAGCCATCACTGTAATTGTACAAATTAAAAACAAATGACTACGAAAGAGGAAGCTCTTATAATGTGCAATTGCAGTTCCTACATTTTATCCTACAAAATGCTGACTGGTAAGAGAAACACATCATTTGCAAGTTACCTGTGTAAATAAAGCAGTTTTCTGTCCAGTTATCACTTTCAATGCTTGTCCTTGTGTAGAAGATGCTCCGACTCCTACATTGCCCTGAACAACTGATGCTGGCGTCAGCTGCTTCCCAGAACTCTGGGGAGAAGGTTGGCCAACCAAAAAGGTGCCCTGTTCCAGAAATAAGTCAGGGAGGTCAGCATTTGAAACCACAGTTAAGAGTCAACCGAAGTCTAGGAGTGTCAATATAGGGTAAGTGCCAATACAGCCACAAGCCTGCAGCTGTAATGGAACAGCAATATTTGCAGGTGTTCTGTGATGCAAAAGAATACTTTAAACAGAAGGTTTTTGATGTTCTTTCTGTACTGCATAATCACAAACACTTGGAATTAAAGAAGACAACAAAATTTGAATTCCTCATCTTTGCTGACCCCACTGAAAGGTCTGAAGGGAAGTCCCCACTCCGTCCACCTCCAAGCGCAGGAAGCATTCAGCGCCACAGAACATTTTGCCTTCTAAAATTATGCACTGTGGATGATTCTGCACCCAGAGCTGGACATAGCCTTCTCAGTGCAGAACACTTTCTGATGCAAAGGTAAGGGTGAAAAAGCTACAGTTCCCTGTATCCTTGGAGGCATCCACTACAATTTAACACACCTCATGCTCTTAAAGTTCATTCTTTGTGACAACTGCTGCTTAACTTGCAAGATCAGAGAGGCTACTGCCGGGCTACGCAAAAAAAGTCAGAAACTGAAGCACTGTCACCTTCTCACTTCAAATGTATTTAGTCCTCCCACAAAGGCTATATATTCTGCTCAGCACGCAGAATCACAGCTAGAACTGGAGGCGCGCACTCTAACAATCTACCAACGGAGGCCTTGCATCCCTTCCTGTTTCACATCATTATTTAGTTGCTGTTCTTCAGAGTCTTCATTCACCTACTGTCATGTATGGATCCCTTCAAACAAGCTTCTGTTTTCTCATCTTTCTTCCTTTCTCAGCCTTGCTGTTTCTCTCTAATAACTCTCCTTTATTCCCCTATCTGTAAGGCTTTCCTAGAACTCCTACGCATCCTATTGTGTAAGATAGCTCTTCTAACATTATCTCTATCACTTCTCCTATTTTGGAGACTCTTGCTTCCCTGCCATCGTGGGCTCTTATTCCAATGTCTCTTCAACACCCACTGCTTGCCCTGAGAAAGTGCTCTGTGCTACGTTCTCAGCCTGCAAGGAGCCAAGTCATGAGGGGGTGCCACCCTGTAAGGAGAGGTGAGGGGCAGAGATGTGCAAATAGCAATAGCAAGTGGTAAAGCAGATGCCTGGCAGAGGAGAAAGAGGCAAGGGTTGCTAAAGAGGATTACTGCAGCCTGAAATGTCAATCTGCTTCAATTAAGATGCTCACGTCACTGACCTGGGGTGTCTGCTTTAGGATGTACGATGTATAGGTAAGGTGCTGTGACAAGTTACTGCTTGTGCTTTGGGTACCTCCTCCTCCTCCACTATTCGTAGAAGAACCAGATTGGAGACCTGTAACCAGAACAAAAGGCTTGACTCTTCAGCAACCAGACAATGTCAGTTGCTGAAGTATCCCTGTATATGCATGTAATTGAAAACAGCTTGCAAGATGCTTGCTGCAACATGTTAGGTAGCTGAGTAATACCCAGGCATAAACACCGTAATTACCCAGTACAGCACAGTTCAGATGTGCTGCTGTGCTCTCATAGTTCAGCAAATGCCATGAACAAAAGGAGATATGGGGGGAACAAGGACTGGTGGGCATGCAAAGCTCACTTCAGGCTGTTGTGAAATCTCCACCAAAGAAAAAGCTGTCCAACAGATAAACAGTGCTTTTGTCAGTCTTTTGCAGGTTATGAATCTGCAGCAAAAGCTCTGGAAATACTCTGAATACCAGCTATGCTGCTGGTATTTACCTTCTTAATATACTAAGCTGAATAATATCTTTTCCCCACTGTCAGTATCAGAACTCCGAGCACTTTGCACCCAATCCATTTCCCATGTCAAACCCCAGCCTCAAAAAGGAGGCATTCTGAAGAAGGCTCACAACGAAACTCTTCATCTACACAGTCCAAAACCTGCAGTATTCTTTTGCTATAGCAATAGCACGCTATAGACAAAGTATTGGCCATTAGAACTATTTTAGCAATGCTGTTTTCCAGGTATCTCACAGCAAATTTGATTCATAAGCCCATTAACAACAAAGTGTTTCTGCTGGTGTCCACAGCTGGGGGTCAAACCTTTTATTGACATTCGAATCTATTTCTTTCCCTCATTCCAGATACAGCTATCTTTCAAAGTTGGTTTCTTATGTTTCTAGTTTCTCCAGGGTCTCATTCCATTACTGATTAATAGCTTTCACAACTGCATTCAAATCTGTCTCAGTTCTGTATTATGAAAACGCAGTTGTCTCTCCCTACAGATCACAATGAAGAGTTAAAGGCAACCTTTCACTGTGAATTTTGAGGAAAATTACACTGTCTGCTTTCAGCACAGAGAAAAAGACATTGTGAGCCCTGCACGTAAACTAGTTTCATCTAAACCAGAAGACACTTACAACATCTCAGTCTTAAAAAGCTCGACGTACCGTGTTGTTGCGAACAAAGAAACCCCATCCCATCACTGACTTTCACAGTACCAGGATGCATTACAGCAAAAATGCCAAACATATTAATTATGCAGAGATTATATTATTTAACTCATTAGATTTCCCTAGCATTAACTAACTAGCATTATTCGTGGCTCGCAGTATGGCTCCTTGGGGTATCAGAAGCAGTTTTCCTTTCCCAGAAGGATTCTTGCTGTTGGTGGTGAGGTACAGTTTGGTGCCTGGTGGCAAGTTTGCCAAGTTTGCCAGGTTGGTGGCTGGTAACTGCAGTGTAGCCATCACTAGAGAGAAGGAATAAAAAGAAGTAAAATTACTGCTTACAGAGGCCGGTATGCATTGAAATCTGCACAGAATGAAAGTACCGGGAGTGGCATGCATCTAGCCTTTGATAATCCATGCTTAGCTGGCCTAACTGCAGATTAACTCTACCAGTGACGTGCACTTTGAACAGGCCTGAAAAAAACCCTCTGTGTGCAGTGCTTATGGCCGCAGGCCAAAGAAGCACAGCAGTGGGGTCTGCAGGCTTACTTGAGTCTAGAGGCCACACGGAACCTTTCAAACAGTCCAGGGTCTGAGCTAAAATGCTCAGCTAAAGCCAGCTGTGTGCAGAAGCAGGCTGGGTGCTTCTGCCCACATTCCCACAACTGTAAGCACTGAGGAAGATGTGAAGATGCAGTAAGAACAGTCTGGCTTTTGATGGTTGGGTTCATGTGTTCCTTTGAGCATCTAAGGACCACAGTGCTGGTCAAAAGTACGAGACCTGGCTCCATGGAAGTTCACCACGTCTCTAGCACATTCCCCAGCATATCCTGCTGATCTCCACGCCCCAGGGCACCTCAAACACCCACTGCCCAGGTAATTGAGGGCCAGCTGCAGATCTGACCAAACTGTGTACTCTACTCATGGAACACTGCATGTTGTAAAGTACTTGTGCTCTCTCCCCTCTTACAGATAATGAGTTAGCATTTTCTTTATTACCACACTAGCCCCAGTCAGCCTGAACTTCCATACAGATCTCTCTGTTCATTTTCAAGCTTTTCCATCACACAATTATTTTAGAGTTAAAGAATCATTACAGAGCCATCATGAGCCATTAACAAGGTGTAAAATTACTCTACCTGATCCTTGAGAAGTACTTTTCTGAGCACCTGTGGAAGCAACTTGCGCCTTTGTTATAGTCTGTACAGGCTGAGCAACAATTGTTCCTCCACCTCCACTCACGATGGCTTTGGCTACACCTTGAGTCACAACCTGTTTTGGACCAACAGCCTTTGCTACTGAAGAACTAGATTTTGCCACAAGTATCTGGCCACCACTGATAGCCACCGCCTGTTTCACTGTTGACTGTAAAGCAGAACCAACTGGAACGCCAACAACCTGCAACAAATAAGTATTGGATGATGTGCTTCTGGCAAGAGCAACCACGTGAATTCTAGCTGGTATGCTACCTCCATCTCTAGACATTTTAGGACGCTTTCTACATGTCTATTCACGTATAAAGGCTATTCATTCTGAAACAAAATTAGATTGGCAAGAGTCCAACTCCAGGTAAAAAGCAATAAACTGTTAAACACAAGCAGGATTTCAGAGTACCCACAGAAGATTAAGTACATTCAAATTACAGAGTAATTTCATTTTTCTCTGATATATAAACAACGGATTAATTCCAACCAAGGATAAACCTTGTGTTGGTGAAACAAAGAAATCCAGAGATTTAGTTTCAACTCATTCATGGGAAAAGACTCCCTGGGAAAACTATGGCCTCAAATTAGAATCTGCAAAGTGCTTCAATTTTGTGTGTTGACAATATCCGCAGGCAAATGCAGAGTTTGCACACCTGCTCAAACAGGCAAATAAGACAGTAAAAAGAGCAGTGTACTGTTGAAAATGCAAATATGTATTTACTTATGCAAAATTCAACCCCCCATACATAGTCCCTTGTGCTCAGCACGTGATCTCACTGTACGTACCATGGAAACAGGCAAGAAGGGAGAGAACTTCTGACACGTCTGTCATCTTGTCACTGCACATTTACCATGCCTTCTAAGAAGCTGTGTCACTCCTGTCACAGCAGCACTGTAACCACTCAAGTAGGACTGCTTCCACCTTACGCTACTTTTGGCCCAGCCTTCACTCCTACTCCCTGTTTGTCCTGCTCTTTTACTGTTGCAGGCCTACTGTCCAAGGAAAGCATTCACTTCCTCTTACAGAGAGACCTGGATGAGTTTCAGCAAGAGCTGATGACGGCAGCCAACTTTCTGAGTTGTCAGGATCCACTTCAAAAACACCACGATACTGTTGCAATGGGCTAGACAGAACTGGGAGATGTTCTCTGTAAACAACGAAATGCAATAGTGCCTGCTCACCCTGCTCCCTTGCCAAGGACAAAACGTAAGTGTGATATGAGCCACTCTGGGCACAGGGGGAAACTAGCTAGCCAGGGTGCTGCTGCTTGTGTCTGAGACAGAACCAACCCTATGCCCCTGGGAGAAGCATGAGGTGTTGCAATGAAACCGCAAGACAGACAGCTTACACCAAACCAAAGATGCCCAAGTACCTCGTACCTTAGACTGCACCGTCCCCTCTCCTGTGCTCACAACTGGCTTCTGCGGTGACAAGGCTAACATGTGGCTTCCTTTTACAGTGACGTACTGCTGCACAGAGGTCTGCGTGGTTGTCGCTGTTGCTGGTAGCTGGGGTTGCTGGGGCAGCTCTCCTGGCTCCTGTTTTATTATCACCTTTTAAATATGAAGAAAAAAAAAAATAAAACAAACAAACAGAAAGAAACCCAAACAACTCTAAATCACTGGGAAACATTTCTGGAACAGCTTGTCTGCAAGAAAGGGCACACTGTCAGTAACTTGGATGTGGTTCTCACACACGATCAAATGAACTCTCTAACTCACCTCCCAAGCCTAAGGTGAGAGCTGCTCCTAACATACAAGTGTGTGAGGGGGGTCTGTACTTACAGAGGATTCCAAATTTGAAAGGTGCTCACAGAAATTAAAGAATCACAGACATTGCTAGTAATATTACAAGCACTAGTCCTACTAATGTGACCCTGCAGAACGGAGCCAGAACACTTTAAGGTTTCAAATACCTAAGCACCTTCCCACTCAGGACATGTTATAAACCTTTTTTTTTCCTCTATCTTGCAAACTTATAGCTGATAATTATAGCTGTAGATATTGTAACCAGATATAGATATTGTACCTGGTTGTAGATGATATTCTCTTGTGTATAGCTCAACATTGTTAAGTGTTTCTCCGGGACAGGCCCTAAATGTAGCTGCCAAGATCAGCAACTCAGGCTGGTTTGGCTGCTGGTTTGGTGGTGGCTTTTTTTGCTTTTTTTTTTTTTTTTTGCATTAGATTGTTGTAGATACTGCAACTGGCAGGAAGCATTCTTCTACCCTTTCAGTTGGATCATCGAATATTGCCAGAAACCTTAAATTAAGGATGCATGTTTAAGGAAATATACTCACAAATGGCAACATCTGACACTCAGAAATCACTATAGCATTTTGTGAGAAACTCCTGACAGATCTACCACTGTTTACTTTTACTGTACCCCACCAAAAAATACCTTTAAAAATATCAGCCTCAATACAACAGAGACTCAAAGAAAAACAAGAAACAATGAAAGAGATGATAAAGAAGAAGGAACAGTTCATAGGAACAGTAAGCAGAGCCACTGGACAAGAAATCAAGACACATCTCTTGAGAGGTGCTAGAGAGCTCTTGGTAGCAAGAATCATTTGTTCCAGTAAGTTTTACAGGCACTGGAAGTTACACGGTTTGTGGCACAAATCAGCATGAAATGGTTGTACTAGGCTCCTTGTCCAGGCACAAAAGCCAAGAGGAATACCTTTGTAAAAGCTCCAAGTCCTCCAGTGACTGATTTGGGGCTTTGCACCTTGGAATGACTCCCAATGGGACAAAGAGGTGGCATGGTGGCAAACAGGGAATCTTCCTGCTGCAAATAGGAAGATGAGGCACAAAAATCAGTGAAACACCCAACAAAAGAAATAAAACAAGTGATCGCTAATAGAGGGTAGCATGGACAATCTGGACAATCCCAAATTACCTGTACAAATAAGCCATTTCCAAAATCAGTCAACACTTAAGTAACAAGAATGTAACATACTTAATACAACCTACAAAGCAAATTTTCTTTGCCAAATTACGTCTCCAACAGCAGTAACTGTTTCCTACCATATCATACACAAAGGACAGAAATCAACATGTGTCCCCCACCAGCTTTTTATACAAAGCATTTCAGAGCTGTAAAATTAAGGCAGGCTAATAACTGGCGTATTTTAGCCTTGAGAAGTGTGAGTGGGTATCTTATTTATGTGTGTAAATACCTGAGGGGAGGGTGTGAAGATGACTGAGCCAGACAGTGCTCAATAGTATGCAATAAAAGGACAAGAGTCAATGGGCACAAATTGAAATACAAGAAATCCTGTTTAAACATAAGCAAAACTTTCTTTTTTTTTTTTTGATGGTGATTGAACACTGGAACAGGTTGCCTAGAGAGGCTGTGGACTCTCCAGCCTTGGAAATACTCGAATCCCAACTGCACACATTCCTGAGCAACCTGGTCTAGTTGACCCTGCTCTGAGCAGGGGAGTCAGACTGGATGATCTCCAGAGGACCCTGCCAACCTCAACGACTTTGCGATTCTATGCACAACCTCAGAAAGAGAAGAATATCTAAGAAGAAACAAGTTATGGAGGGAAAAAAAAAAGTTCAATTCAAATCTGCAAGCAAAATTTTCTCAGATCCTGATGGCACACAGTCTTTCCAGGCAGAACTTATGAAGTGGCACAAACAGTGAGGCTACCTAACTAAATGGAAAAAATACCATTTCCACGCCTTGAAAACGGTACATCTTTCATTCCTGAATCTGAGGCCAGCAGAGAAGTCAAATGCATCTGAGGAAGTTTGGCATGATTATGTTTTATTAAAATATTTGTACTCTTTTACAATCAATGTGAACTCTGAGGCTGTGGTTTCGCAATCACTTAGCCCATCCTTGGGTTGGATCATGACCAAAATGCCCTCAGACTCTAAACCAATACTCCTGCCATCTTGTGCTGACACATAGAGCTGAAAATAGATTCATTTTCAACCAGATGAGTTTTTTGCTCTGGTTCACCACATAGCTACACAACTGCTAGCAAACAGGAAGAGGTGTGAAGATAAGGTTAGAGGAATAACCAGTCCTTTCAAGAGCAGCATGCATATTGGTCATTTTAAAGCGACTGAAGAAACACAGGCATAAGTCATTTAAAAAAATACAGAAAAAACTAGCACATAGTGAAGAGACGAAAAAAGTGGTGAGTTAAGCACAATCTGTAACATCACACTGAACTATCAGACACCACCTCCTCTTTAAATAGACCACAAAACTACCACTTTTCTACCATCCAGAAAACATACAGACATAAATCAAATATATTTCTGTTTACAGAGTTAGGATTTTTTTTTAAATACCTTCAGATTTCAGCTGACCTTGCCCTGGAAATAGAGGATCCAACTTTTACTAATGATACGTGCCTACTTTGACTCATTTAAAACCTTACAAAAAGAACTGTCCCAAACCAGTGAAAAATAAATGGTATTTAACATTGATAAGTAAAATCCACCAGAACAGACATGCTCTTAAAAGCTGAAGAGCCAGCTGCACACCTGACATTTTAAATGCTACTTCAAACTAATTGCTTCAGAGAGCAATCTTCAACACATTTTTCTTAGCAGATGTAGGAAGTATTTCAGTTCCAAATGCGAAAATTTGCTCTCTGCAGGCTGACTGGAAAACCTCCCCGCATTCCCCACCATATCCAGCATTAATATCCTTGTGACTCAGAGACAGGGAAATGCTCCCGATTTCAGCAGCACACCCACCACATGCTTTAAGAAAGAGCCTCACTGACGCCAATTGTCTGGCAGAAATATCCTTCCTTGTGCAAGACGTGGGAGAGATTTTATCTGAGATAATTCAGCTCCATACCTTTTGGGCTTTGCAGATTAGAAGCGTGAACCCTATTCACCACCGTTTGTTTACACATTCAGTTACTCCACTGTTTACATGGACATCTTTCTAAATGTAGGCAGTTGTAAAGCCACTAAATGATCTATTTTCAGACTGCTAGGAACAGCTGCTGCACAAAATCATGAGCCAAGTAGAGGTTTTGAGGTACGCACCTCTGGTTTAATCATAAACTGTCACTAACAGAGTGAAAAAGATCAAAGTCAGTTAAAGAAGAGCTCTTCTGACAGATAAGACATAGGGAGCTGTGCCCTTTACGGATTTCCTTGTAGAAAAGCAAAAAGATTGGTGCCTTTAACAGAGGTGTAGGCAAGTTTAATTAGAGCTGCATGAATCGATGCTATCATCTTGTATAACCACCATGTTCTCATAGGGGTACAGCTGTTCGAGTAGATCCTCATATGAAATGACAACCAAAAGGAGTTGCCTGAAAAGCAGAATTTGTAATACTAAAAAGCCCTACTGAATACGAAGTTGGATTTCAAATGGAAAGTATACACCTAACAAGAACATTACCTTGACAGCTGAGGTTACAAAGCTGCTCCCATGGGTCTTTGATACAGGAGATCCAGTCCTGTGAGAGGCCTGACAAACATTCGTCAGTTTGCTGGTTGGGCTCCCTGCGCATCGGGAAACAAAGCAGAAGTGAGGGCAAGGGAGTGATGCCACTGAACACGTGCAATTTCTTCTAACCAGAAAGGTGGCATTTCATTTCAACTTCATATTGTCCATGAGGTATACCAGTGGGAGCTGGCATGGGCACAAAACGGATCAATTTTCATTACAAATATATTAGGTCTTTGTCTCCACCACCTGTATGAAATGAAAAAGGAGACTATTTTTCGATATCTGAAGAGTTTCCCATTTGTACTTTACTCCAGCTGGACCTAGAACCCAATGTGGTTCTGCCATACTCGTGAGGCCAGCCGCTACAGAATTTGCACAGGCAGAATCCACACCGCAGACAACTTACTCTCAACTCAGCTGTTTGTTGCAAATAGTCTGGTAACTCCTGGATGACTGAGCGTATTGGTTATGGGTGTGAACATATCAAATTAGGACAGTAAATGAGCTTCCAGTCAGAATTTGCTACTGCAAACGTAGCTCCCTCCACTGCCAGAAACCCTCTGAACCTACACTAGCCTCAGACACTGGCACTGAGAAGGTTTGGAGGAAGCTGGCATGGGAGGAAAAAAGAAGGTCAGAAAAGAAGGGATACTGGGTGAGGAGTAAAGAGAGGAAGGGACAGAACAAGGTAGGAAAGAGGAAGAAATAAAAATGAGGAATGAAGACACAGGTTCCTGTGTCTTGCAGAATACTGCTCTTGGAATATTGTGCCACAGCACCCTCCTGCCCCTGCCCCCTGAGGCAGGTGGGGGTTCAGGCACGGAAGGTCAGTGACGAACCTGCCCTGTATTATTAGAGTATGTATACAACCTGTTGCTGCTTAGCAGCAGTTTGGTTACTGCTGCTGGTTTGGTTTTGTAGCTTCATTTGCCTAAGAGATGCCAAAGCCGCAGACTATACACATGAAAACATGGTAATAGTCTCTCACACAGCTGCACTAAAAAATGCACTTCAATTTAAAAGTGAACTGTGCAGCCATTTTTCAAAGCAATGGGATTTGTAAAGGCTGGCTTTCACAAAACATCAAGTTTCAGACCTTACCCCTCTTTTAAATATGATAAGCAGTTTTATCAAAAATGTCCTGGTCACTTTGTCTATCGTATCACATTACACTCAATCCCATCCGGCTGCTGTTGCCCAAAAGCCAGTTCCACATTCCCCTTGTTCCATATGGGGTCTGGTGATGAGGCTATCCGACAACAAAACAGTTTGGGGAGGGGAGGGTATTAATTTTCTGCTCTGCCGCTGATCTGATTTGGTTTTGTAGGATGCAGGGAACTGGCAGGAATACAAGGGGAGGGAGAGGCAGCAAGCAGTTTCTTTCAGGCCAGTCTGTACTTAAATCACACTAATGTAGTGGGAAACTGCACCTTTAGTGGCATTAAGACTTGCATGTCCAAACCATCTGGTGCTTCTACAGATCCTATCCTCCATGTAAAAATCACTACCAGCAGAGCACGAGTTACCCAAACCACGACAAACCATGTATGCAGAACAGACAGTCAGGATGGAGGTAAAGAAGAAACAGGAAAAAAAGCAAAACAAAAACAAAAACCCTATTGGTGAAAGAGTTTCAACATTACCAAGAAAGCCCCAAAACATACTTAAAACATTCAGCTATGCTTTCCCTACCAGTTCCCTGTGATGAAATTAAAATGGACACAACACAACAGGTGTGCTCCCTCAGAGAATGAAAAATTTCTGCATTTTCCAGCCATGCGCAATGAACAGTTTGTGTTACATAGACACTGCAGTTCAACACAAGGCTGCGAGCATCATTCCGAGATGTAGATAAGCACACACATACACAAACAAGTGTGCTCTTAAACAGACAGCAGTTCTTGGCCACAAGTCACAACAAATAGATGACTTTTGAGTGACCTTTCTTCCAGCCCCTGCACAAAGATCAGCAGTTGACTCCCATACTCATCACCCGTTTCCTGCAGTTCAGTCCTCCTCCTCTCCTGACCCCAGGCTTATGTCCCCTTTGATGAACCAAAGGAATCCAGTTAGAGGAGTCCAAACTGGCTGGAATCAGATCAGCTGGAAGTTGAGAGCAGTAACAAAAACTAACATGTCTGTTCTCCGGGTAACCTGGGTCTATTAACCATTTCAACACATCTACAGCACTGGATGTAGAACTTAGGAGTAGACCTGAAAGTTGCTGCAAGCTCCCCATGCTCTTTGTCCATATCCAAGATACAGTCCTCACCCAACCACCTGTGCACTGTTTCTGTTTAAATCTCTATTCACCACAATTTATGCAACTTTCTCCCCTTCTCTTTTTGGCTGTAAAGAACAGGCCCTCACTGAACAGAGATCTGTGAATGTGATTTGGGCTTAGATCATGTGCTGCTTCCTAAAGGGAGTTACATTAAACTCCAACATACCCTTGACCATGCTACAGGCCACTTAAAGCAAAGCAACAACACCTCTCTTCCTTTGCTGAGTTTTTTTCTAACTTCGCAGACTGAAATACTGTTATTATACTAATCATTTTAAGGGGAGAGTAAACTTGAATGGGTAAGATTAAGCCACTGCCTTCTGTGATCACACTACACACCTGTGCTTGTGGCTGCTGCTCCAACCATCTGTCCAGGCTTGTCCACAATAACATACGGATTATTAATGACTGAACTAGCAGAGCCTTGCTTCACGTGCACCGGAGTGGAAGTTGGGGTACGAGGTAGCGGAGATGGACTAGGGGTCGATATTGGAGAACCTTCAGAAAAAAAGTCCAATGCTTCTATCTTGTAAATGTTGTGAGAACACAAAAATACAGCAATAGTAGTACTTTTACAAATGGTTTAGAGAAGTTACATCTTTGAGGATGCATTTCCCAGCCTGAGCCAGACCGTAGGATTTGGAGAAGAAAGAGGGAATAGAAAGTTAAAGGACTGTAAAGCACTATAGCTCATACCTACCCTGGACATTCTGTCTACCAGGACAAACAGGGTTCAAAGGGATCTTTAGAAGCCACCTAGTCCACCCCTGAATCCTGAGGTGAATTAACATCATCTAAATCATTCTCACTGCCAAGTCCAGTCCATCCACAGAGATGAAGAAAGAGAGTCGAGCTCCTTGATGTGCACTCTCTTTCCCTTGTGGAGCCCATACTGCAGGCATCCAGAGCCAAGAACCAAGCAGTTCATGTACAAAGGCTGTGCGATACAGCAGCCATCAGGCAGGCCAGGCCGCTCTTGTCTCTTCACTGCTCTCACTACTGCAGAAGCCCTTGAAAGCAAACACTGCAGAATGTGCAACTTCTGGGTAAAAGGACCAGGAGAGAGAGAAAAACAGAAGAAAAAAGATGCACAAGGGGGTAAGCAAGAAATGCAGAGATAAGGACAGTCAAGAAAGTGATCAGAGAAAGATGGCAGCAAGCGCACTAAACTTCAACTGCTTTCTTGGCAGTGATTGACTATTAAAATGAACATAAATGCTCATCAAATAAAATCCCCATGTCTTATAAGCTGCTGCTGAAATCTGAAAGGGGTGATGCTTCTCAGCAGACAGCAGTCTTGGAAAAATATTTAGCAGAGAAACATTTAAATAGCAAAGACCAACAGAGAATAGTCCAAGGATTTTAAGAAAGATAGGATGCACTACAATTCTTGCTTTCTGGACAGCCTTGGAAAAAGAAGATTAGGAGTAGAGCTTATCAAGAAAGAAGAAAGCACTTGGCATATATTCAAATATAAATCACTAGTACTTCAAAGACATCAAGGAAAAATATTGAAATTTAAAAACAAAACAAAACAAAAAACAACAACAAAAAAAAACCACACTTGAGGAAAATGAGCTGGGAGCAGATCATCAGAAATCACACACACTGATAGCTGGTGCTTCATCCTCTCTAACCTGAACACCAGAAAATGAACGGATGTAGCAGGTCATCTTTCAGCTTCACAACATGTGACATAGTGAGTTGCACGTTAAAACTTTCTGATGTAAAACATCATCCAGTGGATGGCATCATGCCCAGGCAGGGAAGGGACTACAAGTGAAGCGAGTAAACAGCACCTTGACCATGTTTGGTTGGGAAGCTATCAAAAGAGCATCACATTGCTCACTGCAGTCAGCTGAAAATTTAATCCAGAGGGTGGACGTTTGGAAGAGGAAGACCAAAGATGTTCCATCTGAGGAGATATTGCAAGTATAAGAGGGACCATTTGAGTGAATAAGGTTGTAAATTACTTGCCCAATAATCAGAAAAAAATCTTCTTAATCCATCCCCATTGTCTGAAAGAGGGAGGGAGAAGAATGGCTTCTTCCCACATACAAATAGCCCACAGGGAAAGATGGGTCCTTGCCTGGGCCTTTCTGTGGGTAGCAGTCCAGGTAACAACTACCATTTTCACACCTAAAAGCATTCATGAACAGGGAGAGAACAGCTCTCATCCCACTTCTGATCTGAAGCATTTCACACTTGTATTTTTTTCCTTGAACATTAAGAAGTGTATTTAGCTCCTTATTCTAGAGTTTCCTACTGCCTGATGTTCAAACATTGGCAGGCAGTCAGGAGAAGGACACAAAACAAGTCCAACTGGTTCAATCTCTTGTTTTCCAGGGTGAAGCACTCAGATATGTAAACTAACATTCACCTGATACAATCTTGCAACTCATGGTGATAGGCTGGAAGGATTTTCCTGGCGACTCTGCAGGGCTTGGAATCTGACCTTGAGGCACTATTTTACAGCTAGCTGCAATGGGTTGAAAGGCTGAATTTCCATGAGAGCCAAAGGGAACTTTCTGTGTGGCTAATTTGGTGGGAGTCCGTTCTATCGAAGATGGCAGGGAATAAAACGTGGCATGTCTTTCGGTTTCAGCATTCCCAGGGAATCCTGATTAAAACAGGGAAAAGAAGAAAAATAGTTCTTAGGCTGAGACATCTAATTCCTTACTGTGCTTCTCTACACAAACAAAACTCAGGTATGACAAATACCCTCTCGAAGGAAGGAAGGAAGGAGAAGGCAACTGGTGGGCAGTGCCGAACGGGCAGAAAGGGCAGTAAGGGGATTCCTCCTGTGCAAGTCTGTCAGATTTGTCTCTGAACCAAAGAATAATACGCTATCATACACAGCCTGTTCAGCGCTGGTAGGTCATCAGCCACTTCTTACACATTTTCTTGAAAAGACCCTTCCACTCACTGAAAGCTGTTGGTAGTTTTTGTGTCCAGTTAGGGTTCCACATGACTAAGGCAGAATTTCCTTCACAGGAAATCTCTCAGTGCATTTTTCGAGTAAGAGCACAAGGAGACCAACTGCTGCCTTTTGACCTGGGTTAAGGAATCCGTCTCATTTGATGTAGAAGGAGATCAATTAATGTTGACCTGATGAGAGAAGCCACTGCCAGTTAGCATAAGAAAGAGGCAGGTTTACCTCCTTCCTACACCTAAAGGTGCTGCATATCTTCGTGCTTCAATAAAAGCCTGTGCATTTAAAATTTGGCTTTGTTACCCCTTTTTTGGCTGTGTTGCCATCAAATCACTGAACTTAAACAGCAGACATTCTTCTTGCAGAGCCAGGACAATACCCCTGGCATTGTAGCATCAAGCAGAAAGTGCACCGTGCGAGACATCAGCATTACAGCCATTCCTTTAACGCAGGAGCGTCAGGATGGATCACAAAAGGAATGAAACCATGTTGCATGTGATCATATCCTGAAATATAAAGTTCCTGTTTCCAGCAAATTTCTCACACTAAAATCATGAAAACTGTAAAGATTCCCTTGTTCCTCTACACAGGTAACTGAGGTCTGTCTTACCACCATATATTTCAGGGGAAAAAAACAAACAAACAAAAAAACCATTAAATGCTATCAGAGGCACAGTTTTTCCTACTTCACACAAACTAAAAATCAGAATAGCGTGCCCAAATGGCCAGCACCTAGCTAGTTTCAGGCAATTCAAATGATGCAACAGCATCAATTGTCAACACATTGCAGTGGGCACTGCATTTCCAGATCTTACAGGGGAAGGTGAGAATAAGACCGTGATATGCACAGATGCCACCCCTCAGGCAGATGTACACTAAGTGTTTCTTGCTCTCTACTTTCAACACCACAGTTATATAAAAAGTTTTTCCTCAAACTCATCTCATGTTAGGAACCAACATATAACTGAACACACCACTAACTAATTCCTTAAACATATACATAGTCCCCAGAACATTCAGAAACCAAAAAACCCTCTGGAAACAGTCTGCCAAGAACAAAACTACAAGTGCTATTCAACAACCTTTTTCCAACTCCGTATGCTGCATAAAATCCATATTCACCAAGTTTAGCAAAACAGAGCCTGCTCAACAAACTCCAGGTAAAGAAAAAAAATCAAGTAAGTGATAATTTCTAAATTATGTTTCCCAGTACATTAAGGAAGTAGTCATCTGGGGTGAGCAAGGAGCATGTATCAACCTTTAAGCCAAAAGAACAATTAAGAGAACGTATCCAGAAGATGTGAAATTCCAAGAACTCCAATTGCAGTAATACCCATTCACTTTACCTTTGTCCACAGAAGCATCTGGGCTGGAGTCCCGCAACTGTTTAATTGGTGAAGAAGCTTTAACTGGTGCTGGGATACTCAATGGCAGTGGTAAAGATGCAGGAATATCAGAAAGGTCGGACTCTGAAGACTGGGAAAAGAGATATTCCTCGCCAAGGGAATGCCTATGTAGCTCCACATCCACTACCTTCCAGAAATAGGTGAAAGGATGACATTAGTATCTGGTAGTTAGGTAAAGATAAAGAAGTAAAAACAATTATGCCTACTATTATTTTATAATGTCTGGAAACCTCTCTCCCTCGTCCCCCAACCCCTGCAAAAATTTCCATTCATTTCAGCGAGACTCCCCAGAGGCCCAGCAGCACCTGAGCTAAGACAAGAATGTTGCAACACTAAATCACCATGGTAAAACACAGCATCTCTCAGTCCCTGGGGAAATCCAAATAACAAACGCTGTAAGGAATACAGAGCCCAGCTCCAGGTAACCCCCTTAGGGACAGGCACAAAACTGCAGCTTTCCTTTTCTGCCTTTTTTGATAAGGTCCTGAGAAACACACCACTACAACTTTATCTACTCTTCAGAAATGTTCTTTAATCACCGTAGGCATCTCACATTAAAGTTTTCTCCACAATTTCGTAATAAAAATTTCCATTCACTACAGTACAAGGGAAAAATAATAAAAGAAACTGTTGGGATATAACAAACTGAGTTATTCGTTCATTCCTCTTATTTAAAGTTTTAAGAGTTCATTTTCCACAAACTCTTCTGAATGTTGACACAGGCAGAAACTTTAATCTACTCCAAAACTTCACTGGGACAGCTAGGTGAACTCTTTAATTTAAATTCTGCAGCACATCAGACTGCAAATCAAGACATTTGGTACCAGAGGCTCCACAAAGAAACAAAAATTAAAACTGTAGTACAAGTTAAATTCTTTATGAAAGAAGAGCTGGAAACAGTTTCCCCTGAACTAGAAAGGGAAAAACTGACTGTTGTCGTGAACAAGATGTTATAATCATTTCATTTAACAAGAGAGCAAAACCTACATTCCAGAAATTGTGAAATCAAATGGGCCTGACTCACTGCTTAGTCCCTTGTTTCTTTTTAAACATCTTTAAGGGAATCAAAGTACAACATCCATCCCACAACCCACTGACTCACCGTTTCTGCACCAAGTGTCTGCAGGCCTGTGTAGGTCCTGTCCAACTGGGTAAAGCAATACAATATGTTTATATTCAACAGGGCAAAGCAATATATTAGCTAGAATTTACAATACAATCTGTCTGAAAGGAGCTGAAACTATATAAGCAGTGCATCAATTTTTTTCTTTAATCCACAGGGTCAGAAAAACGTGCACTGCTAAGGACCCTCTTCTGCAAAGAAGCCATCCACAGACCAAAGCCCACACTAAAGCAGAAAGGAGCAAAAAAGCTGAAGGCAATGAGATTTGGTGGGGAGATATTATTTCAATCTAAGAGCAGCCTTTGAGGAGTGTCCTTTTTTTATTCCTGAGGTCTATATAAGGAAATAATAATATGAAAAAACTCAAAGAGGTTTAAACTGAACAGCACAAAGGCTATACTTCATCAAAGGTATAAGTAACTGTTTACGCTGAGTATCAGATGATAGAGAGGCAGGAAACCCCAGAGGCATCTATTCAGATAGCTCTACAGAGCAGCGCGGTCTGAGAGGCTGCCTGTGCCCCTGCGCTCAGGGGCAGAGCCAGCTGCCAGCCACAGAGCAGGGTTCAGCTCGCTCCCGTCACCCCGCAGCAGCCACAGGCTAAGTGCATAAAGGACGTAAACAGCACGGATTTGCCGACTTGAGATCCTCACCCTACTTAGCCAGGTCTGAGCATCAAAGATTCTTCCCAACACTATTTTGAAATACGACAAGTTATATTTTCAGTTCTTTTGTATGCCATAGACTGGCTCAGTTTTCCGCTCTAGGCTGTGCTTCCTTGGCTGCACAATATCCACCATACTGTTACCAATTTCTTCTGAAGCTAAGTAGAAGCTCAAGTCATGCAGCCACACGGAGGTGTAGTGCAGCAGGAGATTCAGTCGAGGAAGCTGGCCCACACAGGAGGAAGGTGATACAAGCATGCAAAGCAAATTGTACCAGCTCATACCCTTCAAGTGTTCAAAGGCATGTGTTTTTATCCAAATATATTTTTCTCATAGTCTACATTAAATGTTTTTAAGTTCCAGGGGAACATTTCCAACCTCCTCTACTGTCTTCATACGTGACTACAACTAGCTATTTACATCAGCAGGAAATTCATTATTGCAGGTACGGTTTAAATAAAACTAATCATGCTGCTCACATGAAAATAAACCAGCTCAGGACTTAATGCCTCTAATGCTAGCACTGCTAATTAAAATGAAAACAAAAGCAATAGCCTAGTTTTATTCCAGGACTGCTGCATGCTTTCAATCCTACTGAATGTCACAAGACAGGTGAATGACTTGAAAGAAGGCTCTGATCAGAAGGAATGAACAGGAACCTCAGCCTCTCCCTGCCCACTCTACCATCAGAGAATCTCTAGCTGGCATGTGCAAGTGTGGAAGGAACAGAACAGTTACAGCAATCACCTTACCAAGAGAAAGAGCCCTGCAACAACCTGTCAAGCTAAAGCCAGTGAGAGTATGCTAAAAATCTCACACTGCAGAAGAACAATAGGTAAATGCTTTGCTTCTGCAAAGCTGGGTTCCTTGGCTACAGCATGGCCTCTAATACAGGCAAGGTAAGGGACTTCCTGGATCTTTTTTGACTCTCCAGTTCAACTACTCATGTGTAAAAGAACAGCAGGGCATAAATTCAGAGAGAGGCAAAAGCACACAAACACACAAGCAGATGCTCTTCTAGATTATGCAGGAGAGCTCATTTAATTGCCTTTCTCTCAAGCATTCTGTTCAAATACCTTCAAATTGTGTATGATATCAATCCTCTTGTTCTGGCTATCCTTGAAGTGTATCTGGACTCTCACAGGGAATTCTCCCCAGCCTCTCCTGGTCAGGTGAAACGGAGGTTCTCTGGAAACAAATGGTGATTCACGTTTTGTATGCAAAAGGGTATAGCTTTCACCTACCTCTTTTTCAGAAAGCCAAAGACTGCTTGTCTAACTGACTAAAGCTATCTTCAGGCCTGCTATTCACCACAGAGAGAATGCAACCAAAGCCACAAATTCTCATTTCTATGGACAGCTGAAAGCGTACTTTATTTTGCACAAGCGAATAGAGAAGAAAATGGGGTAACAGTTGGATGAGAGAACAGAGGAAACAAACATCATTTAGGAAAAAAAAAAAGGGAGTGTAATGAGTAATGAAAAATACTTGCTTCAAGAACAAAAACAAACAATCAAAAACAAAACCACAAGTCAGCTCCTAGGACACTGCAAGGTGAGTTTTCGATGCAACATTTTGCAATCTCTTTCTGCTTTCCCTATCTAGTAGCAAAAAGGCATATGCCTCATGTAAAGCCAACGAAACAACATACAGACTACAAGGAAAAGCTAACTCAACCAATGTCATTCTCCAATCTGAAAAAGAAGTGCAGATTTATCTCTAGCAATTACTTTTTTTTTTTAATATTAGTTTGTTATTGTAAATCCCAAACACAGTTTTGCGATGAAACAAAGCACAAGAGGTTTAAATACAATTTTTAGTCCAGAACATATATGTTCACTGAAATGACTGAGACTGTGCAACAAGAAAAAATCAATTAACTAGAGATTAAAACAGAAGACAAACAGCACTGACATCAGATACTGGGAACTGAGAAAGGCACAAAACCACAGCAGTTAAGTCTAATTTAGTATGTTATACCAGCAGTATAAAGGAATTTGTTTTCATCCTGCTCAGCATCGCATTCTCAGAATCGTTTGCTAGCCTTTCCAACGCTTCTTATCTCAGGTATGCCCTTCTGGAGTTGCCCTTCAGTCAGCTTAATTTTGCCAGAATTAAGTTGCCATTTTGTACGTTGGCAGTCTGCCCACTTCCCTCCTGGCAGGCAGCTGAACACCCCTAAGAGAATAATTTCTTTGGGAAAACACGAAGTAGTGCCTTTGGACAAGACAGTCCAAACAAGAACGGAAAATTGACAGGGCGTTTGCCTGCAGTAGTGAACACAGAACTGAGCCTGCTGACCTCAACAAGGTCCAATTTTGACTACAGGCTGGGAGAGGACAGAGAAGCTGCCCTGTTTCTGTAGCACCAATACCATTACACAGACAGGAAATTAATTCCTTGAAGCGTGAAGTCAATGCCACTGATCTCACTACAGTACAGAAATACCTGGGAGAGGGATAAAACTTCTTGCCCAAACACAAATATCTCATTAAAACTACAATTAAAACAGCTTTCTGAGACGTCTCTTCCTTTGCCACACAGCAGGTAGGGAACGCCTCTTTTACAAGCGTAACCTGCACAGCAGACAGCAAAATCCATACAGATGTACAAGCTCACAGGGATAACATGAAATGCAACAGATAAATCCTTTCACCAGTAGGAAGATCCAAAAAATGTTCGGCAGACTTGATATAAAAACTGATTTAGTTTTACTGTTATTTTGAGAGTAAGTCAAGCCAAGCTGGAAGTTAAAGTAAGACACAGAACACAAAACCAGGAAAAGAAGGTGCTAACTTCCTAAAAAACTTGGCATTGTAAACCTGGCAAGCGTAAAGACTACAGTAACAACTGGAATAATTCCTTATTACCTCACTTCTACCAGGTCATTAGGTTTGTAACTGGGATGCAGGAAGAACCAAACTTTCTTGACAAAATGATTTATGCTGGGTTCTCTCCGAGAGCCTCGGACATACACCATCCATTTATGGGTTGACTGATCGTTTTCTTCTCTCTTGTCAGGGGGAATGTACCTGGCAAAGAAATTAAAACAAATAAACAAACAAACAAACAAAAAAAACAAGAAAAAATCCCAAATAGATAAATACCACAAAAAGTATTTTGGGAAAGATCAGGCCAAAAAATTAGGGATGGTAAAATGCCTGTGTGTACCTTGCCCCCTGCCCTGTAAACTTCTGCTCATCATTCTATATTCTGACAGCTCATCAAGCTCTGCAGAAAAAAACTCCTCCAGAAACAAAGAGAAATCTCATAATATGCTCTATGCTTCTAAGACATTTCCTCGATTCTAGTGCACTACTGCCATATGAAATTTGTCGATTTAAAAATTTGCTTCTTAATTAGGAAGGCTTAATTTTAATATTCTATCACTATCAAATCCCTTTCCCCATCTTTTGTGAGAAATCAAGAAGCCAAACCGATACAGAACGCAACATCAGCAACTCTGCTACCATAAATACAAAAAAAGCAATTATTCTTATAAATTTTTAAGCAGCTTCTTAGTCTATACTTGGCTCCAGGTCCAGGATTAAGTAGATTTTCAAGACACAGTTCTAACACCGTAAGTTTCATCAGCCTACATTTGCTACTTGCGATGCAAAGGGAGAAGACTGACTTCAGTAGTGCAAGGGTAGAGAGTTAAAACCTTGACTTGTCCACTAAAATGAATGCCTTTAATCACTACTTTCCTCAAAGTTCAAAAGTTATATAAATTTACCTGTCTTAAAATTTTTTTGGGAAAAAAAATATACAAAGTGTACAAAATAATTTCTTCAGACAATGCTGTACTTTCACAGTTTTCCTCATTCTGATGGTTTGTGGTTTTGGGTTGGTTTGTTCTGGGGGGGGGGGTTGAGGGGGTTGTTTGTTTGGTTTTGTATGTTTTTTTGTTGTTGTTAAAAACATCCCTATGGACAAACTAAAATAGCAATTAGGACAACTTCCTTTTCAAAATTTTCATGGGAAAACTTGGGATTTTTTAACTGGACAGAGAAGGCTGAAAGACTCCCCTCAAAAGAAACAAACCTTAAAACCTCCATATATATTAACTACTAAAACACCTCCTTCACGAGCAAAAAAGCCCTTGCAGGTACTCAAGTAGGGCAGCCTTGGGTACAGCGATTATTCAAGAGCAACACCTCATACTGCAACAGTCTAACAATTTTGTCGCCTAATTTTAACCTCTTACTTCCATTTGATCCTGAAATAAAGGTCCATCACTAAGACTTTGGATACTAACTTGGAGACGTTGCCAACCACAATCGTTTTCTTCACATAAAGCCGTGAAGTCTCATCATTTGACAGTCCGGCATTTCGTTGTCCTGGTTTTTGAGAGCTTGAAACACCCGAACTGTCCTGAGGGTAGTGGAAGAAAAAAAGGCAAACAAAAAACCAAACATTCCTCTTAAACATCATTTTGTTTGGCACTAGAAAAGTAAGGTGTTGTTAAAAAAGTAAACCTGCATAGTTAAATGAAAGACCAACAATGAATCATGCCTAAAGATACTGAAACTGCAATCTAGGCACCTTTAAACAACTCAGGCATGCAACAATGATGCTACCTAGGCAAGTGTATGCTGCACAACTTAACCTGGCATGCGTTATGCAGCGTACCATGAATCTGAGCCCTGATTCCAGCCTGTGTTTCAAAAGCACTGCCTCTGCACTACCTGGAAAAAAAAAAAATCAAGCACCACTACCAGAAAAAAATCAAGTGTTGCTAGAGTGGCATCATATTGGTCACTCATCAGAAACAAAGTTAAGTCTCCCACGAGTGGCTTCTGAAAATCTGAATCTTTCCAATTCCCACCCTTTGCTGCTTTGAGGGACTCCAGTGTTGCTTCATTGTGAAGAATCAAGGCTGGGCTTAGGAAAAGAATCCAGCTCCATCTAAACAAGCACAGAAGTCAGCTGTACCATGCCAGTGACATCTAGATAAGCCTACAAATCCATTGCAATTCTTGGGCATCGTGAAACTAACCTCAGTGACCCCGGAGCACAATCTCAGCTATTAGGCAGCGGCCCAGACACACTGACGAAGTGGTGACGTGACCGCCCGCATCCCCCCAGCGTAGGCTGCACTGCCGTTTGCATGGGAATGACAGGATTTTCTATGACTCTGCTGAATAAAGCAGCTGTCCAGAGAATAAGGGACTGCTATCCTCTCGTGAACAACAGAGCTGGTGCTGCAGCTTCCTGCTGTGTCCTCCACCAAGCACCTGTCAGACGAGGGTCAGCGCGGGAAGCAGTGGATTCGGTAGGGATCACTACACCTCTGTTAAATCAGTGATGCCCCAAACGGGAGCACAGACAGTCACAGAAGCCTGGCATGGCTTCTGCTCCTCACCACTCCTTCGACCACCTCTGGGCCACAGGCTGCGTCAGTCAAAGATGTAACAACATGCTACACCCAAGCAATACAACTGTTCCACCAAAGCCCCCGTACAGAAACAATCTGCATTGGCCTGGTGGTTTACAACACAGGCGGGCCCATAGTACATACTGCACATGTGCCTTCTGCTACAGACCCTAGGACGGGTTTCAGCAAACTGCAGCCCTGTTATCAAAGCTGTCACACTGCTCACTGGATGCAGAATCAATGCTTTTTCTGCCACACATTATCACAACTTGTTCAACCGCAGAACGCAGTCGGCTGCAGTGAGATACACACATCTCCGGTTTGGGTTAGAGGTTGTGCTCCTCCGGCAGGACAGAGATGGAAGAAACCGAAATGAAACTGAAGTTTCCTCTCTAGTGTGCAGCATTTCACCCGCAGCCAGCGAGCGTCTCCCTCAGGAAGCGAACTGCAGCTGACGGGTGAAGCAGTGCGGGAGGAGAGCAAGCTGGGATGCTCAGCAAGCTGCAGCTTCTCTGCAGGAGAAAGTTACTTCTCTGAAAAGCTTCTCCTCAAGTTGCCTAGTGGCAACCGTGAATAAGGACCTGGCTCTTTTCTATTTTCTAGAGCAAGAGAGATGAGAATAAGGGAAACTGGTTCTCATTGTGAGGTGTGGGCTATATTTTCATCTCATAGTACTGAGTCTACAGCTTGAGAGGGACCTTTTCGGTAGCTGGGTTTGTTTCTAAGTGGGTTCTTAGCTGCAATTGTACAAAGCTTTCTGTATCTCCACAGTAAGCCATACAGGGAATGGATCCAGGTCAAAAATAACCCAGAAAAAAGCTTGGGGAAATAATGAAAGAAGGTATTTTTAACATGGATCAGTCCATCCCAGTTACACAAACAGTAATATTAGCTTAACAGCAAGCGGTGCCACCAAGAGAAAACCAGCACACACTACGCACCCAGGCTCTACCAGCTCATGCTCCCAGCACGAGCTAAACCACCCACGTCACTATGTTTTCTCCACGCGGTGCTGAGCAGCCCAAACCCCAAACTCCAGCAGTTCAACCACTCTAAAAAATGCAGTCCCCAGGGGCACCCAGGCACAGCCAGCAGCATCACTACATGGAGTCTCACCAACTTCTTAAACATGTTACTGGGAATGACACGTCTTGCTCTTCTCTCCAGGCTTCTACCCTTCCTGACCTGACTTTCATCTGCACAGCAATACCCTTTGCTCAAGCTGCGAAACACCTCCTTCCCCTGAGGCTACCAACCAAGACAGCAGCAGATCAGCAGTGCTAACACGAATGCTATCACTGCTGCCTGGTTGACCTCCCTGTTGGGTAAGACTGAGTTAAGAGGAGTTACCCAAGTTACATACACTGCAGTTAGCCTTACAGCAAAGCCAGGCTGAGAGTGGGAGCAAGCAGCTGGAGAGAGTAAGAAACAGATCTTCAGCAAGGTGGGTGAAAACATGAAGAGCTCCTGGTGCCAGCACTGAGTCCAGACAGAGCACACACCTCCAACAACTTGACCACCACTCGCGTTTTACTTTACCCGGCCAGTATTTCTGCTCTGTCTCTGGTCCAGGCTGTTTGTCAGCCGCTCGTCTGCATCCAAGTTGCCATTGTCTTTGTCCAGGAGAAAGTCATTGTGCTGAGAGAGTGAGTCGCTCTCAGAGTGGTTAGCAGATGGAGTGTCTGATCCCTGGTTAGCGGGAGACGATGATCTGGAGGGTGATTCCAAGAATTTCTTGATTGAAGGGTGATTAAGAATTGTCGCATCACACGACCTGGTCCCCTGCAACAGAGGCCAGGCATATCCAGTAATTATTTTCCTGCAGCCCAGACAAAATGAGGCTGTGCCAGAAGACGAAAAAAATCAACATACGAATAAAGAGCAAATATTTAATCAGCTGCCTTGCAGGAAAAACATATGCCACAGAAGAGAAAAGCTTACAACGGTTCTACAGAAACAGGACCCCAGACTGAATCTGTTCCTTTAGACCTTCTGATCCCAGAAATCCACCTGGTTTTGGAAAGGAGGGCTGCAGCCTACTCAGACACCTATAATGTCCTCTTGAAAATAATGGCTTCCCCTCCTCTGCAGGCGCCTACAGTCTTCCACCATACACAGAAAGACCACGGCTGCCTGACTCTTGCAGGCAAACAGGATGTGCAAATGTACGAGGCTCTTTAACTCTGATACCAACTGGTGGTCTTGCCAATGCCCATGAGGCAAGCTACATGTATTAGCACCCTGTCTGCTGCCAAAGCTTAACAGAGGATAAAGAATAATGTGCTTAGGCACGCTTGCAAACTTTCATCAAAACGAACGTTTTGGAGATAATGTTAGATCGTCCTAAACCTGCCAAGGGTGGGGGAGAGCTGTTTAAATCTCTTAGTGCACCCCGCCCCAACGTCATTACTATGATAAAGGTTTATTTTTTTCCAATTTGCTTTTCATCTACGAAGTAGCAAGGAAAACACCTATCACTCAAGCATCTCTCGGCCACTCCTCCTCCCAGTGACCAGTCCTACCTCCTCTCTGTCACCTCCGTTTGATGACGAATCAATTAAGCCAGCAGGAACAGCCCACTGTCAGCAGCAGAGCTGACAGACAGGCTCACTCCGGCTCCCAGAGCCACAGACTGGCACTAGAGTTGCAATGACAGCTTTTCTTGCAGTCTCAGTTGAACGAGGTTCCCTTCTTCCCTGCCTGAACCACCCAGCTCAGGGCAAGGGGGTAAGTCACAAACAGAAACGTCAAAAAAACAATGACTTTTTTTTTCCCTTTGTACAGTTATTTTTAATCTACGTCAGTTCCCTGACCCCAAATTCTGCTAACCTGATGGGAGGGTGGCAGGGGGACAGACACCAGCACCAGTACCGAGCAGAACTGCCCATGAGAGGTGGTAGCAGCAGTGGAATTAAATAGTCCCGCACCCGGGACTTTAAGGGTTGATTTGAGAGCTTTCCTTCCAACTGTCCATTAGGCACATGATCTAAGCAATTACCAACTCTCTCTGCTCAAGAGCACTTAAAAGAGTTTTGAAGCAGGAACCCTGAACTTTAATATCTGGAGAACAGAAATTCTATCAGTCTTCCAGGCATTTGCAAGACCTACATGAGAGGTTTAAAAAAAAGCAAAAAAAAAAAAAGCCACAAGCAAAAAACTTTTAAAACAAGAAAACTCCTAATGGAATTACCCCCTCAGCTTCCTTCAAGCCTTTTCAAAATAGCCATAGATAAATAAATAAACAATCCATGTTGTTTTTCTTTCATCCACTGAGCTGACCAGCACCTCGTCCACTAATTTGTTGCTTTTTTTTTTTCCTACGAACAACTATAATCATACCGACTCATAAGCCTCAAAACCCAGCAGCACTGGGTTGAAGAACTGTTCATGAGAACACATCAGGAATTTGCAAATCATCTTCTTACAAGTTCACAAGTATTTACATAACAAGCATACTGAGCTAAACTACAAAGGTTCCCATTCCCAAAAGCAGAAATAAAGGTATCAGTCACTGCCAACAGAGTCAAACATAAATTAACCACACATTAAAAAAAAAAACAGTAACAAGTTCAAATTAAAGAGAGAACTGATGTAGCCAGCATGCAAATCAGGACTTTTAGAAACAATTTAAAATGCAATCAAAGATACAGCTACACTAGCCATAACCTCATAAAAACTACAAGAAAACAAACACAGCACAGTCACACCAGTAAGTTTTAAGAACACTTCAAAACAATTTTAAAAGTTATTATTTCTGGAAAGTGTGAAACTCCGCAGGAGAAAAAAAAAAAGAAAAAACCTACATGGCAGAGCGAATAAAGAACAGGGGACAGAACAAGCTCTTGCTGACACATGATGACAATGGATAAAAGTACTTCAAAAAAAATCAGAATCGATCTCAAATTCTTCAGCAACTCACACAAAAAACAAAGGCAGAAGAGGGATTTCCAAGCCTCCCAGTACTACCATAATTTTTCTCAACTTTGTTGCTCAATTCAAGCCTAAGTGAGTGAAAAAATAAGCTGGACCATTATTTTTTGTCCTCCACCAAGTCTTCCAGAAATCAATACAGGAAAACAGGAATAATAACACAATCCCTTGCTTGGTAGAGAAATTCTCATGGTACTAGAGTGAAACCTCAGTTCTCAGCACACATCAACCGTTTTCAAAATCAGCTCAGATTTTTACTGGAAAATAGATCTCCCTGAATTGAGACAATGGTAACTAAAATAAGTAAACTGGCAGTGAACTACATGTCAGTCAGGAGCCTGCATTCAGCCTCAGCGTGAGTCACGCACACTCCACAATCACCAGGCCATTAAGGACACAGCGCTCAGAACTGGAGGGTTAACTAGTAGGAGTTTTGTTGTTTTATTTCTTAATCTCCTTGTGAATTTTTAATCTTTTTGTGATAGCTCCTTGATTTACCTCCTGCTTTACTGCTGCTATCAGTCTGTTTAACACACCACTAACAGAATGGCTGCCTGGTTAAAGGGAGGATGGTTTCATGGTACTGCCCAGGACTCAACAACTCTAAATATTTTTTTTTTCTGACAAGTTTCTAAATCCATCTACTACCACTCTCCTCCTGTGAGATGGGAAAATTTGTTCTTCACTCTACAGGGCTTAGCAAAGATGAACTGTGAGGTGTGGGAGAAACAAGGTGCTCTCCCGCAAGAATTGATGAAAAACGCAGAGTATTTCAGAGAACAGAACCAAGCGCTGCAGAAAAACTTCTCAGCCGTTCAGTGAAGACTTGTCTTTGCCAAGTACCCGAGGCCCAGTTAGTGTCACACAGGACACCTCTCCCACTGCTCTCCCAGTTGCAGTTCACATTCCACTATTTCAGAAACTGCATCTCAAAACTGAGCATTAGCTGTATAACCAATGGACTACATATTGCTCTTTGCAAATACTCCTGAAGTCTTATTATTCCTGAAGTAATTTTTACCTCTCCAGCTTTAAGAAGACCAGCAGACGCGTAATAGTTAGCCACGATACAGGCACGTAGCTTATCCATCATCCTTCTTGCTTCAATCAGGCGCTATGAGAAGAAGAGGTAACGTGTAAGAATGAATAACCACTGCACCAATCTCCAAAACCCCAACACACCAGGACTTCAACTATTTTTTTTAATAACAAAACATTTATACCTGATCTATAACTTCAATTTCATGTTCTTTATTCTTCATTTCGACAGCAAATTGTTCTTTAATAATTGTCTCAATCTTCTGCACAGCAACATCTCGAGCTGCACAAGGCCACACATGGAAAATAAAGAAGGAAATATTTCTGTTTCTGAGGCTCCACTTGAAAAAAAACAAAGATAAATCATCAACAAGTGAAAAGTGAAGTGATAATTTCAGCTCAAAAAAAAAGTTAAGGATCATTTCTCTGCAAAAGAAGGTCATTTGCCTTAACAAGAAACACATGTATCTTTAAAAGCTGGCTTATGTGGATGGCTATTTTTTCCTTTTTAGGTCTGAGATGACAAACAACAGAAAATGGGTAGAATGGGACCAGTCTGTTTACTTCTGTCTCACTAAAACTGTAAACAGTAAAAAGAAAACCCAAATGTGTTACTGCCAAGTGCAGTTACCACTGCAATTGCGCAGGAGTACCATGGAACACTATGTACATTTTTTGGCTCTCTCTGGCCTAATTCATATCCAGGAAATTTACACCACGTCATGTAGCAATAATAATGCAAACTAATATTTTATACGTTTAGCGCTGGCACGAAGCGCAGCCTGCTCTGGAGTGCCTTAAAGCCTTTTATTACCCACAAAGGAAAGTATGTTAGTGAAAGCTGGTATATCCCTTACAAAATGCTCTTCCAGCGGGGCTGAATCAGAGGGATTCAAACAACATCTGTTTTTATCAATTCTAAGTAAGGACTTGGAAGAGCAGTTGTACTTCTAGAAGAAAGCCTGGAAAAGGTCCTCCAGCCTGTGTCAGAAGCACAATGACCACACCACCAAGCAGACCAGAGAAACAGCCTGGGTTCCCTTGAAAAATCTCGTGTTGTTTCTAAAGAGAACAGGAGGTAACAATAGACTTTGTTAATAAGACTTTGTTTTGAGCTTCATAGGAAGCATTTGTTTGGCTAAAGGTCATATATCTGTTCCAAGAGGTTTCTAATATCCCAACAGAAAGAGTAAAGAAATCAAAAGCGATTCAAAACTTTGCTGCTATGTCACAGCTAGCAGGTTACAACTGTCACATGGAATTTTACCGTCTGATCAGGTACCTAGAATGTGAGTAACGCAACCTAGGCTTGCATTTGCAAGGGGGTATCCGGAATGTATTTATTTGTTTCCATGTACACATATACACACACACACACATATTATCTAGAACTAGAAATAGTTCAAGCCTATATTAAATCAGAATTATGGTTGAATCTGGATGAGTAATGCAAAGTTAAAAACCAGAGGAATGTAATTTTTGCCCAGCCATGAACACCATACCTAGGAAATTGGTATGTAAAGCTACACTTAAACCCAAACAGATTAAAATACGAAATGTGCAGTTTAGACAGAGACTACTGCATCTCTTCCCATGACTGATGCCATGCAATACCAGGATTATGACAACTAAAGCACTTTAGAATTTGTGGTTATACTACAGAGGCTTTTAAGAACACTTTATTTTCATATTTCACTCTGCTTTCCATCAACCACAGTCCCCAATCAAGCTTGTTAGTGAAATTTGTATACTTAAGGAAATGGGAGATCTTCCAAGAGAGAAAGACAGAAGCCAATTGGGAAGAATCACCTGAATAAAAAGTTTACTTTGGCAAGGGCAATTTTCCAAGGCCCTAAGACTTTGCCTGCTAATTGTTAAGATCTTCCAAAAAGTGGCGTCAAAAGCAGACTACAAACACATCTGCAGCCACTGGGATAGACAACCACAGAGGGCGGCAACTTCTAGCTAGCTCCAGCACTGCCCCCTTGTCAGCCCCTTAACCCTTGACCCGCCAGACAAAACCTGCCCAGCAGCACATTCAACCCGAAGCTCAGTTTCCTCAGGCTTGTCCAGCTGCATACCGTCCTCCAAAACATCACCTGCAAAGCCATTATCTGCCCCTCTCAAACTGGCAGCTCCAGCATCCTGCTGTCCCTGGATCTTCTTCAGGTCCTACAGCGAGCTGCATTTTTCTCATCTCCCTTTTCCTCAGCTCCTCCCATCACCATCCTCTCTCACTTGCTGTGCTAGGCCAAAAGTCACCAGCCTACTCCCTGTCCCAGGGGCAAGAAGCTCTACTCTCATTTGCCCAGAGAAGACTGCAACCTGCCCCAGGCAGCCAGCCAGCAGGATGGTTCCCAAAGCAAAAATTTCTAACAGCCCAAACACAAGCCTACCCACCCAGCTACTCTCTCCACTACACTTCTTTATCCCTCTCTCCTTCAACTGGGCAGCTCCACCTCCTCCTCTACATCTTTCAAAGCACCTTTTCTCCCTGACTTCCACCTTCTACACCGCTCTGTCTCACTTCTCCTGCAGTCACTTGTCTCTTTTCCCAGGAGCCAGTCTAATGCAGGGACATGGATTTCCGCCCCCCCCCACTGTACTGCTACCTGCTGTATGCCCCAAACCTGTAAACGAACTGCCAGTCCTTCTAGAAGCAGACTTCAACTGCAAGACAAATGCACAGGCTGGAGCATCTCTCGGCACGGGGAACTGCCGGGAAGAAGTACTTCAGCAAGCAGCAGGAACCACAGCATGCGGTCGGGGCCCTCGAGAGCTTGTGCCCTCAGCTGCTATCACACACCGAAGTCTGCAGCCCCGTGCTTTACCACTGTCATTGCTGAAGTCTGGTTCAGCTAGCAGGCAGGACTTGCTCTGCGTACAACCACATCTCCCTTCCTCTATACAGAGGTATCACCAGCTTCCCTGCTCAGTTGCCGCTGTTGTCCCCTTAGCTCCCACCCCAGTCTGTTTCTGAACTGCTTGCAGGCAGCACGCACAGAACCTTCTGCGTCCACAGCATTTCTGCTTCTGCCCAGGACAAGATCGCGTCAGCTCTGACAGTTCCCACCTGACTGTTCGGCTGCTTTGTGGCGCTTGCTGGGATGCGCGACTGTGATCTCCTCGTAGTCGGGGTCCTTCTCCGCGATCACTCTCTTGATCCCAGACATGTTCTCTGGACTGCTCCACCAAGAGGAAAAACACAAGCGTTACCATCGCCACGGCAACCTTCCGGACAGACTGCAAACTTTCTCCTGAAGCCACAGGAGCCAGTGGGGACGTCCCCTGGAAGAGGGCGGACAGCTCCTGCCCCCGCTGCTACACATCAACCCACGGCCGCACCGCCCGCTCGGTGCCACCGCGCGCTGCCCGCCTGCATACAGGCGCCGCGCAAGCACACGGCAGCGCCCGCTGCCCCTTCAACCGGGGGCCACGATCCCCCGTCCCCACCGCCAGCGGGGTCCGCGCTCAGACCCCGGGCGATCCGTCCGCTGCCTCACTCGAGCAGGGCCCGGACATCGCAGCGCCAGCGGCACCACCCGGCCCAGGGCGCCCAGACGCCTGCACCCGGGGCCCCGGCGGGAGGCGGCCGCAGCGCGGGCCTCACCTGCGGAGTGCCGCGAGCGGCCGA
>VXAL01012976.1:891216-903651 GCA_013399475.1 Chauna torquata | reverse complement strand
ACTGATCAAGATCACAATTATTTTAAATATTCTTTTATTTGAAAATATGAAATATAATTTATAGGAAGCGCAAAAAAGTAACACTAAATATGTACATGTTTTCTCCACTATTATCTTATACATGTTGAACATCCCAGCTAAAGAAATTATAAATATATTTCTCTTACTTTACCAAGAAGAACAGCCATTTTATGACGCCATCTGCCTTTATTTAAGGAGGCAACTCTGATCCAAATGTTAAGCTGAGAGTTATAAATCCAAACATCCCGACTATTGATTCTTCCACCTTTAAAAACAAAAATATGCCAATCTGAATAAATTCATGCTTGAATGAGAAAGGTCAACTACTAACATGCCCCTCCACAATGGGCAATGAAATTATATCCTTTTTAGGTGATAACGATCTTTGAACTTGACTGAAAAAGTCAGTTTCAGTGGATCTTAAAACATGAAAACAAAGTTATTTTACATCTGTGAACCTTTCCCAGCAACATGCTGATATCTCATTAAAATGCATCCCAATCTCAAGAAATAATCTAATGGCTTTTGCCCATGCTCTTCAGATTTCTTCGGGTGTCACTACCTGGACGAGACACTCAGAACAGTTACCTTAACCATTTACGTGCCTTGTGGCAACATTCATAAGTTGTTCCCCTCTATTTGATCCGTGCATCTGTCTACCTCCTTCATTTTACATTTTGCTCAAATGACAGAGGTCCTACAACTCCGAAGAGACAGATTCTTTGCTTAAACTAACATACGGGACCCAATATCTGAACTATCAGCTGTACTACATAATCTACCCTTCCTAAAAGGCTGAATGAGAGGTGTCTAGAAAGCTATTGCTTATTTTGCTGTAAAAGGCTGGTATAAATGGATCCCCAGCTCAGGTGCTAAAAAGTCAAGAGGAGTCAAAAGGATTATTCACCTGAAACAAGAATATCATTCCGTAGAGCACACACTGCATACTCAGACTTGGTAAACTCTGGAAGTTTAGCCAGTGATTTCCACTCTCCTGTTACAGGATCGTAGCACTCAGTGTATGGCAAGTTAAACCCTCCAACTCGTTCACAGCCTCCAACAACAACTATCACCTCAGAATAACCAGTTGATCTAAAAAAGCAAAAACAGAAAACTAAGATGTAAAAGACATTTATTAGAACATGTAGGCCAAACAACATTGTCTTCAAAAACTGTTTGGAAAAAAAAAGTTTACCATTTACTCCTATAGCAAAAAAAGAAAAAAAATTAAACAATTACAGCTTTTCACTGCTTCCAGTAGTGTCATTACATGGCACGTTACGTGTTTTGCATACGTGGAGTCACACTGCACAGTGTTCTAGTAAAAATCACAAAACTTAAAAATACAGAAAGCCCATACTCTAACAGAATTTTTCCTTTGACTGGGTGGTGTATAGAAATATCAGAAAGAGCTCAAGGTCTGAGAATTAGGTGAATAATCTGTTGCAGAACTGTAATGATCTGTTCTTCACAAGAAAACCAGTCTCTGGTCAAATGTTATGAAATTTATAGCACTTCACACTGCTCAAGTATTACACCTTTTAAAAACAAAATGTTTTAGGTTATTTCCTAAAAAAGAGAGAGCTGAAGGTACAGAGTCACCAAAATAAAGAGGTGGAAAAAAAATCTTAAGAGCCAATGTACAGTTAAAAAAAAGGCACTACAGAAGTGAAAAAACAAGTGTAGTGACAGACTACAACATTAAGGAATGCTGAAATAAAAATTAAAACCTAAAATGAGAACTAGAACTGTGTAAAAAAAAATTAGGCATTAGACAGCCTGCAACGTACACAAATAAGCCTTTAAATTCTGTTGCATGCTATTGTTCTCCTCCTTCTAACCTGATCCTTCTGCCTTATACATAGTGTTCACAATAATAGAAAAACTCATATTTTAATCCACATCTGAATATACAGAACCAACCATCTTCTACATGCAAATCAAATTATGACTGAATTTAATTCTTTGTTAATTTCTTATAAGCATTTCTCAAAATCCTTTCTTTTCAGGGCTTTTTTTTTTTTTTTTTTTTAAAGAATTCTGGACTGTTGTCTACTAATCAAGTAAAATAATGCAAGATTGACTTTATTTTCACTAAGCCTTTTTCTTGTTTTGTGCTTTATTTCAACTTTGATTCCCAGATGAATGAGATCTCAAATCATACCATTGCCGAGTACTGCAGTCCTCTCAAAACAAATTGCCTTACGACTGCGTTTGAGATAGTTCTGTATCTGTACCCAAATTTCCTAATATATGGACTTACACGTATATTAGCTTATAAATCCTGATGACATTTTCCCTATTTTGAAGCATCAAGAACAAAACTATTTAGCTCTTCTATCTCCTTGTCACCAAACACCGTAAGTTAAGTATACCTTTTTACTCTGAATATTTTACACAAAGACAATGATAACAAAGTGTACTGCAAGATTGTACAGTAAAGATTTGCATCTGAGGAAGCACACTTACGCACCTGAACTAGTCAGAAGAAACACTCTCTTCAGGTGCTCAGCTTTGAAGTGATGCTGGTTCCTGTATTTACTTTTTTTTTTTTTTTAAAGAGGAACAACTCTGAAAAGAATCTCTCAAAGGATAAGAGAGAAACTTTCTGTGCCAGCAAAGCATTACCCAGACAAAGAAAAGAGTTTTCTTAAGAGCAACTTATTTATCTCGTAATTTGCCTAGAGGCAAGCCCAAATATGCCAACTAACTGTATGTACAAAGGAGGTTTGTCTGTTGATTACTTTTTAGATTAGAACCAAGGCCTAAACTTACTGAAAAGCTTACTGTACTGGATTGTCAACCTTTATTCTAAAATTAAATGAACTGAAAAATCTTTGCTTGGAGAGCGCTCTTTATGAATTGCAATGAGAGAGTTTTGCTGTTTAAAAGAAACATTAGTTTAGTACAATATTTTAAATCCATAGAAAAAGAAATGTTTTCTCACAATTTTAGTACCTACATAGCCATATAATCTGTTCAGTTAAGAAATACTTTCTGTTACATCTTCTTGAAGGAGTCTTGCACTATAGAGGTTTTAAAGTTAGCTCCAGAAGATTTCTAGTAGATGACAGAGGGCACATCAAATAAAAAAAGGCAGGGGGGAATACACACAAGGAACATACAGGCAATAGCTAATTCCAGAAAAGAACTAATGACATATGTGAATGGTGATTAGAAGCAGCTGTGATTCCCAAAAAAGATGTAATCTCAACCAGTGGTACAGGAAGTCCTCCTTGTAGCCCTCACAGGTAACAGTGTGAGCAGAGTACCAGAGATGAGTTAAACCAGGCACTCTACAGATTCCAGGAGAGACCTTCTCATTATAAAGAGGTCAGATAATGGAAAAGTGGAAGACAGATGACAGAATATCATAATCCAGTGCATTCCAGAAGCAGGTTTCCGAGGGGTCCTGAGTTGCACGCAGACCTTTAGCCCAGGTGACAATGCCAACCATAACTGTCAGCTGGACTGAAGAACCTTCAAGTAATTCAAAGACATTCCATTCAAAAACACTAAGTTTGGGAGACAAATTACAAGGCTTCTGGTAAACTACTACATTTTTCTCCTGCTAATTCACTTGTGTAGCAAATACAATGACAAACGTAAAGTGAAATAAAAAGTCACCTCCTTGGAAGAAAAGTAAGGGACTACATTAAAGCTTTTTGAAAAGCAGTCAAAAAGGATGTGTTAAAATGTATAAATGTATTAACTTCTAACCAGTTAAAGTGAATACTCATGTTATCAGACAGCTTTAAAGGAACTGCATAATTAAAAATTTCATAGGTGTATGAAAATCTAAATGTAGTTTGAATCACACAGAAGCAAGAGCCTGCTTTGTTTTGTATATGGAAATTCATTACTGCTCACTGCTTCACGTTGGCTTGGAGATTTGCTGTGCAACACAGCCAGCAGGGGACAAGAGAGACTTAAAAGGAGAGTGAGAACCTCAGGATGTCACTGTGCCATTGCATGAACGTAACTGAAAAGAACTTTCTGAAAGACCTTCTGTGTTTGTCAATACAGCCTAGGGGCATACAACATGAAAAGAGCAAGCAGGGTACCCCTGTTTTAAACTTTTGTTTACTTCAGATAACTCTTCACTAGCTTCAAAAAGAAAAAAAAAGTCAACTGAAAATGCAATCCATGCAGTTCTTCTAAAAAAACTAGGTAGAACCCACTTTATCCATAACCACATACATACTCATACAAGGAATCACAATTAATTTCCGTAAGTTTCAGTAAAAACACTAGCTTGGGAATTTCTGATCCTGCAGCCTGTGTCCTTTTAGAAACAGTTTATACATAAAAAGAAGAGGAATTGGATGAAATCAAGAAAGAAAAGACCTCCAGAGTCCTCTCCTCTCTAAACACCCGAGAAATGCCCAGAAAAGGTGTGATGAAAACACGGGCACAGGGGTTCCTGGTAACTGTTCTAACATGATCTCTTTTTGCTATAGGCAACCAAAACAAATAGGCAACAGAAACAAATGACAAAGAACTATTTCATGAATGTAATAAAGAAAAGGGGAAAAAAATCCTGCTGGGAGGCCAGCCAGTTTTTCTCTTTGTAAATTACTTCTCTCATTCCTGCCTACTCAAATTCACAGTGTGTTTTATTAAGCCCAGCAGCAAAAACACAACACATCCATGCTGAAATCACCTGTATTAGACAAGGTATTTCACTTAAACTGGAATGCTATGGTGAGGCTATTCGGAATCTTAAGTACACACGTACCACGCGCTCTGACAAAACTTTTAGGTCTGAGCAAATTTGCTTTATTAGATTGATTAATACACTTACAACACCACACCAAATACCACTACATGCAGCCCCCTCCCGCGTTCACAAAACAAGGTCTTTGGTCTGAATTCTCAGATCACCACACCTCCCCTCAGGCCCAAGCTCACGGAATGCTTCAGAAACTAGCATCCACCAGTTTCCAAGCTGCAATAACCCACAAGTTTCCAGACCCTCCATGGTACTGTACAGCTTTGAAAACCTGACAGCAGGGCTACGAGGAGTTTAAGAAGAATTTCTTCTCCAAGGCAGGATTCAAGACTGGAAAGCCACTAATGGGAGAAACGCTTTCCAAATATTTTTTCCCCCTATAAGAAGGCCTCTAACACATGCCAAAAAAATTAAGGTTCCCTGAACAGTCACTGCACAGCAACCGCATATGACTAAGAATAAAGAGTAACTCCTAACACAATCTAACCGTCTGTCCAGACCAGATCACTGCATCACCTTAATATAACACATGATTTTAAAACTGCAGTTTAAGTCAGCTGGAGTTCACCATAAACTATAACGTCAACTACCATGTAAAGATAAGACTTTTATTGGGAAAATACTCTTCAGGGCAGGGGGGAGGATCACAACCACCACTGACCATAAATACCACTCATGGTCTTCCTCTTGCAAATTCAGTCACCATCTGTGTTTTTGTAACTCATTATTAAGTAGCAGTAATTCTGGATTATTAAAATGTCATGGAATAAGCATGAAGTATTTCCAGAACTGTTTTGTAATTCTTTAAAAATGAAAGATACAGTTTATTTATAGTTAAGAACCCGTTGTTCTGTTGTCTATTGCAACTTTATGTACTACTCCATCTGTAAAGCATTTTGTGATGTAACAAGTGAGTGCTCTGTATATACATGGATATCCCCATCCATATCCTTTATAGCACACTGTACACTTACATGACTGTTTTAAAAAGAAAGAAGGCTGGGAAATGGAACTGTTTACTTGCTATAGCACAAGTTGTTTTCAAGACGCTGTCACTGTATGAAATAAGATCACATCTAGCAAACATGAACCTTTAGAAAATATTTTACTTACTTACAAGGTAGAATAGCTTAACTTACCTGAAAAGTCACTTATTCCACAGCAATGAAGCGATCTATGCAAAAAGCCTCCCTTATTTCTATTTTCTAGACATGTGTGGGCTTCATGTGTTGTGGGGAAGTACACAGGTGTAACTGTAGTGCTCCAGAATGGAAAATAAAATTGTCTGAAAAATATTTTTGTTCTGGGAGTGTATATCAAACATCTGTACATCAAATCATACCCTTCTACTACAGAAAGGAGTCAAAAAATTATTTCCTCACCTGCGTGGCCTAGTCCTGGGAGACATCATCTCATTTCCAAGGATATGGTACCGTCTGGCTTCATGCAGCAGCTGATAGCACTCTGGGGAATTCTGAATCAGCTGGTCCACTTCCACAGTCTGAACAAAGTAGTTTGGGTGTAACAATGGGAGCCTGACATGTGTCAGAAGCTCGTGTAACACTGGTCTTCGCAACTCAACTGCCCGGTACACCCAGCGCATGACAGCTTCAAACACCATCTCTTCCTTCGTGATCACCAGTTCATCACTGCAAATGTAATCAATAAGCTCATCTTTCCCCAGCTCAAGGAATTCTTCATGCTGGGACACATCCTCAAATGTCTGCAGCGCAAAATTCCTGCACTTGGTGAACAGTGTCTTGAGTGAGTGTGTATCTGCAAAGCGCTGGATTCCCAGGCAATTACAAGGATCCAGCTGTTCTTCCAGGAACTTGGCACAGGCATCACGTAAAACACTAATCTGAAAGAGACTTGATGTTTCAAAGAGATACTGCACGTTCTCTGTAGTGATTTTCACCTTGCCTGTGTATACATATTGTAAAAAGCAATCCATAGCTTCAGCTAAAATGCCATTGATCTCCACTAACATCTCTCTGCTTTCTCTATGATCGTTGCAAAACATAGCTCTGAAGTAGCTGCTACAGGCTGAGAGAACCGCCCGATGGCAGGGAAACTCCCGTCCTTCCACACAGATAATGACATCTGTGAACAACCGGCTGTCTCGAAATTCATTGAAGATCTGGAGAATGCTTTCAGCATGCGAGGATCCCGAGGAAAAGTCAAAAAACTCAGGGCCTGACAATGATTTTGGGTCCATTTCAAAAACTTTCCGCTTGGTTGCAGGGGAATCTCGTATCCCACTATCCTCTCTATTCAGTCTGCGTCCCAATATTAGTACCATTGTTACATCAGTTGGCTATAGAGTCATTGAGAAAAGTTTGCTGCGTTTCTCCTTTGCAGAGCTACGGTCTGAAAAATTAAAATACTTCAGTATACGGTCTGGTACATTCCTCATTTCATCACGATAATCAGACAAGACTCTTGTTTGGTCACTCTAATAAGTGGTACAATTTTTGACCTTTACTAGAGGTGACACAGTACTACAGGGCAAATGACCTTGTGCAGGGCAATACAGCATCATCAGTTCCGCGTTAAATATAAAACATACCCTATACACTACACGTACACTACACATAGGTGTCATGGATGACAAACCCTGAACGTCCCAGCACCACTGGCATTGCATTAGTGTTAAAGATAAACAAAATGAGGCCCCAGCTTCAGCAAGTCACCTTACTGACAGAAACCAAGGGCTTTCCTGGATTAAGATCCAGAGCTTGGGCTTTTCTCATTTTTTCAGTGTAATCCTCATTTCGGCTGCAGCCTCCATTTAACACTATAATAAAACTAATCAAAAGGTGAGAAAGAATGAAATGCGCAATATAAAAATTCAGTTGAGATAAATCACTCCTTTATTTTCATTGTCTATCACAATAAAGCTTTATAATATACGTGTTTAATAACCTTCAGTTATCTCAGTGAACAACCTTGACTGTAAAAACTGTTTTTACTTTTTCATTCCCTGCACCTAAAAATTAGTTCACGGATAATCTAAGATTCAATTAAGAATGTAAACCGCTAATGTGCAAAACAGAACGGAGAAAGAATTACATTTGTGTAAAACTACTGAAACGAACGACCAAGGGCAGTTTACTGAGTAAAGCGAGATTTTCTGTTTTCCAAAATACTATTAGCAAAAAATTGCTAGCAAAACTTTTGCTAACTTTCCAGTTTCAAGTATGTAGTACTTGTACTATGTACATAGTACAACATCTCCCCAGTACACAAACACACTCCTATTATCAGAACGCTGCAGTTGCAAAAATACTCCGATGTTAATAAGTGCCAAAACTAAAGTTTTCAGGTAAAGAAAACACAGCTGATTTTGCAGGTAGTGCGTATTAAAGGTAACGTGATCAACCGATCTAGCAGCAAAAGGGCTTTTTGCCATTTCTGAACTTTAAAATGAGCTAGGTGATTGTCCTCCAAAACATACTGAGACAGCAAGAGGCTGGGCAAAACACCCACATGGGTCTGACATAGATACCATTCCAATGCATGCAACTTTTTTTTGTTAAGTCTAGAAGGACACGCACTGAATTATTTTAAGACTTATGTAAATATTTTTTCCATAAATAATCCAAGAGATCATGCTCAGTTTCCCTCATTCCCTACTTACACAGTCAGTAAACATTAGCTCCTAACACAATTTTCCTTTCCTGACATGCTAGCATCTTTAGAACTGCAATTACGCAATCCAAATCTGGCTGCATCATTGCTGACTATAGAACGCAATGAACCATGCCTTTTTTTTTTTTAAACTTTTTTTTTTTAAAATAAACACAGCACCTTTGAAAGGCACCATCTTTACAAAGACCAAGAATACATGCTATATATCTACTCATTGAGAAAACATGTTTCTAAACTCTCATTTTCCAGACAGAATTTTTCACGCATATTTACAAGGTAGATTCCTGGTACAGCTCATTTATCCTACAAAACACTTTATTTAAGTTGAATTCAAGTGGGATCAATTGTCATTTAATTGTCTGAAAAAACACTGTTGCAATGAGCATATCTAACAAAATCTGAGGCGATCAGTTAACAAGGCACGATCAGACAGCCTGATCTGCAGCAGATATTCTGTCCAAGCTATTTCACAACTGTTCTACCCCGCAATGATGCAGGCCACACAAAAACCAGGAACAACAACAACCAACCCTGCTACCATTTCAACAGTTGTTGTTAACACCCTAACCCTTACATTGGGCTTAATCCACAATTAATTCCATACTACTCAGCACGAGAAAGTGGGCAGAAATGAAGCAGCAGCAGTATAAGAGGGAAACTTAGCTATGAAAACAAATATAAATTCTAAAGGCTTGATTCCGGTGTCTCAGTTTTAAACCACAATTGCACTAAGTTAATGGAGCTTTTCCAAAGCAAGGCTAGTCTGAAATTAGAAACGAGACACTGGCGTATTGCATGAGAGGGCAAAAAACTGTTACTGGAGGGGGGGGGAGAAAAAAGCATTCAAAAGTCAACCTCTCCCATTATGTGAGGAGTTGAACACTTAAAAAGATACTATATCATGCAATCACTAACAAATGGAAATAAGGCCTTTGGGTTAATATTGCTCACTAGAAGAAGCACTGTCATCTTTATGCTGGGAACTTGGAATAAGACAAAATCATTGGTCAGTAAATGGATTTTTTTTTTTAAATGCTGTGATGGATTAAAGAAATGGGGGACCGAAAAATCCATGGAGCAAGAACCAATTCAGGGGATAAATACTGCACCGTCACAAATAAGAGACCAGAAAGTAAAAAGAATTAAACTCCACGGCAGAAATTACTGCTTTTGAATATATAATAATTCAATTTCTATCCAGTCAATTACTTCCGTAGGTTTGCTTAAGCAAAGTAGTTATATAAGACTATCAGTAACACTATCACATGTTCAGCTCTATCTGACATTCCTGCGGTCTCCTTGCCAATCTTGCTCTGGCAGTATTAAAATGTCACTACTTCAGCTGCCCGCCCCATCTTTCAGTCCCATAGCTGGAACAGCAGAGGGGAACCTGTGCCTGATGCTGAGCTGCTTAGCACACAAAGGTGGGAAAAATTTGCAAGGGGATATACCTGGCTGCACGTTCAGTGTATACAAAGGTAGTTACACATTCCTACAGACTCTGCGTTATAAAGCAGCAGTTTTTGGAGACTTTCACAGGGAGGTCTCTACAGTAAGTTTAAACTAAACAGAAGAGAAAAATTTCCAAAGGCAGCTATTGGGAATTATTATAATATACATAAAAAAGAGCACAAAATGCATTGGACTGCCTGCGTAAGGGGCACCAAGAAAGGACCTTAAACAAATCAAAGACCTTATCCATTCAAAAAAAAAAAAAAGGAAGGAAAAAATACACTTGCATCAACAGGTTTTAAAAATGCTTTATAAATACAGACATGGCTCTTACATGGATATTACCTGCACACACGTCTCTAAATTAAGCTGGGTTCACTGAAAGATCAAGTTCCTCCATTTCCTTAAAGTCTACATTGTCTGTGGCTTGTCTATACTAGAGGTTCCTCAGAAATAATCCAACAACAGTCATAATTCAAAGGCCAGTAAATCAGGCCTATAAAATGTTTGCCCTGACACCTCCTATCAGTAGACTGTTCCTATACAAATTACTTTGTTACGCCAAACTCCTCCTTCTTCCACCACAATACCCTCATTTATTTTATCCGCTCCTTTTCATCCACAGCTCTAACAACAGCTAGCAATGCGCTCCTAGATTTGGTTTTCCTTCCCATCACAGAGCTAGTTCGGTCCGCGAGCAGAACTGACAGAAACAGCAGAAGCACGCAGCCAGCGCAGAGGCGAGCCCATTCAGTAACAGCTAGTCACCAGGCGTGCCCGAGCGCTGCCCTCAAAGCTTGCCCTCAGGGTGCAGTTTCAGAGTACCTGAAGCTGAGCCTCTGCTGCTGCCAGTGGAGGTGGCTTCTGCCCTGTGCACGTGCCCACGGCTCTGTCACGTCAGTGCCAACACTTGCCCCACGGCTCTGTCACGTCAGTGCAAACACTTGCGTGGCGTGGCCAGACCAGCGACCATCTGTACAGGGAGAAAAGGAAGGCGCTGGGTACGCGCGGCTGCCCCAGGACCATCCCCAGGGCCCCAGCAGTGCCCTGCAGCAGCTCGGGGCGCAGGGCACGCTGCCTGGCAGCCGCGGTCTGCACGGACGTCACTCATCGAGCAGCGCAGGGGTGTCATGTCTGCCATGACCTGGCACGACGTTTGTAACAGCTCCCCCGAGGTAACGCAATCAAAATTAATAAAGTAGTTTTCTCATCCCCCCCCTCCCATTCTGAAGCCCAGCAACTCTAACGCAGGTCTGGCTAATTGTAGTTATTTTGTGATTTCAGACAACATGATCTGCAAGTGTGCTTTACCTCCGATGGCCAGATACCAAAAAAGTCAGAGTCAATAAACTCCCAGTGTGTTACCTACTGCAACACGCTAGCTAAACTAACATGTGTTCAAAGTTCATTTAAAAAAAGAAGAGACAAAAAAAATCATAAGCTTTCCCTTTGCTAAAAGCCAAACACATCACTTATTTTTCCCTCTTTTCTCTGTGATATATAAAAAAAAGTTGTTAGTTTTAAGGGACTGCGTTGTGTTTTCCTTCTTGTTTTGCAGGAGGATTCGAGTGTTTGAATGACTGAAGCCTTTAAGAATACCAGATAACTACTGAATAAGAATTCAAAACGAATCCAGCCAATTGACATGGTAAAGAGTTAGCTGCACTGCCGATGCCTTTTACTACAACGCAAGTCACTACTTTGGGTAAAAAAAATATTCTGAATGCCAAGATTCAGTAATAAACAAGGTCATGACACATAAAAAGCTTAAGTGCCCTCAAAAATCACCCAGCAAAAACAGGAACTGACTTGGACATGAGACTCATGATTAATTAAGTCCAAAAAAAAAAACAAGCAGCAAAAGAGAACACCTTTAGAACATGCAGAAGTTTTTAGGTAACCTTTCTGTAAATGAAAAGGTCACCTAGAAGGGCACACACCCAGAAAAAAAAGCATCGCATATTACTCATCTATAGGGAAGAGACTGAAAACATCAACATGCATTCTTGCCCCTTGGTTCCACTATCAGGTGAATATCCCTGTTTCCTGCACGAAAGCCCCACCAGCACACAGCCCCGGTCCTTGCACATGTCCTGATCAGGCACTTCAACGACTTCCAGGGGCTTCAGTGAACATACTGAAATACTTGTAAATATGAAACAAGCAAAACAGTGTGGTAACACCCGGGCTGATGTAACAACCTACTGAGATCGCTTTCACCTGCGGGAATGAGAATTCTGCGCATCGTTTTGCACTGAACGATGCCAAAACTGGCTTAGTGGATCTGCATCTAAACGCATCTGTTAGGAAGGGCCCTGCATAGCAAGGAAGGGCAAACGCACAGGACAAGCAGGAACCGAAAGGGCCAGGAAACGCCAGGCCGCTGAAGGCGCTGACCCGGCGCAGGTGCCTCCCGCCCGCAGCCACCCGACCCGACAGGCTGGCGGGCAGAGGGAGCCCGAGCGCGCCGCGGGCAGGGCCGCTGCAGGCACACGACCGCCGGCGGCTCGGTTCCCGTCACGGGAGGCGCCGCCGGCAGCACAAAATGGCAGCCGCCCACCAAGCTCCGCGCTCGAGGC